>CAHIKZ030000084.1:420000-560000 GCA_903632075.3 Acanthosepion pharaonis | reverse complement strand
TGTAATGGATAATGACTATGAATTGTTAATCGGAGAGCCGAGTTCCAATTCCAGTTGGGTTCGTTATATTCCCTTACGTGCCTTTGCGAAAGGTATGAATCACACTCTTCTCCTCCAGCTATGGGTTAATTAGTAAACTATTATTATTCCCCCAAAATAAAATTGCGTACAAAATATTTAGATTTCGGCATTAAATAACAAATAGAAGTTGATATGAAGCGAAACAATTTTTTTTCGAAAAAATCCATTAATTCCTTAGAAATATATATATATATATATATTAGGATTATTGGAAGGTGAGTGAAAATTTATTTTTTAAATAATCAGACTGTGTTTCTATGAATAAATTTTGGAAATGAGAGACACGATTGCAAGAAAAGATCAGAAAGAAGGATCAGATCAAAAATATATAAAACGAAAAGTGGGAGGCGCGTGTGCAAAAAAATAATAACGAAAGTACTTTACAAATAAAGGCAGGGGGAAAAAAACTATATTATTGTCCGCTTCCCCGAGAGAAAAAAAAAATTATTCAAAAGAATGTAAACACAAATAGAACGCAAAGGCGACCCCGTTCTGATCAACTTAAATGATGGATCTTTTTCTAGGTATTGGCTAAATCCCAGAACAGAAATTGATCGACCGATCTGGATAATTCGCAATGGTTTAGTAAGGAGGGTGGTCGTGTCAGTAACTAGTTTGTGCTCTTCTGGCAAATTCGCGACCCTCCCTCTGAATTTGTTTCCAATGAAAAAAAAAATCGAGCACTGTTCATATTTGTAATGTTTAGTATGACACGAGATTAATTGGGATGAGGGATATCGAGTTGAGCCAATGATTGAGGTCGGACGGATATCATATTTAACGGCGAGGAGAGCTTAAACAACAACTTCTTGCTGGTTTTCACTGTTGAAGCAACAGAGATGTACCCTCGAAGCAACAGAAACGTTCTAAACCACGGAGAAAATATGTGGACATCTTGTGTTCTACGTTATCATAATCAGTAACTGATGGTTGTATACGTATGGAGTGTATTTAAAAAAGCAAATTAACCATTCTGAAATAGCTTAAAACCAGTTGTGGGCAGTGCGGTCATATGTTATCTCATTTCTTTTTAATTTCTGAATTATACGAGCTGACCTAAATTTTTTGGTGTCCCGGTTTAAATGATGTCTGAAAATTTCCAGAATCTTAATAATTGTATCTCTTTCAGCAAAAAAAAAAACATCATTCAGATGCTCTTGTACACATCATCAGTGATGTTTTTAGGTGTGGGTCATTATGGGTTTTGGTTCTTACTTCTTTTCCCCGGCGATCCAATCGATATTGATCAGATAACGACTTGCGGGTCCGCCGTCACTGATAACGCCTATCATAATGGAAAGCTATTCTAAATGGCTTCGACAAAGAACTCCTTATTCCTATGTAGTCCAATCACAGTTCACCGGCTTCTACGCTATTCTATAAAAAGGAAAATAAAAAGTAGTGGCCGTTTTCGTCATTGTAACATTTAAAATGTACTGTTAAATATTATTTGTATTGATACGACATAAAACATAAAAAAAAATATTATTAATAATCTAGCGGAGTCAAAAATCTGTGTCGTGTACATAGTGTTCGACTGGAGTAATATTTTTGAGCTTGAAGATGAAGATGTTTCAATGAAACATCTGATTCTATATCGCTCAATGACGTCTTCATTATTCAGTGTCCAGCCAGAAAGCTGTGATGCTCAAACGACTAAATGTAAAAGGAGAAAAACACGTAAAAGATGAAAATTCAGAATAAAAAGACATTTTTTTACAATGATGTTCACCCTGTACAAAGTCTATAATAGCGACCCAAGCTAGAAGGTTATAGAGTAAGGGGCATCACCCCAAGCAAGGTGATAAGGACAGCAAAGGGCAACCGGAAGTGAAAAAAAAGGAAACGTCTTTAGAAGCAACTAGAAATCAAATCAAGAAACAAGAGATAAACCACTACTCCTGTACAAAAGACCGGGGATGAGCGTGAACTGGACGATATGCAAATCCATCTCAGTCAGTCAGCCGATTATGTGCCATGAGTGATAACACGCTTAGGCAATCATGTATCTTTCGATACATGACTCACGAGGCAGATTTTTTTCCCATAGTAGGGTACCATTTCTTTCTCGCGGTAGACTAGTTTCCATCCAAGGCTATAGAACTTGGTCTATCCTGCTATTTACCCATAGCTAGGGGAAAAAGAAGAGGATTAATACCTTTCCCAAGGGTATTAACACGTAAGTGAATGTAATGGATTCGAATGGAATTCGAATTTGGCTCTCCGACCTTTCGAGATCAAATTCCAGTAATCGGAGAGACGTAACACATGAACAGAAAAATATTGGCCACAACAGAACCAGTGTTCAACAACACAGACACCAACGCATTACTGAATACATAGACATATATGTATACTGAAAACAGGATCCAGAACATTCGTCTAAGGAATATTCGTCTAGAGAATTATGGTCTTGGGTTGTTACTAACCTGAAACCAGTTACTAAACCAAAAAATGTCCATAGGTCCATGAGACTTTGGTATAAGTGTCTTAAATGTTATTCTGTAATATAGTGAATATCAATAAGATTGAGTATTTTTTTACATGAATAAAGTGTTAATTTATTAAAAAATATTATTATAAACCATTGGTACCTGGATGGATATTCCATAAACCAATGGCCTTAGGCGAATATTCTTTAGACAAATGTCCTTAGAAAAATTTCCCTTAGACCAATATTCTTTAAACGAATGTTACTAAATCGGCTAGAAATACGTACACACAAATTGGTTTATTTTTTAGTAATTCACGTTTACACTAAAGTCAATATTTAATGACTGAAGAACAAATATGTTTTCTTTTCATCCGTGCATTTAGATTGAAAACATTTTAAGTGCAAACACAGAACTGACATTATTCTTTGATTTTGTAATATAAAATAAGCAAGCATGATGAACTGGAATTAAAAAAAATGGACGACTGGAATTAGTGATAATAAAGACGGAGAAAAAGGATTAAACTTTGTACTATTAAGATAGCAGATTCAAATTCTAGTCTGAAACTACGAAAATAGCAGGAACTCTATCTTGATGGTCGAGAAAAAAAATGTCGAAAGAGATTTGATCGCATTCTACGAAATCTGATATGAAATAAACTTTTCCAACAATTTCTCTTTTATGTTAAATGTTTTTTTTTGTCATTTCTATTTTTGTTTCATTCCTTTAACATTTTCTGATTTGTATTTATACTTTTCTGTCTTTTCGGGTCTTTATTTACGACTCGTGGATGTGCGAGTGGTGTAATGAATAGCGGCACAGAATGAGCACTTGGAGAGCCGTGTTCGATTCCAGCTGTGTTCGTTACATTCACTTACGCGCAAATACACTTGGGAGAAGTTTGAAATAATCTTCTCCCAGCTATGGGTTAAGTAGTAAGACTTGTATCAGGAAAAGTCGTTGTTATTCCCCCAAACTGTTAATAAAATACTCACTCAAAAAAAAATTATTATCCTTACAGATCAAAATGTTTCGGTTTTAAATGTTACACAAAGGGTTATGCATAAAAAAAAACGTATCAGTTATTCACAACTCACTTTTTTTTCTATTTTCCGAAGTTTTCATCTTCTTAATATCGTTCTTTTTACTCTTTCACTTTTATCTCGCTCTTATTTACATTTTCTTTTATTGTACCCTCTTTTACTTATTTCATTTATTTTTATTATTTTGTTATTTCATTCTCATTTCTCTTCTTTTTACTCCTTCCATTTTCTTTCATTCTTTCTTTTTTCGTTTTATTATTCTAGACTTTTCTCATCTTTTTTCTCAAATCTTTTCTTTTTTCATCAGTTTTCTTTCATTTCTTTCTTTCTCCTTTCTTTTTCTTTCTTTTCCTCTCTCATTTCTTTTGTCTTTCTTTTCATCTCTTTCTTTCATTCTCTCATTTGTTATTCTTTCTTTCATTTTTTCTTTCTTTCTTTTTTTTTTTTTTCTTTTCCTCTCTCATTTTTTTTTCTTTTTTTCTTTTCATCTTTTTTCTTTCTTTCTCTCATTTGTTATTCTTTCTTTCATTCTTTTCTTTCTCATTTCTTTCTTTTCCTCTCTCATTTCTTTTTTTTTTTTTCATCTCTTTTTCTTTTCTTTTTTTTCTCATTTGTTATTCTTTCTTTTCATTTCTTTTTCTTTCTCATTTCTTTCTTTCTTTTCCTCTCTCATTTCTTTTTTTCTTTTCATCTCTTTTTTTTTTTCTTTTTCTTTCTCTCATTTGTTATTCTTTCTTTCATTTCTTTTCTTTCTTTCTCATTTCTTTTTCTTTCTTTTCCTCTCTCATTTCTTTTTTTCTTTCTTTTCATCTCTTTTTTCTTTCTTTTCTTTTGTTATTCTTTTGTTATTCTTTTTTTTTTTTTCTTTCTCATTTCTTTTCTTTTTTTTCTTTCTTTTCTCTCATTTCTTTTTCTTTTTCTTTTCATCTCTTTTTTTTCTTTCTTTTCTCTCATTTGTTATTCTTTCTTTCATTCTTTCTCATTTCTTTTCTTTCTTTTCCTCTCTCATTTCTTTTTTCTTTCTTTTCATCTCTTTTTCTTTCTTTCTCTCATTTGTTATTCTTTCTTTCATTTCTTTCTTTCTCATTTCTTTCTTTCTTTTCCTCTCTCATTTCTTTTTTCTTTCTTTTCATCTCTTTTTCTTTCTTTCTCTCATTTGTTATTCTTTCTTTCATTTCTTTCTTTCTCATTTCTTTTTCTTTCTTTTCCTCTCTCATTTCTTTTTTCTTTCTTTTCATCTCTTTCTTTCTTTCTCTCATTTGTTATTCTTTCTTTCATTTCTTTCTTTCTCATTTCTTTTTCTTTCTTTTCCTCTCTCATTTCTTTTTTCTTTCTTTTCATCTTTTTTTTTTCTTTCTCTCATTTGTTATTCTTTCTTTCATTTCTTTCTCTCATTTCTTTTTCTTTCTTTTCCTCTCTCATTTCTTTTTTTTTTCTTTTCATCTCTTTTTCTTTCTCTCATTTGTTATTCTTTCTTTCATTTCTTTCTTTCTCATTTCTTTTTCTTTCTTTTCCTCTCTCATTTCTTTTTTCTTTCTTTTCATCTCTTTTTCTTTCTTTCTCTCATTTGTTATTCTTTCTTTCATTTCTTTTTTTCTCATTTCTTTTTTCTTTCTTTTCCTCTCTCATTTCTTTTTTCTTTCTTTTCATCTCTCATTTGTTATTCTTTCTCTCATTTCTTTCTTTTATAACATTTTTTTTCCGGTTTGGTTCCATTATTTCTTTCTTTATTTCATTCTCTCTCATTTCTTTCATTCTTCTTTCTTTATCTCCTTCATCATTGTTTCATTGCTTCTTTCCTTGCTTAATTTCATTCTACCCTTTCTTACATTATACTGTACCTATTCTTTCTGTTAAAATTCTATTCAACAGCTTTCTGTCTTTTTCAACTTTACTCTTTCTGTTTATGTTTTTCTTTTTCAAACCATCATATATGTCCCACTTTCATTTGTTTTTCACTTTTTTTCTATTACATATTCTTCAATACTCATATCTCTAACAATTTTCTGTCTTCGAAAATCTCAGAAAATCACTGTACCAAGCACAGTCGAATTTCCCGAAAAACCTCTGAGAATAATGAAGTTATCTGAAAATGTTAACATTCTAAATGCCTTGCCGATAACTACTGATGTAACCATGAGAGTCGCTTTTATTTCATTTTCAAATATAAAAAATTAAAGTAAACGATGATACAAATTGCACAATGCAATGCTCCCTTGGGCTCATTTATTTCGACTCCGATGGGGAATGTAGAAGGTGACAATAAGAAGAAAGTGGAAGCCCATCAACATGTTTAAGTTTGTGTGTTTTATGCACCCGAGGATTCTATTTGGACAGAAATAGCTATCGAAAGAAGGATTTACGGATTGTAAATAGAGTGTAATTTATTTTTTCGCGCTAAACGCAATGGAGCACTTCAACAATGGCAAGCCAAAGGCTAAGGACTTAATTATGGTTTTAATTAAAACTCCAATTCCGCGTGAAATATGTGAAGTCGTTAATATAATGTAAGAATTAAGAATCAACGGCAATGAATAATTGCAAATCACGGATATTTTGTTCCCAATTTTTTTTACATTTTCTTTTGTTTTTACATATTTTTGTACGGTTTTTGTTCTTGGCTTTTCCAGCGGTTACCATAAAAGGAAATTACCTGTTGTTAAATTAAGTGCGAGAAGCTTACACATCGAGCTAGAAGTTTGTTAGGAAAAGTATTGTACGGTAGTATGATTGCAGCAACTTCCCAACATTCACACGGTGTTATCACTGATTTTCAGTTGGGACTTTCACGCTCTGTTGGGCTTTTCTCTAGAACTTATGAATCGTAACCGACTTTTTAAGTGTGTATTTCTATGATATATTGTTCTAATCCTTCTTGCTATTACTTCAACGTCTTGGCCGTTGTGCTCTTCGGCCGTCACTCCTATATAAGTCCCACGGACAATAGGCAAGTGGATTAAAGCGTTGGTTCGAGAATTTAGTAACAGAGTTGGTGTAACCTAGAAAGTGTTACTGTTGTGACCAAGTAAATGGTTAAAGAAATAATAAGTGTTACAGATATATATTAAACAGTAAGTACAACAGAAGAATATTACACGACTAGTGTGTCGGATGACTCAGCGTTCGACTGTTATATTTACCAGCCTCCCCACGAGGTAGGATGTCGCACAAGGCCGAGTTTAGTGTGGGACAATCCGAACTCATAGGCTCGGCCAAAAATTCCCCATAGACCCCGTATAAAACGGGGTCGTGTAGCTGTTTCCCGAGTCGAGACCATGCCCTTCGACATAACCTCGTCTGGGGATCCTCCTTGTCCGGAAGCAGAGAGTTTGACCAGATGTATGTGGCCCAAAGCCGAGTTTACCATGGTTTCTCCGATCCCGTAGGCTCGGCCAAAAATATTCCCGCAGAACTTGCATAAGCGGGTCCAGACCTTTCTACCTCCCCGGACGAATCTTCACCCTTCGGCACAGCTTCGTCCGGGTTCCTCTCTGCTCGAGGCAGAGAGTTCGACCAGCACAGTGCGAACAGATTTGTTCGACTGTTATATTTAACAGAGCCCCCTCCCCCAAGGGATGTATGTGGCACAAGGCCGAGTTTACCGTGGGTTCTCCGATCCCGTAGGCTCGGCCAAAAATATTGCCTTAGAAGCCGCATAGACGGGTTCAGGGGCTGTCTGCCTCTCCGGACGAAACTTTACCCTGTGGCAAAGCCCCGTTCGAGTTCCTCTCTGTCGAAGCAGAGAGTTCGACAGTTACGAACAGTCCGAACCAAAAAAAAAAAAACGTTAGAGGATTGACGATTTTTGCTGCTCATCCGAGACTTCCCTTCACAGATGTCTTTTCGTGTCGTAGTTTCAGCAGAGAGGCAAGTCACCACTAAAAGATGGTACATAGACGAATTGTTGACATCCGTTTTTCCTTTCCTTCTTGCTTTCTCTTAGAAAAATGCCTACTATTATGTTCCCGCCTGAAATAATGCGAATTGAAAGAAACTTGATGAAAATGTCTGTGATGCAGCGTTAGTATTCCTACTGAAGTAGTCTGAAGATACAACTAGAATCTAAAGACGACACTAAATGCAACAATCATGTTAACTCTAATATTAACTTTCAGTAAGAATCTCTAACACTGATAGAGTCCCATAAGGACACTGCTGGAGTAGGTTAACAACCTTGCGGTTGTAAACGATATGCGTGTACCTGATTATTGTTTTATTTATATTAACAAAGATGGGCTTCAAAATATTATGATTTCTGTGGAGTTTTTATTTTGTTGCGTTACACAAAGACAAGGGTTTGTAGTGAGTCCAGATAGAAATAAAATATATAAACAAACAAAAAAAAAGAATAAATAAAAAGAATTCAAATTAAATTAAAGCATTTGCACTTTCCTATAAAACCCTTATCTATATTTTAATAATTCCTATAAAATCCTTTCTATATTTTAATAATTCTTTCAGCCTTCGAGAAGGCAACCCTCAAATAAAAAGGGGAAGAAGAAGAAATGAACCCGGTTAAAAACACCGGAAGTTTATAGGAGCAGAGATTAATTATTTGTGACTGAAAAATAACTAAAATCAGGGAGGCGTCACTCATAACTTCCGGTATAAAAAATATGAAAAAGAAATGGATGCCGCAAAATAAAATAATTTGGAAAAAAAAAAATATTGACACAACGGGACTTTTTCATTTTCGCGCTAAATTCTTGAGGCTATTAAAAAGGACAAAAACCTGAAACCCCTATACCCGAGGCAGAGTGGACCAGAAGATCGACAGGAGAAGACGGAACAAAAGAACGCAGCCCTGCGTGACGCTTGATGAAGCAGTTTAATTTTCCGCACCGCTAGTGAATGCTGGACAGTCTCCTCAAAGATGAAGAAATGACTTGAAGAAACAGAAAAATGCTGAAAACTGAAATGAAAACAAAAAAAAAAAAAAAGGAAACTTATATTTAACATCAGGAAGAGACAGTTGATATTTTGGAGGCACGTAATGAGGAAAGGGGGCTTAGAAAATCTGATACATACAGGACAGATTGAGGGAATGAGGGACAGAGAAAAGCAGTGCGTAACATACTTGATGGGTGAAAGAAAAGAGTTTGAGAGAAATAATAAAAAGACACAACTTATTAAGAGCTATAAGAGACAGGAAGAGGATGAGGGCTATGATCGCTTACGTCCTGAAGAAAACGACGCATAAAAGAAGAATCAATCATATCCTGCACATCTATCGAAATATCCGAAATAACTTTTTTTATTTTAACACGTTTCGGTCTATTTTACACTACACTGTAACCTTCTTCAGCAGTAATATCTGTAAATAAAAAAGAGAAGTTACTCTATTCTTTAGGAAGATGTTGCGAACAGAAAGTAAATGGGCGTGAATGCACTGGCCAACTTCTTTCACTTTGAGCAGCGTGAATCAGACAGGCGGAACCATTCTCAACAATCCGTGTAACATAGACGATTCTATATTTATATTTATACCGAGAGCATCTGTGCGCACAGATGGTCTCAGTATTTACCAGAGACCCCCACTGGGTTAGGTTGTGACACAAGTTCGGTTATTTAACGTGGGGAACCCGAGCGTGAACACTCGGGCCATTGGTCCAAATTTACCCAATCCCCACGTTTGGGGACAAAACATGTCTCAGCAGGACATAGCTGGTCAAGGCCATGTAACAGACACTAAAATTTAATCATAGTCTCTGTACCATGGAAGACCATCTCTCAGATGGTCTTTCTGCTAAACAAAGAAACCCAAGTAACGCTAACGACTTATGTAATTTTTCGACATATTCATCTTTCAATTCTCTCACTCTACTGTTGCTCTGAATTTCAGTTATTTTAAGAATTACAAAATTGTGAAGAGTGCAATCGAAACGTTATGGTTGAATTTTGAAAATTTAAGTGAGCAACATTGCTCTAGTTATTGGATCATTTAGCCCATGCCACATTGACTGATAAAACACTTACAACAATAAAATTCTTGGAATAGTCATATTAATGATTCCAAAAGCAGCTCTCAAATTTTCAAAATTCAACCTTAGCTTTGCGACTGCACGCTCCACAATTCTGTACCTTAATAATAACAATTTAAAAAAAAATAAATAAAGAAAGAACTAATTTCGACATGCATTACATTTGTTTTCGTCTCGGATGTTACCTGAATTTTAGCTAAAAAGAAAAGTAATATCCATGCCCGATGACGATAGGTTGACCTATCAAAAGTACTACCATTTTTATGGAACATACGCAACATCTAAAAGCTAGGATCAAATCATTCAACGAGTGGTTAGTGGGTTAATACATTTTAGAATTGTTAGCGAAGTGAATTCGCCATTTATTGGATTAACCTTACTTATTTATTCTTTGTATGACTGCTTCATTGTAATATTAATTATAGTAAGATTAATCCAATCTCTTTAACTACTCCTTTTACACTCTGTTAAATTACAAAAACTTACACTAGCCATC
The DNA here is from genome assembly GCA_903632075.3 of Acanthosepion pharaonis. NCBI lineage: Eukaryota > Metazoa > Mollusca > Cephalopoda > Sepiida > Sepiidae > Acanthosepion > Acanthosepion pharaonis. Next base: position 549,964 of record CAHIKZ030000084.1, on the reverse strand, counting down.
AATTTTAATTTCATTTTTCGTTTCATTTCATTTTTGGAAGTGCTATCTAATGATCCGGCGTCCTTTAAAAGGGCTATGGTGAAATAAATTATTATAATGGTACCTTAAAGTGGTCTGTTTTTCTTTTAAATACTAGCTCTGGATTTACATTGAGCTCTCAGGATTTCATCCTCCTTAGGATTACCCATACGGATTACCAAGTTCTTCATAACTTACACATATATATATATGTATGTTAGTTAGTTAGTTAGTGTCAAGGTTTCATCAATTTACAGTTGGAATGGCTACATGCAACCGTAAGTTCTATGCTAAGAGTTTCTTCTATTGCATTTTTCGCTTTCCAATCAGTTTGATCTTCATTATTACAAATGCGATGTCAATCGTTAACTTCTTTCTTTTCCCTGTTCCTTTTTTCATAGTTCTCTCTTAATTTATTTTGTTTTTCTACTATTCTTTCACACTCAGTACGGCCTTGTGTCTTAGTGACTTTATTGAAATAATTTTTTAAAAATTATAAAGAATAATACATTTATAAAGGTGAAGAATCAACAGAGATCAGTAAACACGGATTTAATATGATTCATATACGCTTGGAAATTGATTAATATGTTGAAAACATATGGAATCCAACTTGAAGAGAAATAAAGAAAAAATGTTTTATTTGAATAATTTAAAAATGGTTTCTTTGTTTCGTGCTTTGTGGAAATTAATCGAAAAAAAAAAGCCAAGTTCGTGATTTCTAGTTCGCATTAAATAGAAATCGTTAAATGCCAATATAATCAATCAGCAATGCCTCTGAATATCTTTAGACTGGAGGTGCGTATTCTGTGTCTAGGTCAGAGGTCGATATCGGCCTTCCTGGAAGAATCGATAGAATGTTTCACACACAGGGTCGAAAATCACGAGGAGATCGCCTGAGCTTTCAGGGTCGAAAGGAAATGAAAATTCATGTTTGAAACTGGTTTTCACCATGTAAATTTAATTCTAACCAGGCAGATGGACAAACGGAAAGGGGAGGGCCGCGTTGATTTACGATCAGAACTCTCTAAATTACCTGCAAAATTATCAGCACTCCCTCGTATAAGCTGTTTATGTAACCCGTAATATCAAAGAGGAATTACGGTCACATCGCATTGAAGCGTAGCTTAAATGTGGCACAAGGCTGAATGTATGAGGAAGACATTGAAGATCGAACACAATACTTGCTCGGAATTTTTCTAATGAGACAAGCTTGCTAAACATTATACTGCGAAGAGGTGCCCGACACAAACTACGTATGAATGAATACTTCTCCGACTTTTAACACAGCTACTGACATGCAACCGAGACATTTGAAGGGAGTTGGTCATGTGTTCAGCTGCACACACGATCATGGGACTGGTGTTAATAATGATGATGATCTCATGCTCGCTCGAATGAAGTATACACCGTTTACATGGATGCTCCTCGGAGTGTAGTTATAAAATTAACCTGGTTAATTTTGTTGACGGTTTCTCTACGATCACTGAAGTTAAGCAAGATAGAGCCTAGTCAGTACCTAGATGGGTGACAGCTTCTGAACACTACGTGCTGTAAGCTTGGATGTGCGGATGGTGTAATATATAATGGCTCGGAATTGTTAATCGGACAGCCGAATTTTTTTTCTCTTTGGGTTCGTTACATTCATTTACACGCAAATATCCTTGAGAATGGCACGAATCCACCTCTTCTCTCCACAGTTATGGGTTAATTAGTAAGACTTGTATCACTAAAGTATTATAATCCCCGCACCCCCGCCAAAAAAAAAAAAATTCTTATAATTTCAAAATATTTTCTCGCGTTAAATACCCTGAAATGGATTGATAAACCGTAAAAAAAAAAACCAAAAAAAACCCCAAAAAACAACAACAAAAAACAAATCAATTAATCAAGTATTACTGAGCAATTTCAGCTTTTTCAAGGATCTGGAGCACTACATGTAACCAGAGTTGGTGTCATATTTGCTCTCGGAAACAAGTGACAAGATATCAATATCTTTTTAATCAAGCAATGCGGTAATTATAAACAAAATATTCTTAAAAAGTAAAATTATTTTCTTGCTTTAAATAACTGCTAGATTCCGATTTTGCTTGTCGCTACCTATTGATTAATGGTCACTTGGCAAAATAATTAGAATATTGGCGTTACAGTCATGAATCCCATTAATCATGAATTATCGATTTGTCAAGGGGAGACTTGATAATATCGATCTCGAGATAAGATTTCAAATTGCGACACTATTGACTAATGTCCGAAAAAGTTACCATGTTCTGCCATAATTCTTGTGAATGACATTAAATAGACAAAACTATTCAGAAGCCGTTGATAATGTTCTGGCCCAAAGTCACAAGTCATCGTGACCGAGGGTTTGAGCGTGCTGGTCTTTTTAAAATTGTTGTCAGAATATGCGTCAATTCCTTGCAGAATACGTCACAAATTGGCTTCATGGATGTTGAAGCTTATGCACAAAAGACTAAGATTTTTTTATTCCTTATGTGTTATAATTGGATAGTTATAGCAATTTTCTAAGCCTGGCTTAGATGTGGCACAAGGCCGAAAGTATGGGGCACCCAGCGAGGATCGAACTCACTACGCAGTCGTAATTGATCTAGTAAGACAAGAGTTCTAACCATTACACCACGTCGAGGTGCCCAAATAGAATAGTGATATGTGATATTAGGACTACGATTTATTAAACCAATAATCATAAATTTAAATTTACACTAATCATTACGTATATGGAATATACAAAAATATATATACAAAGGCAGCAGGTTCCAAATTTTCCTGATGACATTTAGTGAGTTAGTTAAGTTGGTTATTCCATAATTTACTATTTTGCGAGAAAGCTTATGCAAAAAACCACCTTTCAGACCCTCGACTCCTCATGAAATACTGTTTTTTTATTTTATTTTATTTAAGAGTAGGAGTTCCTTTGTCTCTTTCCTTTATTAATGTTTCTTGATAAGATTATTTTTGCTCTACGTTTTGTTAATTTCTATTTCTCTTACTATACTAGAATATGGCCGAGTGGTTAGAACGTTTGCATTCTGACCACGAGACCCGTGGTTTGAATTTCACCATGTTAGATCTGTCAGATAAGGAGACTTCCTGATGTTATCGGCCTGTTGACCCAAGCCTTGTGAGTGAAATTGGCCACTCGTATTCGCGGATACCCAAACCCTATTGCAGACGCATTTGTGTTCATTCAACACCCACAGCGCCCACCGTCGATAGCTGAGCGTACTGACCTTGTTCAAATTGTTGATCACGCTAGTTAACACGCTCTCTCCCAGAAACTGTATCTGAGTTCTGCTCAGCATAGTTGCATTATAAAACACAGTTGGGCTCTGGGGGTGTTGAATGAACACAAATGTGTCTGCAAAAACCTTGAATACGAATGGCCAGCTATATACATCATCATCATTATTATCATTCTTCTTCTTCTTATAATAATAATAATAATAATAATAAAAATAATAACATTAATAATGTGAATAAATCTTTATAAATAATATAGGTAATATTAAACACAGTAAAAATAAATTATTATAACTTTTTCTTGAACAGGTCGACATCATGAGTATCAAAAATGTGTTGGATGAGCAGAAGTAAGTACATTGATATCATGTTGAAATGCAACCCCGTTTTGCCTCTGGATAGTTCCATCAACGTCTAAGATTTGATATCGGCCACATTGGGGTCTCTTGTTCTAGATTCGAAATGCTAATTCCTAGAGAGAGCGATTCTAATTAGAGAGTATCCTGTCGTTAATTCGAAGCATGAACAAAAAGAACATAAATAAAATTTTACAAAATTTAATAAGGATTTGAACTGTTTAACTATGTGAAACTTTTAGTAAAATATATGTCACGCTTCTTTCTCGGCATCCTGATGTAAAGCGCAACTTGTCGTTTATCTCATTCGTTGGGAAAATTACATTAAGTGAAACCACGTCTGTTTTGTTCACGTTCCAAGTCATTGACTGCAATTTATCACAGAAATTTTTACCTCTGCCACAAGGTTCACACTCTTTCAGCATGCTTTTATGTTTATGCTAGGGTCATCCAAGATGAATAACGCGAAGCTGGTGAACCATTCCTCGAACCCATTTACATCGCTGCCACTCTTTGGCACATAATCATCGCTATAAATTTCGATTGGATGTCTTGTGGCTGAAAGTCGCAAAACGCCAAACTGCTTCCACATCGTCCGACCTCTGTCCTGGCGATGGTCAAGGAGACAGCTGAGTGACGCTTTTCTGGTCAGCGATTTGATTTGGCTTCACTGCCAAATATCTTGGAGGGATTTTGAAACTGGCTCCGATGCAGCAACACAGCAGGAGACATCGATTCTGAAGAAATTATTATTTCTCTTTTGTTCGGGTTACTACTCCTAAGCTCTCGTCACACGGAACGGAGAATTAACGAGCCAGCTATACACACAGGCAAAGTGTGTCTTTAATAAGTTTAACACGTCTGAGCTGTCCGTGAACACACTTTCTGGATTTCAATGCAAGTAAGAAAGTTAAAAATAAATTCAGGGATAAAGTATTTTTGTAAACTGTTTAATAGCAGTAGAATTATGGGAATCTAGTGCAAGGTGTGACTAAAATGCAAGAGAATCGGGATGAATGTAGTATAGACATTTGTAAGTGCATTTTCTTTTAACAATAGACTTCATTTGGTTGTGTGAAAAGCACAATAAAAAGGATCCTCTTCAAAAGAAATATTTAGGTCAGAGTTTATTTAAACAATAATTCCAATGTCTTTCAATGAGGAATAAGGGAGCGTCAAATTGGGCATTTTGGGATTGGTAATAAAGATTAATTTGAACAGATTTTATTACCTCCCTTGCACACACATAAGCACATTCTCTCTCTCTCTATATATATATATATATATATATATATATATATATATATATATATATATATATATGTATGTGTTTTTCATTAAAGACGACAGACAAGGTAATGTGATTAAGCTGTTTATTTAATTTATCTTGTGTTCAAAGTGTTTTTTCTCGACATGGAGTGTCGAGAAACTTCAAACTTTCTGTAATTCCAAGCACTTTCTTTTATACTTTTAGCCATTATCAAGGATGATTTTAATTTTTAACTGGATGTATGGGTTGTGTGTACGTACGAGTTATAGGGATGTTTTATTTTCCGAACAGAGCACATTGTGACGGTGTTCGTAGTTAATATTAATGAGGTTTAGCTTTTTTTTTATTATTAAGACTTCCATTATTTTTTAATTCTTTTTCACATGTGGATGAGGTTATAATGCATACTTTTTCTACGGGTATGTTTCGGGTGGAGTCTGTTATGTTTGTGTGAGTGTTTAAATGGGTTCTGATGGAGCTGTGGTCGGATAGGTGTAACGTAATCGTCTCGATAGGCATGGAGTAGTGTGGCCGATGTAATTATTAATGAGTTCAGTTTGATCAGGAACACAGTTCCTTAAGCGGCATTTGAACTCGGAAATAATGTTTATTCTTTGTAGTTTAGATTTTGCTGGTGTGTTAGTATTTTTGAGAATAAGGTTAGCGGTTTTAAACTTTTTTGTAGTAGATAATTTAATTTTTTCGGGTCAACTGGGGCAGTGTATTACTTTATGATATTTCTAAATGAAGATTCATCGTGTTTATAGTTGATGTGCATTTGGCTTTCGTAGAAAATATGTTATTTTTGTCTGTGTGTTCAGTATCGTTATTATTTACTTTGGAAAGAAATAGTGAAATCCGGTGTTCGATGAGCTGGTTAGGCAAACCATTAACTAGTGTCTGTTTTGCATTGTTGAGTTCTTTAAGAAAAAGTAAACGAGAAGATGAATTCTTGTGTGCTCTCTTTAGTAGGTTATTTTATCACTGCTATTTTGTATCTGGTGGCAAGAGTTTCTGCTAATGGATTTTTTTATACAATGACGTGGTAAAAGTGTTGTTACTGTGTTACTACGCGAATGTCTAATAATGAGAGGTTATTTTTTTTTCACTAAGTTCGTATGTAAAGTTAAGGACAGAATTTTTTTTTTCAAATGTGTTTTTGAGAGTATTTCTTTCTTTTATGTTTTCATTAAAATAAAAATATCGTCTACTTAGCGGACATATATTTTAGGTTTTACAGACCTGCTTAAATATCATGTTTTCTACCTGGGACAGGTAATAACTGGAGAAGCATGGGCCGAGAGGATTTCCCATACAAACAGCATAAGTTTGGGTGTAGACATTGCCATGATAGACGTTGAGGGGAAATTTGGTTGTACAAGCATATAATAACATTTTGAGGATATTTGGTTTGATGGATAGAGGTGGGATAGAATTATCTGTGTACACGGAGTTAAGGATAGTGTCAATGGTTTTATCAACGGGTGGGCAATTTCTACATATTCTGTGTCCAGAAAGGAAAACACTTGTTCGAACACAAGAAAAATTATCGCAGTATCTTGTCTGTCGTCTTTAATGAAGCATGTATAAATGAGGTACTGCTGCCTAAATACATAATATATATATATATATATATATATATATATTACAATAAACGTGCAATCAATTTACAAATACATGAATTATTCACACAAAACTAATGCAAAGGTTAATGATTTAAATGGCGAGACATCCATCATCGCAAACAATTCAAATAGTACACAAAAACCTCCAGTTATGAATGAATTAATCCTTGTTTATATAAATTTCTGCCGTATTAGTTGTTATTTTTACTACAAGCTTTCGTCTGTTCCTACAGACATCTTCAGGTATATAATAGATGTTGTTCTTGTTTTTTTTCTCTTAGTAATAAGAGGACATCGAAAATATATGTGTTATTGTATCCGAAATGCTATTGAAAATGAGTTATTGGTTTTTGAACGCGCCAAAGCAACGCTGAGTTTGATTTTAAATTTTTTAAAATGTTTAGCGTTTATACCAAATATGGTGTTGAACAAATTTTTACTGGTAAATTTTACTGTCAAAGTGGCATGAACTATATTGTTCAATAATTACAGGAACAGACGAAAGCTTGTAGTAAAAATAACAACTAATACGGCAGAAATTTATATAAACAAGGATCAATTCATTCATAACGGATCTGGAGGTTTTTGTGTACTATTTGAATTGTTTGCGATGATGGATGTCTCGCCATTTAAATCATTAACCTTTGCATTAGTTTTGTGTGAATAATTCATGTATATATATATATATATATATATATATATATATATATATATATATATATATATATATATATATATATATATATATATATATATTATATATAATATATATATATTGTAAAATCATTTTCAACCTTATAGCTAGTGGATTCTCATATTTGAGTAGACGTTTCATTTACTTAAGACAAACATTTATTTTTGTCCACCGGCCTGAATATTCTAGAAATCTTACTAAATGAACATGTTCTCTCCGGAGAGTGCATATGTTTTTAAATATATGTGTCTCTTGACAAATTCATTTTCTTTATTATCTGTGAATTGCCATGAATGTGTGGGAAAGATATTGGAGTGGTTTCCAATTGCCTTCTCCGTAATTTGTTTATCGTTTTTTTCCGTCTCCTGGATTGATTGTCAGGAAAGACCAATTTACACTTATACTTACACTATAACTGGAGGGAAAAGAAATGCAGTCATGCATTTTGCAAGATCATTTGGATGAAAGTGAATGCAACAGAATAGGCGAGATCACCTACGTCATGAAGGGACATGTTATAAAAAAAGAAATCGAAAAAAAATATTGCTCGGTAAATTCATTTTCTTTTTGGAAGTTGGCTGGCTTCGATAAGTTTTGTGTTATGCCCAACATGTCTTTTAATTTGTGTCATTCTAGTCTCAGTTCTGTGTTGCTCTCCAATTCTTCTGACAATCTATCGCAACTTAGTTATGTTAAAACACCTTTTCTTTGAGTCATTTTATATTACAATCAGCACGAAGAACAACAACACGGCTTTTAATATCATTGCTTCTGTACTAAAAAAAACAGTGTCATGAATTTTCACAGAAAGAGGTTGGATTATCGACAGCATGTAATAAGAGAAAAAAGGCGTTGTCGAGAACTTAAACAAAAATCGGCCATTCTTTTTCTGTTACATTTATTTGCGCACATGAGAAAGCCATGATATTCAACTGTTTTTAACTTCTAAGTGAAATACTAATGCAGGTAATAACCATACCAGCCAATCAATAACAGTTTAAAAAGGGAAAAAAGTATTGCGGTCTGAAAATTTGAGATGAAGTAGTCATTATTTCACGATTTATTTGAAACAGTATCAATATTATTACGCTTTAGATTAGCATATTTCCGTTGCTGTGACATTTAAACTAAAAGTTTCATTCTATATAATCTTTGTACGAACTTTCTTTTCCAACGTTCACCCTATACAAGGCCCAACAGCCACTCAAGATTACTTATGAAGGTTGTTGTACGAGTGATATTATTAACTCCTTCCCAGCTTATTTTGTTGGGAAAAAAACGTTTCATTTTCAGACGATTTTTTTATTTGATTTTAATATGGTAACTAAAAAACGTATGAGTTGATAATTAAAATCATTTCAAGATCAGAAGGTCATAAACTGAATCAAGATCGACTTATAAACACGTCTGTAGCTGATTTTTGAACGTTAAATTTTAGCCGTATTTATACGTCCGTCTCTGAAAAAGACACTTTCGGTAAAAAACCTATATACACGTCTACACCGGGGAAAAAACTGAAGCGTTATGAAGTAGAGTTTATGCGGATATGTCGGAAAGATAACATAAACTTGAAGAGGTTAAGCGTGCAGTGTTTAAGAAAGCATCCGCTTGAAAATCGGCTCCAAAGAGAAGCGGTCTAAATGCCAAATCTTTGATTTGTGGAACAAAATAACCGTGCCGTGGAGAAGAAAATAATATTCGAAAACTTGCTGTAAGAAAAGAAGTAGATTGCTGGGAGAAAAAAAATGAAACAAATAATATAGTCTGGCCGCTATTTGCATTTGGCATGCTTTTCTTCTGTCTAGTGAATGATGTATCAATCTACAAAGCAAACAACAAAGAGATAAATAAATGGAACACTACACGCCCTTGAAGGATTGCTTGATATACAATTGAATCAGGAAGTCTGTAGTAAGCATGGAGCAATAAGCTAAAATTTTATCTGAAACATACATTTTATAATTGTTCAATAAATGTTATTAATATTAATGAATCCTGTAACCTATTTTGGGAGCAGCACACGTACTGCAATTGTATTCCCTACTCCGTGAGAGATCTAACAAGCGAGGTAAGTCTGTTGATAGCTAACTAGTTAGACATGTCTATTGGGATCTAACTAGTTAGACAAGACAGGATTTTTTAAAGTAGTTAGTCGAGACTGCTGGCATCTGCTGAACTAGTTAGACAAAACTACTGCGATCGGTTGAAGTAATTACACAGTACTGTTGACATCTTTGGAAGTAGTCAGGCAAGACATGTCATCTACCCAACTAGTTAGACAAGACTGTTGGCATCAGTGGTAGTAGTTATATTGAATATCGGTTGAGGAAGGCCTTTGGCCTTACTTCTGCTGCATCAGTGGGTGAGCAGAAATCGGAATTGGTGATAGCATAAGCGGAAAATGCATCCGGTGGCTGAAATAAGCAGAACGCACAGGTGTCCTCAGCAGAAGGAAATGCGTGCTTGTGTTGGCGAATGCTGGAAGAGGCGTGGCCACTCGAAGATGCGTAGGCGACATACAAGAAGGTGTAGACACGTGAAGTTGCGTGGTTGGCTAAATGTTATAAAACCGGTCCAATTCTTGGTCTGGCCAGAGAGGCTGGCTAGATTTTCCCCGAAGCTTTTGTCTCCGTCAATTTCTATATGCGCAATCCTAACCTCTGTGATTCTGCCTCACTCTATCCATTCGCCGCAACTCGAACAATAAAGATATTTATATATTTATATATATAAGTGTTCGTCGCCTTATTTGAGCCCAGCAGCAATATACTATAGTTAGACAAGACCATTGAGATCTGCTGAGGTAGTTAGACAAGACTGTTGGAATCTGCCGAAACAGACGATTTGCTGACATCTGTCGAGCCAGCAGTCTGTTGGTATTTGTTTTACTCACTAGACAAATCTTTTGGTATATTTCAAGTCAGATATGACGGTATCTGTCAATCCATCTATGTAAATACATTACTACTTAATTAAGTGTGCATTCATCTGCCGATATATCTCTGTCTAGCTCAGACGTCATGTGTTGAACGATTTCACAGCACTTGACATCGCTAAAGGCCGAAGATATTAAATATTACATCTTCATTTTAAAATGCCGTTCCCTGTGGTGAAAGTTATTTTAAAATGCGTATAAAATATTTTATAATATCTTTCTCCTCAAGTGCTGTCAAACTCCGTAAAACCGTTGTAGATATGACGTCACTCATATATGTTTATTTAAATGGTAGCTTTCCTCAAAAAAAAAAAAATAATTAAATGCCAGGTTGAAGCTAATATTTTTTCTCGGTGGCACTGACGACATTAACTTTGCTGATAGTGATCAGAAGTGGTCGAATGTACTTGAAAAAAAAATTGTAAACTTTTGACATGAATTTGATCCGTACGCGCAGCAAGTTTTTTAATTTAATATTAATTTTAGTAATTTTAATTAATATATATATATATATATATATATATATATATATATATATATATGAATTCAAACAAAGTAAAATAAATTTATATGTTCATATATGCTGGTCGACGGTTTTGCAAAACAATCATTGTTATTATCACACACACACACACACACACACACATATATATATATATATATATATATATATATATGCGTGTGCGACAAAAAAGCAAAAAAAAACCAAACAAACAAAAAACGTTGAACTGCCTACTTCTGGAGTATAATATTTTTCAGGTAAGCAGCCTTTGTAATTATAGTGCTCAGTATTAAGAGACAAATCATCAGTAGTAATAAAAGCAATTAAATTTTCATTTACCTTATCTCTACTCTTTCAGCGATTAACATCACTCCTCAGGAGACTTAATGCTCAAACCGCATTTATTTTGAGAAACCATATTTTCTATATATTATAAATATGTAAAAAATATGATTTATATAAATAAATTAAATTTTGCAATGCGCCCTGACGACTGAATGCAATCTCCGTGACACTCAGAGTGGAGATAAGATAACTGATCATTTAATTTTATTTAAGACTCTCTCTCTCTCTCTTTTATATATATATATATATATATATATATATATACATATATATATATATATATATATATATATATATATATATATATATATATATATATATAGAGAGAGATATATATATATATATATATATATATATAGTGAGAGAGTGTGTGTGTATATATATATATATATATATATATATATGTATGTATGTATGTGTGTGTATATTTGTGCATTAAGGCAGAAATCCTTTTTTCATGCACATTTCTTTGAATACGACAGACAAGGCGCTTTTATTCATTTTTTAATACAATTTTTCATGCGATGTAATAAGTTTTTCTTTTCAGATGATAAATTATATAAAAACTGTCCGAATGTTCTTTTTATCCGTGCGTTTCGCCTATACATTTAGCCATTTTCAAGAATTAAATATTTTAACTCTTAAATAATAAATAGTTTCTTGCATGTATGTATTTATAAAATGTTTTAATTTTTTCAAAACACGGCCAAGATATTGTGTCCATCTTCATAGTTGATATTATTAAGTGTTGTTTTTTTTTATTATTAATAAGCCTTCCATTATTTTTTTAGCCTTCTTTGCATGTAGAGGATGCTATTATATTTGTGTTGTCAACAATATGTTACAAATAGTGTTCATTAGGTCTCCATGAATATTTAAATGAGATCTAATTGAGCTATGGTCAGAAAGGTGTAAAGTGAGTCTGCGTGTCAAACATGTTGTAGTGTGGCCTATATAGTTATTTATGAATTTTGATTGATCAGGAATACAATTCCTTAATGAGCATTTAAATTCGTAAATAATATTTGCCCTATTTAATTTCGTTCTAAGAGGTGAATTATTAATTTTAACTATAAGGTTAGAGGTTTTAATTTTTTTGTAATAAATAATTAATCTAATTTTTTTTTTGCTATTGTCATCTGATGTTATGCATTGTTTTATAATGTTCTTAATTCTACTTTCGTCTTGTTTATAATTTTCGTTCATTTGATTTTTATAAAAAAATATTAATGTTATTGCTTTTGTTTCTATTGTCGTTGTTGCTATTAGCTACCTTAGACAGAAAACGCATAATATTGGAACAGTAAAGAGTGGTTACGCAATATCGGTCCTCCTATATGGTACTGAATGTTAGGCAATCTGCTCACAGATGAATGCAAGACTTGACGCAAAAGAAATATCGTTCGACAGAAGGATTATGAGAATACGATGGAACGAACACGTAAGCAACGGCGAAGTTTTAGAGTAAATGCAAACAAAAAAGACACTTATAATTTGAAATTGCTTGCACAAATAATGAGGAAAGAGGACTTAGAAAATCAGTCACTCACAAGATGTAGGCAAAAGAGACGGAAGAAAACAGCGCAAAACCTAGCGAACTTCTGTATATGGATACCAGAACAAGGTTTAGGAAAGATAACAAAAATATAAACTTTACTAAGAGCTTCAAAGGATAGGAAATTGTCGAGAGGCATAATCGCCAACGTCCTGAAAAGACATGACACATAAAAGAAGAATAGTTGGTATATTCTAAAATATATGTTACATGTTCCCTTCGAACAGTTTGCTTATAGATACGCCATGTTATATAAAAATTACTGCTGCCAAAAACACGAACGGATAAACATAACGTTTAATAATCGTTACCAATAATCAAAAGAGAAATATGTAAATGTTACAATTATTATGGAGTAGAGATTGTATCAATAACTTTCCATTCTACTACAGTATCAATTGAATTGTTTCATCAGCTTTTCATTTCAATATATTTACAATGATTAAAATTTGATTAACTTCGGCTGAAGCTGATTAAACATTTTACCGATTCTGGTCAAATTGGAAAACAAAAAGAGATTAAATTTTAAAACTGAGCCTAAATATATTTGGGTATTTGCAAAGCTTAGGGGCATAAACTCTTAAAATTAATTGAGAAATCCTTTTCAATTTCCTTGAATAGACTGACATTTAATAGGTACTTTACTGAATTTAAATAGATTTTGATATATCTCGTTTACCGATTGAATATATATATATATATATATATATATATATATTACACCAGCATACGCTTATACGCTGCATTCCAAAACAACAGAGAAAAAATATGTGGATTTTGGTAAGTAGATAAATAGATTTAATTTTACCGTATTATCCCGAAGCTTATCAGGGATTTATCCCATTGAAAAGAGGGATTTTATTAATAGTACCAATGAAGAAATTGGGGCCTAGCCTTAAGTGATTTTAAATCACTTAATAGAGAAAAGGATTATAGCTAATCAAATTTAAATGCTGTATTCGTCCAGAGAGAGAGAGAGAGAGAGAGAGAGATAGAGAGAGCGAGAGAGAGAGAGAGAGAGTGTGTGTGTGCGAAAGAATGAACAGGAGAGAAACCCTTTAGATACACGAGGTAAAATATATCCCTGAACAAAATACATTATAACCTAATTGAACGTTAATTAAAACTTTAGTGTGCGATATATATATATATATGGCGGAAAGGTTTCAAAATTCGTTTATTCATATAATTTCATAGCTTCATTATTCAGTCATGAAAATATTTTCGTTGGTTTTCTTGGGGTTTGAGTTCAGTTTTCAACTGTACTGTGTATACCAGTAAAAGAATAATGAACCTGGTTTTCTTCCGATTAATATATATATATATATATATATATATATATATATATATATATATATATATATATATATATATATATATATATATATAAGTTCTGGTAAACTTAGCGTTGTCATCTATTGGTCGTGGGTTCAATCCCGAGATCATCTAGTGGAATAATATGTCGTCAGGTTTAGTAAAGAAGAGCAAAAAAATTGCATCACAGGAACAACTCATAGACATTATCTCATATTAGACAATTATAATGGACACCAATAAATGGCCAGACGACATTTTTATTTTAATCAGTACGTATGTGTGTTTTTTTTTTTGTTCAAGTGAAGACGTTTATTAGAATAAACTAATAATGCCATTAGAGAGTTACCAGAGAAGTCATTACCAAAGTCATAGTTAGTATGACACTCACACTGTTATATTAACTAAGAAATATCGACGGAGTCGGCGGATGATTGCTTGTAAAGATCTATAAGGGTAACATAACTCATTTATTAACTTAGGATAAGGGGACACTCAGACAATGAATTGTGTAAGTAAACAAAAATAGAAAGCGTATCTTATATCACTGGGACATTATTATCTAAAACATTCTTACAATTTAAACTATTTTCTGGCTTTAAATAACCTTCAAAAAGTTGATAAGCCATAGAAAACGAATCAATCAAAAAACAAAACGTTGTGCAGAGATATGGCATATAGAAAAAAATAAAAAGTGAAATATATTGTAAGAAGAAAATTAATTTTCCTTCCCATATTTTTCTTTATGTTTTTGCAGTTTTATAAAAGAAAGCTTAATCTATTTTCTTAATTGGTTGGAAGCAAAACTTCAAGTAGAATCAATATTCCTAGGCCAACTGAATATTGTCAATATCTTTTAAAAGTAGAGATGCAATATGTGATTACAGTCAGGAAATAGCAAATGGTCTGAATCAAATTTAATGTTAATAATGACTCGGTGCCACACCACAGCATTAAAAGGAGCTGGTGATCTCGTTGCGATCAAATACTCATTCGCACTTTTGAAGATGTCACTGGCTGCCCCGATATGTAAATAGGTATTTGATCCAGCTTCGGAAGATAGCAAGTTATATAAGCGCACCATCCGAGAGTCTAAAGATAGTCTCACACATCCTCGCCAGAAGGAGATTCACGATCGGAGAAAGCCCCCAAGCCACACACCCACTAGCCAGATGAATAAACAATAATTTAACATATGAGAGATTTAGTTCTGTGTTCTTCTTAGTCTTTAATAACGCTACATAATTAACTCATATGATTGTATCTGTTGATTGATCTCCATTCAAACTTCGACTGTTTAAGTCGCTAGGTGGCGTGCAATTAATTGACTATGAATTAGCTAACGTTGAACGATGAGGAGGTAGTACTATTTTTTTGTTACTGAGTACAGCAAGGAGGACAAACAATTAATATCATAGACAGGCAGAGGATTAACAGTATTCATTTTAGATATCTAGAAAAGCAAGCAAGGCTGGCTTCTTTTACTAGAGCAATATAAAATGGCAAACACGTGAATGTATATAATGATTTCAGGAAATACTTGTGCAAGCGAGCACATATATCAAAGCTTGTTTTATCTTGGTAAACGCATCCCAGCAGTTCCGGTTGCGGATGTGGTACATCGTCTGAAGACATATTCCCATAAGGAATTTATTTATCGGTCTATAAGATGCCCCCAAATCAGGAGAGCATTTTTTGATATAATTAAAAAAAAATATATGTAAAGATAAATGGAAAGAAATTGGAGAAGAATTTTAGTTCATTTCGTCATGTGTTTCTTTAAAATTATTTTCAAGGATTTTCTTTATTCACAGAATGGATCTAGAAGCAGATTTCGCATACAAAAGATATAAATAATTTGTTTTGAATCGTTTCAACTCAAGCAAGGCGTCACTGCCACTAGGATGTTGCAGGGAGTGAAAGAATGGAAATACTTTAGTGAGGAGCAGTCAGTAAAAGGAAAATAAAGAAACCGGTTTTAGGAAGGGAGAAGATGGTGATTGACGTTGCCTTTAAATTTTTGAAGATTGTAGGTGAAAATTGTAGAAGAAAGACATCGGAAGGTAGTTCCAAAGGCGAGAAAAGAAACTATTAGGATAGAACTGAAGGTTGCATCTAGCTAGTTCACTATCAAAATGGATTGACATAAAAACCTGAAAACGACATTTTGGATACCTAAAATAATTTCGGAATTTTTTTTTTCAATATGTAAATATTGGTGTTAATAAAAGTCGGGATAGGAGAATCGTTTGAAATGTCCAAAAGCGCAAAATTAATAATTAGGACACCAGTATTTAGACCTCCGCCTGTCATCAATTACAGTAGGCTCAAGCCATGCAGCATGTCCGCACTTTTATCGTCGCTGAGAGATCCAAAGGAACAGTAAGGCTATTACAGCGCCAGCGACGAACTGGAGCTCTAACTTCGAATTATTAGCTATATAGTATGTGCTACACCAGTTTTGAATTCAGAGTCACTTCTCTTAGACCGGTTGCCACACAAGGCTATAGAACCCAGTCTGTCATATTTACCCATAACTGGGAGAGAAGAAGAGTATTCATACCTTTTCCAACATAAGTGAATGTAATGGATCCGACTGAAATTTGAACTCAGTTCTCTGATTCCGCAATCCGAGCCGCTGTCCATTACTCCACCGCGCATACCTGGACACTGAAGGATAAACGTCTTCTCCCGTCTATTAGTTCATTATTATCGTCTGGAATGTCAATATATATTTGAATATAATTATATAATCTTTTTCCTTAGTCTTCTACAGTGCCTGTAAATATGCGAATACTAATCCTTAATTTAGTCATGCCAACCCATGAGGCATTCGGAAAGGGTTTGTTTAATCTGTTTTCTATACTAAGGTTAGAAAATTCAATAGCTGGAGATCTTTTCGTTTTTTCCTTGTATGCTACTTGACTATTAGATGCTGTTTTTTTTTAACTCGATATATAACTCTTTATTATGTTATTGATGCAGCAGATATTAAAAGCTACAAGAACTATATAATTTTTAAAAGCCACGTTGTTTCAGGACGTGCACATACGCGATTACGTCTAGCCACATAACTTTTTTTTCTTGGAATTAACATGGTTTTATGGTAAAGATAGTAAAGATTTTCTTATCGCCTTTGCTAAGGTTCAGAATTCAGAGTAGTCCTTTTTTGCTAAACTGGCCACAAGGCATGTCTAGGAAAACTAATCTACTATGCTATTTAACCTATAGATGCCTTTCCCCAACTAAACACTGCAGGTCAGGGGTTAACTCACCGTTTCTTTCCGCTGTAATAACTGTTGCGACATCTGCACATATAATAATAATAATAATAATAATAATAATAATAATAATAATAATAATAATCCACTAGTGAATATAATATTGACAATTCAGATTGATTGATAATTTATATTGGTTCATTAGGTCCTTGTAGACAGTTCTTCTCCATCTAACATATTTATAAATCTACCATTCATTCATGCTCTTAATATTGCTGCCATATATGTGTTGGTACTTCTGCTATATATTTAGAAGTTCTTAATAAACTCCCCAAAATAAACAGCAATATTAGTTGTCCTGACCTGACATCCAGGCTTTAGTCATTTTCCAACCGCCGTAATGTAGCTTCTCTGTGCCTTTTTTAAAAATAATTTCATGGTAGTTACTCGGATGAACTTTCATCTGTTACGTAGACTCTATGAATTTAAGCGCAGCACTAGATCTCATTAACAAGGTCTCATTAATTTACAGTTGAATGGGCTAGAGATAACCGTAAGTTCTATGTTAACAGGTTCTTTTCTCGTATTTCTCGCCTGTGAAAGTCTTCCGGCTTTCCACTCAACTTTGATCTTCAAACATTTAAATGCAATGTTAATCGTTACCGACTGTCTCCTTGATTCCTCTTCTTTTAGTCTCCTTACTCTTTAATGGTGTTCTCTTATTCTTTCATACTCAGTAACCCCTTTTGCCTTAGTGGCTTTATTGCCTTGCTTAAGTTGAAATGATTAAGCAAGATTTTGTTCGAACCATTGTACTAATCCCAGAGTCCATTATTTTCTGTCGCAGCTGTTGTTTTTTAAGATCCATTCTTCTAGCCTTTGCTTAAAGATGCGGGACCTACAAGGCAGAAGGTAAACCACGTTCTGCCTTGTAGGTTATACCTTTTTCCTCCCACTAGTCTGGTTTCCAACCAAGGCTATAGAGCCCAGTTTGTTCTACTATTTACCCATAACTGGGGGTAAGATGGATTCATATCTTTGTCAAGGTTATTAGAACATAAGTGAATGCAATGAAATCGACTGGAATTCGAACTCGGCTCTCAGATTACTCAATGCCAACCACTATACATTAATATCCATGCCCCCAGCTGTGATCTACCATCTACAAAAGGAACACTGTATACAAAAGTAGAAAAACTAATGCATTTTTTTTTAATTTTAGCCTAAAATCTCTTTTAGCAATTTTCCCTACTTAAACTGTTTTTACTTTGAAGATTAAAAGGAAAGGTTTTTTAGTGCTTAATGCACTGACAAGCGAATAATTTTGTAATCTTCTTAATTTACAGTGATTTTTAGACGGATAACACTTGTAATTTTATCCTCCAATGTAAGCAAAACATGGCTCAATCAATACGGAGCGATAGTAGATTTATAACAAACATATTTCTTACAGATCGGACTACTATTATAGTTTTTAGCTAACAGTAAATGTTCCTTAAATTATGCATGAAAATTGGAAAATTAATTCGAATTCGGAAGAAAACTATCGATTTGAACAACAAAGGATAGTCGTCATACAACCATCATTGGCGACTGTCTTGAAAGACTTAGTAAATGCGATTTTTGCCTGTGTGCTCTGACTGTTAATCTTGGGTAAGTTTAGAAGAAATATACAAAGAAATAAAACCTAAGGAGATGAAGAATAACGAAGAATGTTTAATGAGATCCGATAAGACTTTGACAATGCCACTTTCAACACTGTTAATATTGTCTTTTATACTCCGAGTAGGAATGATTAAACAAAAATGCCAGAACTTATATACTGTAATAATTACACAGAGAATTCTTGTAGTAAATATATATATATATATATATATATATATATATATATATATAACCCGGATATAAGAGAGTTGTCGGGACCGGAGAAGAAGTCTCTTATATACGGGTTTCTATTATATCCGGTTTTGGTCTATTTTATATACATTAACACAGGCTCTATTTTGGGACCAGAGAAAATCTCTCTTATATCCGAGTTTCTCTTATATCAGGGTCTCTTATATCCGGGTTACACTGTATAAACAAAATAACCAATTAACAGGTATTTTCTTTCGATGGAGTTAATTCCCACACATTTACCGTCCGTGTTCGAGAGCTAAGAAAAACATTCCACTCAGACGGCTTTATTCCAAGAACTGTCTTTTTGTTGAAAAGACTCCTGTGTGTCTGCTTCCCTCAATACTACAATATTAGCCTCTTTAAGTCAAAGGTCAAACATTAAATATCTTTCTTATTCTCATAATCTTCACTTCCTACAAACTCTTTCATTCATATCACAGACACCAATCATCATGACCATTTTAATTGCAACCTTCTAACTGAATGATTCTCAATCCTTGTATAGAGTTAATTCTAGTAAACAAGATTTGTGATATCCTTGTCGCTGGTCACCTGTTTTATGTTCCCTTCACTTAATTTCCAGATTATTTAGTCATTATCTGCCCAAAAGAATAGATATATTTGGCGACAGCCCCAATTTGATGATTATTAATAAAATATATTTTATTTAGAACTGGTGTTATCAGATTGTTGTATATTAACGGTATACTTTGGCCAAAACGTAGTGTCTATAATAAAGTATATAATAATGAGAAAAATACTTCGAATAAATTAAAAGGTTTACTAACAGTTCCTCCTCCAAAAGATGAAATGCAAAATTATCAAAAACAGTATGATAGCCAAAGATCAAAGCCATCTTATATCAAATTTAACGGCTCAAAAATACACAATGTTTATCGTTACCGTGGCGTAATCGATATAGGCTTTCATTACACGTATATTGATGTCGTGAGTTAATTTCGGGATAACAGGAATGAACAAAAACTGGATGAGAAAAAATAACAAAGTAATCTACTGATATCCCATATAAGTATAAATATAACAAGCACCTGAGGATGTCTAGAGTGTACTTGGCCGAAACGTATTTATAACAATGTCTATTATAATGAATATGAGAAAAAGGAAATTACCAGTGATGAGGAAATAAGGCACGCATACATACTGAGTGAATGAGGCTATTATATAGAATCATGAGTAATAATGAATATTGCAGTATATTTTCCTTGCTGCTGCATCGTCCTGTTATTTGCCAGCGGAAGAAGTGGTTAAAATGATTAACGATACACTGTCGACAGAGACATATATACAGACGAACGGAATGACCGATGTAGCAAACGGTCCAGTATTTTCTTTTTCAGAAGCTATTCCGAAAATGTGTAAATCGCTTTTATTATTCATCAGCAATCAAAATTAGACACATATTAAAACTTTGAAACTAATTTAATATTTATAAATCGATATTCTGAATAATTTCTGTCGAGCACGAATGCAACCAACTCTTATCATTATAACTGTATTCAAAGGTATATAAGTTGTATTTTTTAAATTTCCAATTATATGACTGAAAAATCGCTCGGGCTTATTACATATAAAGATGATAATCTTTCGGAAGATAATAGTTAGTCATTATTTATGTAGGCTAGCATTCTTCAACCCATGGCCTCGAGGAGAAAAAATAGGATCCCAATAAAATTTACTTTAAGTATTTTTTGTTGAAACAGAAATTATGTGGAAAGATAAGATTTACGAGTCGTTCCAATCGTTGATTATGAAGATAAAAATAAAAAGAGCAGGGTAGCATTAAGTTCAGTCATAAACAATTTCAATTTTGGTTGACCAGCTGTATCGACGAATGTATCATCCTAACTACTAATCATAAGTAACAGTTAACAAGAAATTTAAACTATACTAAGTTACCTTGGTTTGTAACCACACCAATGGAGGTTAGAACGTGCATTTATGTCATATAATGGTGTGGGAGTTTAATCAAGGGGAGACATCTGGAAAAAATAAAGTGTTTATGCCCAAGGATACATAAATAACAGTAAGTACTAAGTTGCTTGGAAATATTTGGTTCTGGAGAAACGTCGAACCCAGACCTGGGCGTTCATTGCGCTTTGATGATGAGGCATTAAAATCATTAGTTGAAAACAATCCACGGCTAAGTACTCGAGAATTAGCAAAGACATTAAACACATTACGATCTACAATATGCCGACACTTGGAAAATATAAGATAAGTCGGCAAGATGGGTGTTTGAGTTTTAAACACTCTTAACAAAAAGAACAATGTCGATTGTTTGATAAACAAGAACAGAAATTATTTATGACTCAACCTAATAGCTGTCTTCAACAAAACAATGGTTGGCTCTAAGCGGCCACTGAACACTCATTTTTTTCCCTTCTACAACTGTCTAAAACAAAAATTATGCTTCGACTTATAGGATGTGCGGCTAGTGTCAGAAATATTGACGAGTAAAGCGGAATTGGCGAGCCGAGTTCAAATTCAGGGCTAGTTGGTTGCATTCACATTCGGCCAAATTTCATTGGGATAGGCAAAAAACCGTCTCTTCCAAATATGGGCTAAATAGCAAGGTTGACTGAGCTTGAGTAGTCTTGAGTAACAACCGCTTGATGAAAAAATAACACCGAATTCCAAACCCATGAGAACGCAGTAGTAAACTACTCCACTATCTTTCCCGGGAATGCTTGGCAATTCGCAGATAATAAAGAATAGCAGTCTGTGCTTGTCTTCTGAAGTAGCATTAGAAGAAAAATGGTTCGGCTTGTCATACAGTTTTACTGATAGAAATGTTTGACAATGACAAATCTATTTGGAAAATCGGAGTTAGCAGAGGTATAGCTAAAATGGTTAAGTTGCAATGTAACACCCGCACTCAGTTCACATTAAAAATTTTCAAAATTCTCGCGTTGTTTGCATACATTCGCTGCGGAAAGCTAAACGCGGAATATACGGAAAGCTCAGCTCGAAACTGCTCTTTCTTGTATAAATCTGTCGCAATTACTGCGCCCGAGAACTATTTACGGAGACACGCTCAGTTTGCACAATGACACCTATACTGATAGCTATTCTGCAACGAATGTATACAGACATCGCCCGTAATGGCTGCACGCGACGCGAATGAATCCAAACTTTCACTGTCGATAACTCGAAAACGGTAGATTTTATCAAATTTATCAAGCCAGCTTTGAATGGAGCATGTACAATTACATATAAATGTAAGAATTCTGGAAGTTTTTAATGAGAACTGAATGCGGGTGTTATACTGCAAATTAATCGCTAAAATTATTCCAATAATGTCCAGAAATCTTTTAGAACAAACACGTATTTTTGGCAACTTTTTAATCTATCAGTGTGAGTTTGGGGTCTTGGAGATTATATATACGAAAGCAAAATATAGAAAATTTTACCACCAACTCATTGGTCAGCTTGGCTTCTCTTCTACATATAGTAAGATTCGGTATGCTTGTAACAGACTAACACTATCGAATTTCCCACTAACCTATCTTTCTGCTGAATAAACGCGAAACGAAA
The DNA here is from genome assembly GCA_903632075.3 of Acanthosepion pharaonis. NCBI lineage: Eukaryota > Metazoa > Mollusca > Cephalopoda > Sepiida > Sepiidae > Acanthosepion > Acanthosepion pharaonis. The sequence goes on along the minus strand of CAHIKZ030000084.1, from coordinate 527,414 downwards.
AAAAAAGAGGGATTTCAGTAAATATCTATAAAATGGACAATAATACTTAAGGGTCAACAAACATTTTTGTTTTTTAATATCACCCTATGCAAGTCAGTGAAACCACGGAGACAGAAGGGGAGTGTGGAAGAGCAAGAAAAAAGAGAAAAAATAGGGAGCGAGAAAAGTAGAAGACTAATCAAGACAGAAGATAACGATTGGTATTGCATTGACATTTTTGCAGATCAAAGTTAGCTAGAAAGAATGGAGCCGTCTGTACCACAGACGAGGAATGTGTGAAAAGAAGCTGTTAGAATAGGTTGCATGTAGCTAGATCAACTGTAAATTGATGAGACCTTGTTACCACTCCAATAATGCGCTTAAATTCATAAAGTCTAGGTACCATAACCAAAATTTCATCTAACCAATTATCATGAATGTAGTCATAGAAAACGGAGTGAGCCAGTATTTAGAGACTAAAAAGAATTTTTTTTTCATATATTGTATATACATTTAAGACGGCACATATATAAAGTGAATCTAGTGAAATACGTATATTTGAATAAAAACAGGAAATATATATGTCTAATAATTCAATTAAAATAAGAAACCAAACTGATGGTAAATTTCATAATATTCGGATTTCTTGGGATATAAAACGCTTTTTTTTTCAATAATATGACTGAAAAAAAAAACTCAACTGATTACATTTAAAGACGCCTTTCTTTAAAAAATATTTAGCCTTTATTATTGTATGTATCAAGATTTTCTGAATTCCTGCTGAGACGGAAGAGTAGCGTTTCTTGCCCGCGTTTCCTGTGTACCATTAAATCACACACACACACACATATATCTGCGCGTCTTACATAAAAACAGGAAATATTAATCTAATAAATGAATTAGGTTAACGATTCAAAGAACTTAGGCTAAAAATCGAAAAATGGTAGTGTTGAAAGGCGGAAGAAAGGTATCGGTTACTTTATTTCGATTTTGAAATTCCATCTATTCATATTTGATGGTTAACAACACTATAGTTTGTGTGTGTGTTTTTAAGCGTAATTTTAAACACTTTTGTTGTTATTTTATTCATATGTTCACTGGAAAATAATGGAAAATAGCGGTAAATTAAAAAAAATATATATCTAAGTTAAACCTACAGGGAAAAAAATAGACGGAAAAATCTGCTAAAAGGACAGATTTATAATATCGTAAATTTTAAACCAAATTGTCATTGAGAGCTCTGCGGGGGCGGGGAAGTCGCCATGTTTATATTTGTACATACATATAAATGCATGCACATAAACATATATATTTTTATGAGTAAGAAAATATATATATATATATATATATATGTGTGTGTGTGTGTGTAAATCCAAATCAGTCTGTGTTGGCAGTACGATTGTTAACACGTGGCTTTGTATAAGTGGTATATGACATCCATTCTCTCGCAGACATTACAAAGGAGACAATCATTTGACAAAGCTACCTAAAAAAACATGCTGGGATTGATCAACAGACAAAAGAAAAAGGGAGCAATACAATTGGAATGAAAGAAACTAAACATATGTCAAATAAACATCAAACTAATAATTTATTCATATTTTATATATCATGCTTCAATAATTGCTGAATTTGTTTTAAAATTAAATGATCTGAACGGCCGAAAACTTGTGATAAATATGGTAACAAAGATGAGGACAATAGTCCGAATAATGTAAATAGTGTTGTTTGAATGTTCTTTTTGCAGCCAACTATGCATTCTGTCTTCTTGAAATACCTTCTGTAGGAGTTCTTCTGGTTTCCTTTCTGTTTGCTATCGACATTTGCATAACTTATGTTGTTATGACAGTGGCCACCAATAATGAATCCTGGTAGGACTTGAGTAGACTAGTATACAATAAATACAGACGCTAACTATAGCGCCTGCTGCAGAGCGATTGTCAGTTTTCAAATCTTGTCAATCATTCTTCGGATTAGTCTTTACAAAAATGGGTGCCTCATTAATTGTCTGAAAACAACCTCAAATCCCGAGTTGACATTTGCTCTTCTCTCCATTCTCGCCAACTTGTTTCACCTTTTTTCGATAGACTTGTGACTGGCGACGAAAAATGGATCTTTTATCGAAATGTTAAGCGTCGTAGACAGTGGCTTGGTAAAGTGGAAGGACCCCAGCCATAGCCGAGAAGAGAACTTAATGGGCAAAAGGCTCTTTCAATCTGGTGGGATCGCCATGGAATAATCCACTTTGAATTCTTACCACCTAATACAACAACTAATGCTCAAATATACAGTCAGCAATTAGAGCGTTGGAACCAAGCTTTGAGGAAAAAAAGACCTACTCTAGTGAATCGAAGAACTTAGTTGGGAGAAAATTCCTCATCCACCTTATTCTCCCAATCTTCCTCCTTCAGACTACCATTTGTTTCATAGCTTACAGAATCATTTGGAAGAAACAGCTTTTGTAGCACAGGAAGAGTTTAAAACTGGAATTTGTGAGTTCGAATCAAAGCCAAAAGAATTTTACAGCAATGGAATTAGTAAGCTTGTTAATAGAAGGAAGGAAATCATAGATAATCAGGGGAAATACATTGTTGATTGAATCTGTAATTAAATGTAACATTTGGTCACTTGTTTTCTTTATTCAAAATTCGGACTGAACTTATGGGATAACCTGATAGAAACAAAAATGTAAGCATATATATATATATATATATATATATATATATATATATATATATATATATATATATATATATATATCAGCCTTATTAACGCAAAAACACGATGGCTACCAACCCCATCGCGTAGAATTTTTGCAAATGGAACTCCGATCCTCATAAACCTTAACAAAAGGGTATTTTCACTTGTTTACTTAACGGTATAAGGCTTTGACCGAGTAAAACCCGAGGGTCTTGTCAAGGGTTACCCTTCTTATAACATTGTGGACTGGCGCTACAGAATCACAAGCAAAGAACTGTACCAAATAACAGAAACCACATCACTTGAGAACTACCAACAACGGCAACAACTAAAATGGATAGCACATGTAACTAGAAGAGAAAACAATGGCATAATGAAGATGTTGTCAACATTCTTTACCACTTTAAATAAAAGGTTGGGGATCAAACCTTCATCGATCCTGGAAAAAGCGATAAATTATATATTTTATATAATATATAAAGTTTTTATATAAACGTCTATATAAAATTAATAAAGAATTAAAATACCCCTTTCTTTTTATGAAAAATATTAAAATACCCTTTCTATTTATGTATTTTTAAAATACCCCTTTCTTTTTATGTGCGGTATCCTTTCAGGACGTAGGGGATCATGGCCCTCCACTTCCCCCTACCCCTAGTAGCACTCAACAGATTTCGTGTTTCTGCCAACTCCCCCAGACCACGCTCCGCTATCCACCTGCCGAAGCCCGCTACGTTTCTCATACGCTGCTTTCCCCTGTCTCTTTATTCCCTCTATTCGTCCCGTGAGTATCAGATTCCCCAGGCCCTCCTTTCTCATCACGTGTCCCAGAAATTTCATCTACCTCTTCCTTATGTTAAGCATCCTCCTTGTTTGAATCCTTCCCAAGACCTCATCGTTGCTCACATGCTCGGTCTATGTTATCTTCAGCATCTTTCTGTAAAACCACATCTCCGCCGTCTTCTTCATCTTTAAGGATACCGTTGAACATTCGCTGCCGTATAGGAGGACAGATGTCACGTAGCAGCTTAGTACTCCACAGAAATCCTCCTGTTTCGCAGTACATTGCCCATCTTCGGGAATGCATCCTTGGCCATCCTAATCCGTCTTCGGATCTCAGCGTCGCACTTACCATCCTCCGTTTGAACACTTCCCAGATACTTAAACACACGCACATGTTTGATTTAGTGTCCCTGAAAATCGCTTTTTGGGCTCATCCTTTTACTGATGACCATACATTCTGTCATCTTGTAGTTTATGGCTATTCTTTTCTTCTACATCTCACTCGCTAACTTCTTTAGGAAGCATTGTAGTTTCTTTTCCGTGTCGGCTATCAGTACCGTGTCATCTGTGTATCTCATGTTGGTAAGGTTGTGGTCGCCAATGATGAAACCTGGAAGGATCTCCAGTTACCTCAAAATTGTCTTGCCGTATCGGTTGAATAAGTCCGGTGAAAAGACAAATCCTAGCCTCTCTACTATTGTATATTCGCTGAGCTTAAGTAAAAATAGTCTTTGAGGAGACAAAAGGTGCTCAATCCTTAATAGTAGGGCAAATATTCTTATTACTCATGATAAATTTCTCTCCAATGGCTCGCTTCTACTTGGACTTCCATTTACACCGACGCAGTATGCTGATTTAAATACACACCAGGGCGATCCCGAAAGGAAAATGCTGCCTGGTCAACGTGTTGACTGACCTCACCATCGTGGTTATCCAATGCCTGCTAAGTGATAATCGTAGGTTTAAGGCTTATTTATGTTAATATTTCTAATAGCTCGTCTAATTTGCCCATCAACAATGTAATTTGGCAAGTCATTATTAATGAGAAATTGTTTAATTTTTTCTTATTCAGTGTAGAAAATCATAAGTATTAAGTAATAGTGTCTCCAGTTCTGGAATCCCTTTCTATAAAATAAATAATATCACTTAGGGGTATAGTAACAAAGGTCCAAATAGCTTATAGCAGCAAGGAATTAAACTATCTAAATTTTAATTGTTAAAAACTACAATTAAAATATTTTAAAACACGTAATTACAATTTTCAATAAGAATTTACATAAATTAAGTTACTTCCATTACATAGCGGTACATTTTTCGAATTTTACAGCGTTCCTGCTCACACATATTCAAACTTGCATTAATTCTTTGTCTTAGCAATTCACCCCCTGAAGATGATCTTGAATGAGATTAAAAGTTCTTGAGAATATAAAGACCATATGGATAATTACGGCGTTTTTCTTGATCAGTTTTGTACTAACACTAAGAAGTTAATCCCTGAATTTGAGAAGATTAAAATAAAAAAATAGACATAAGATATCTAGATGATTCAACCAAACATCCTTGAATCTTTCTCTCTCTCTCTTTTATATATATATATATATATATATATATATATATATAGGCTGGTGGAAGGTTCTCGGTCTGGCTCACATTGTCACATGACGTGCAGGCAAACACACACACACACACACACACACACACACACATATATATATTTCTGAGATGAGGTATTGTAATTATTTACACTATTTGCATTGTTCTCATTTTTGTTGCCATATTCAAGATGTTTCGACCGTTGTACACTCCGGTTATTCCTCCTTTCAGCTTTCCCAGTTTTTGTTCACCTCTTCTGTAGCGAGGTATTGAACTCACAACTCTTTGAATCAAATCACTGACTTCAACCAACGCTTTTATACACTGGGCCTCAATGACATTTTCACCGTTGTTTTTCACTTCTTAGCCAGTCAATACGATTGATTTCAAAATTTCTGGTACCACTCTGGCACTAATATATCCAGTTATTTATATCCGGGCAAACTCACTTGAAGTTAGAATGAGGCAAATTGACAGCTGAGAGGTTCAACTTGCCTGAGCCATGGCCGTCCATCAGTTTGTCTACTGTCAATTTGGCTGTACATAAGGACCTGGCAGCAAAGCCACTGACTGGGAAATTGAAAGTTTTTCAGGAGTGTAAAACCATCTCTTAATTGCTGTTATTACGAGATCCACTCTTATCTGGGGTGGTAGCACCTGTTAGGACTCCTGGTATGGGCAAATAGTGAAACCCCAAACAATATATATTTTAGGAGAGATAGAGAAATGTCATATATTTATATATTCCCAGATTTGTATGCACACATATAAACATGCATATTTTTTCACACATAGTTTCGTACATTTGTTGAGAGAGAGAGAGCATAAATTCATATAAGCATGCATTCACGTGAAGAGTTTTATGTCAGCAATACGAGAGTAATTCGTATAGAAAAGTGAACCAGTTTCGTATAAAAACAGTTTTAATTTATAACTGAAATTATCAGTTTGGAACGAAAATCCGATTTTATCGCGTATATTATAAATGAAGATACTAATGCTTATAGAAATAATTAGTCTTCCATATAACCTCCATTACTTACCACAACCTCATTCCATCGGTCAACGTGTTTATAGATGACACGTTTGTAAAATTCTTTTAGGTTTTAATGTAAAATATGAGACCAGTTGGTATCCTATTGATGCCGACATTAAGCGATGCAAATTATTGTGCAAAACCCTAAAGAAGTGATAATTAGAATGAGCAAGGTCAGGATAATGTGAAGGTTTAAGCAATTTTCCATCATCGATCTAATTAAGAAATCTTTAATCAATCGTGCAGTGTGAGGACGTGCATTGTCGTGACGGAAAATTACTCCTTTTCTGTTTACTAAGTATGGACTTCTTTCTGTTCGAAGCTGATTTCAAACGATGAAATTGTTGGAAGCAGAGATCAACGTTGTTTGTTTTATTACAGTCTAACTGTTCGTAATGGATAATTCCTTGAATATCCAACCATAAATTAATATGCAGTTCTTTTTATGACGTTATCTCGGTTGCTTAGCTGGTCTGTTTCCTCGACCTATCTACTGGTGACGACGTTTAACATTATGGTAAAAGATCCAGAACCATTTTCGAAGAGGGCATTTGAAGTTGTCGTGTAAGCAATGACTTGCAACAATCGACACGTTGATAGCGATTATCTGGAGACAGGTCGCGCGGGACACATTTTCCAACCATTGAAATCTCTTTGATCTTTTTTCAGTTCGCGTAGAACTTGTATGTTTAACATTAAATTTCTCACTGAATTCATTAGCTGTAGTAGAGCGATTTGAAATAGCAGCTTTCTCAATCGCTGGAATCTTTTTGGACGACTCATCCTTAGTTCATCCTCTAGACTAAGAGTAATAGTTGGGAAACAGGAAAACCACATCATGTATCTTCTTTCACTCAATGCGTCGATCTCACTAGCGCGCTGTATGGATTTTGCTGCTACTCGACACCTCTAGGAAACTTATAGAATATATATGGGTTCTTTAGTTTGAACAAATATCGAGTACCGTATTTTCCGGCCCTCAAAAATACGTGTGAGTCTTCCAAGATCAACGTAAGGCAACGCCCAGGCTCAAGTAAGATTGGTCGGTCACCTAAGTGGATTGATTGATAGGGACGTGGATTTGTATATTGAGTCATTACACTATAATGTTATCTATCTATCTATCTATCTATCTATTTCAGCCTTTTATATGATGTAACCTTTTTATATGATGTAATACTTAACTATTACAACTATTTCCAAGATTATAAACCTTCCTTGAGCCGAGCCACAAGCTTAAACATACTTTGTTTACTAACAGTGGTGGGAGCCTTTCTGCTCTTGACTAGTATGTCATTGCATACAAACAAAATCGGACGAGTGATTAATGTAAACAATACATGGCGCCAGTATGTGAGGGACGCATGTGTTGTATGAGAATGACATTTCTTTTCTTAGAAATTTATTTCCAACATTAGGGTGCGTCTTTCAAGCCGCAGCGTCTTGTAAGCTGGAAAACACAGTAACTTCCGAATGTATAATATTCTCATGATGTGAAAGAAAAAATGTGAATAACTCATAGTAGCATTACTAAAAACATGAAGAGGCAATGTGTTAATAAATTTTGTTCAACATTTTAACCTAAAAATCGGTCCGAATTTTCGTTTCCAACCTGATATTTATATGCTCTTCGCACTATTATACTCTTTCTATACATCTTGACAAAGCGTCTCATTACTGGCATCTCACAATGTTAAAGGAAATAAAACACACGTCAGACAAGATGCGGGAAATAAATCGATATTATTCCTATTAGAAATCACCAGTCTTTAATAAATGCCGGAAAGGTGTTGGAAGAGAAGAAAAATAGCTTTTTTTACCAACCAGTTCACGGCGCGATAGTAGAGTATGATGTTAGGTCGGAAAAAATCTGAAAATTAGGAACAAGTTTGTGAATATTTCCCTGTACTTTTCTTTGGTTATGTTTGTACAAGTGAAATTCAGAAAATGAATAAAAAAAAAAACAAAAAAAAAAAAACTCATCGCACAAAATGAAAAGGAAATGTTAAAGGAAATGAAAATAAAACGAATAAAAGATTCAAATAAAAAGGATATCAAGTAAAGAATCTACTGAGATTTGTGTCAACTCTTATCATAGATGGCTTTTTGTGTCTGGTAATATATAGGTTATAGATAATATATCTTCCACACTGATAGAAACATTGCAGTGAACAATCCTTAAGCAAACAGGGCCTTTGATATTCTTTTTGCACAAGTCTCCAGAAAAGCCTTCGGCAGGCCAATACACTTGTACATTACTCGTGTACCGCTATAGATGTTTTGGAAAAAAAAGAAAAAATAACCAAATCGATAATTTGGGAGAACAAACTCACTGATTTGGCAAAACAATTCTTTTGGTATCATAACACCAGTTTTTTTTTTCTTTATGTTTGGGACCATATTAAGAATACGGTTTACAACCGAAAATCCGAAACTGTCCAGGATTTAAAGAATTTTATTTAATAATGTGTCCAAACGCTTTTCGAAGTGAAAGTTTGCATATTTGAATTAACAATAACGGCTCATCTATTGAAAAATATTTTACTTATAGTTTGAGTTAAAAACAACAAAATATCTTTGTATTTCATTTTGTTTTTTCTATTCTTCTGCGAATCAAGTGCGTTGGTAAATATACGTACACACTAATATTTAAGAAACTTGTTTATAATCTAAGTCAGAGTTTCTTCGAGATTTTATCCACCCATGAGGGACTTGATTTTAAGATTTTATATACTATCAAGTTCTCTGACAACTGATGTAATCTCCGTGAAACTTTACAAGTTCTGATAAGTGAACATTTAAAATTTTACTTGTCACTATTTATACTCTGTCAGTTGATACTGAGCACTAAAACTGCAAAACCTGCTTGAGTTAAAATCGTAATCATTCAGAAATACTCTGGTAGACATTTTTGTTTTGTAGGGAAACAACTTTTGTCTTATTGTGTGGATATATGCGAGTGTGTGCAAAATATTCAATGACGTGTGAGTCGTGACCCTAAATTGGCAAGTTTCATACTGTTCAAATACTGATCTTTCCTCAAATTACAATTATACAATGCACTGTTTGAGTCAGAAGATATTAAAATTGGAAAATAACATTCTGAAATATGGCGAAGAAAGGTGAATGAGCAAAAAAAAAAAAAATATATATATATATATATATATATAAAAAAAATATTTTGCGGACAACCGCTATAACCAATCAATCAATCAATTAACCAATCAAAGTCTTTTTAAACTCCACGATAATTTCTTTGGCTGCATAGAAGCAAGTGCTTTGCCAGGGTTAAATACGATCTTGTACACAAAGTAACCTTTCTTCTAGACGGGTTTACACCGAAGGCCTAAGAGCACAGTCATTCCTCCTGTTCATCGAAAGTCGGGCGATTCATGTATTCATAACTTTTATCCCTCATGATATTTGTGCGAAAGTGAATGTAACGAAAGACGACAGAACGCGAACCCGGTTCTCCGATTTCTTATTCCAAGTCGCTACAACCACATGCACACCTTTTACTAGGAACTGAATAACATATATATATATATATATATATATATATATATATATATATATATATATATATATATATATATATATATATATATATATATATATATATATATTATATATATATATATATACAAATGAGTGAAAGAGCAAAATGAGTAAAATTCCACTGTTCGTAGAATTTAATAATAATAATAACAATAATAATATTTCGAAAAATGTGACAAACTAGAATTTTTTTTTTTGTGACGCGTTTCATCCGTTTGGGCTTTGTTGATGTTGCCGCATCTACTTTTGCGTAGGAAACGAAAGACGCAGGTAGTTTTAAAATTTTTGAAAGAATCCAGAAACTACCTGCGTCTCTCGTTTCGTACTCATATATATATATATATACATACATACATACACTACAGTTCAAAACTTTGAGGTTACCGGTGGTATTTTTTTATAATTGGTCCCAAAAGCAGTTGTTTTGTAACTTTAAATAAGAGGGAATAATTACACATGGTTTAAAAAAAGTGAGACATTATTTTTTTTTTATTAGAAGTTTTATAATAATAAAAAGAATATGATTAAATTTTTCTCTCGTGAAAATATCCTCCTTCAGCCGTGATTACTACAGCACAACCTTTTGACATTCGTTGCAAGCACTTCCCAAAGTATTCTTTTTTCAATGACTCTTTTTCATTTTTTTTCTCACTCTTCTGTCTAGTTCATCCCATGTTAATTTGGTGGGTGTGCTTCAAACTACTGAACTGTAGTTATATATATATATATATATATATATATATATAATAAATATACTTGTTCATATTTTATATATATATATATATATATATATACACACACACACACACACGGAATTGTCATCTTTGACTAAATATTATCTATTTTAGCTTCGGCTGATACAGGGTCATAATTGTGTAAAGAAATGAGGGCACCGATTAAAAGATAACACTTGAATTGAATTACTTATTATTTTATTCCTTTCAATATCGCTTTAGTTATTCCGAGGCATTCTGTGAGATACTAGCAGCCCCAAGCACCTACATTCTGCATTTACGGTGTGCGAAAGAATCTCGACTATTGGCCGGTGCTATTGTTTATATATACATCTACAACATTTGCGCTCGCAAGCTTGCAGTGCCCGATAGTGCTCTAGGGTTCCCTGATATCGAGTGTGAATTTAAGACCAAGTTTATTCCGTCACAATCCTACAGTATCATTTTATTGGGGACTATATTCATGACTTTTGAAAACAGGCCAGAGACTAGTTTACTATTAAACTGCAGTAAATGTTAATATATTCACATTTACTCCATGTGCTCAGTCTTTGAGGAAACTTTTGAGAATTGTTGATATTCTGACATGAATTCAATGCAACACACAAAATCATCCGCCTACGACTATCAGGGCGCTATGGACCATTATCGAAACTGCATAGCCTAGCAGCGCTCTAGATGTCTTCTACGTGTGGAATTGATATCACATCAAGCTAGGATGAGTCTAACACGATACGTGCCACCGACGTAATGACTTAAAAGTCGGCGTTTTTCTTATACGACAAATATTTATTTTTCAGCACGATCTTCATTGAATGTGCCGTTAACCTAACACTTTTCTCTTTAATAGTACTAATTGAATATTTTATAGAGAAAAGTTTGCACCAAAATAGAGCCAGTAATTTTTCAGGCTATGAACTTTTCACACACAGACACAAACGCCCATATATATATATATATATATATATGTAATTTTCTATAGGCAGTTATACCCGAATACACGCATACAATCAGATACAAGCAGTAAATCTATGGCGAATTTCATATACCAACTTTACAAGTCGAAGTATTTAATATACACAGCTTGTACGTACATTCGAGACACGCATAGAGACATATCGAAATATATGAATATGAAAGACTCAAAACATAGAAATTCTGAATTCAACTTCTCCCCTGTGATTTAGTCGAACATCATGGTAACAGCATGTAACCTGCAAAAGTGAGCCACATCTCCATTCACCTCGTTCCTTCCCTGGAACCACCAATCAATCTCAGCTCATTGATCATTCGACTCGCTGTTGTTGGCAATCATGGAATTAAAATTGGCTTTGCGTTGATTTTTCAACGCTTTATTTTGCTCTTTACAACACTAGCCTTTTGTTTTGAGAGTCAACCAAGCTGTGTTAACGTCCCAATATAGAAAAGATCGATAATTGAAAAATACAAAACATAAACTAAAAAAGACAAAACAAAATAGATTAAAAGTAAAATCAATGACCTCTAATAAAAGCGTGCTATTCTCTCCTGAGTATATAAGGATGCAAGTTTCTGTAAACCACTACGGCCTGAAGCAAGAGAAGTTAAATCAACTCGTTGCTACAACTCTAAAATAGAAACTGATTTATTCCCATCTATGCAAAATGTGTTCTGTAATTATATTGGTAAATTTTGATAGTTGAAACATGTTCCGAAATATGAATACTTAACTTTCACGGGGAAAATAACTGGCTTGTAGCTTTCAGTCTCCCAGAAAACTTAAACACAATGGATAGAGTTTTATCATCACCATCCTGACTGTGTATTTTCTCCAATAATGAACTGTTAAGCTCTCAATGTGGTTTCATGTTTTGAAAGTCTTTTTGGTTTCAAGTTTACTGCAGTAATATAAGTAATACACATATATACAATCCATTGATAAAGATGATGGAAAAATAGCTCCCTCGTTTTATCGCTTCAGGAAATACCTTGCTCCTGCTTCAGGAAATACCTCACGCCTGCTATTAAAAATGTTAGATCGCACCAAACATGGAGGATTGCTGACATATCTAGCTCGGAACTGCCCAATCTTCACTTTCCATACACGATAGAATTCAAAATCGTTGACGAGGTCTTGTATGGGAAGACTTTTCCATCCTGAAACTTCTTGCCCACAGATTATGATTGCAAGCTTGTCGCTAATTTATCACTATTTCCATGGCAAATGTTCTTTAATTCCAGCAATTCAAATGTCTTCACGTCTTCAAGGCAAATATTAAACGCCATCTTTTCTCCTTATCTTTATAATTATTACTTCCTAGTTACACTTCTATTTGTATCACTCAACCCATTCATAATTAGCAGTTTTTCTTTAAAGCTCTATCTTGAGTGGTTCTTGAGTCAGGTACTGTGTGAAATGTAACAGTTCTGGTCGTTTGTATTTAGTTTCTATTATATCTTCAAAAACTAATTAATGAAAAAAATTAAATTCCATTTTGTTTCAAAATTAAATATTCTTGTAGTATGCTGAAAGTTTTAACCATGATAATGACTATATCTGTGAGAAAGTATGTATACCTCGTAAAGTTAAACTGGCTATTAAAGAAAATCAGATGACCAGTTTTGAATGATACATTACGTGTATTCTTCTTCTACTCCTTCTGTGTGTCGTGTTGCTTCGGGACGTTTGCAGTCATGAATCTCCACAATTTCCTGTCCTTTGTAGCTTTTAATAAAGTTTATCTTTCTGTTATTTCTTTAAATCTTCTTCCACCATCCATTTACTCAAGTTCGCTAGGGAGGTTATGACTTGTTTTCCTCTGTACTGTGAGTATCAGATTTTCTAAGCCGTCTTTCCTAATTATGTGCCCTAGAAATTTTAACTTTTCTTGTTAAGTATCTTTTTCTTTTCAAACTTTGTCATTGCTCACATGTTCGATTCATGGTATTCACATCATCCTTCTGTAGAAACATTTCTATTGCCTCAAGGCACTTCTTCATCTATGATAAAATTGTCCATTCTTCACTGCCATATTAAATAACGGTTCATTAATATCTTCATTGTTTTCAATGAGATTTCACTGTTTCTTGATACTTTTGGAGGTCATATTTCTCTATCGCAATGCGTCTTCGGATTTTGTACAAAAGTATCTTGACACTTAGAAGTCACTGTACGTATTACTTTGGCATTAATAATCCATTTTAATAAGCGAGGAATAAAATGTTTAATCTAATAATCCTAATCAGCTGTAATTTGAATGGATTTATCTGTTAACGAGAAGCTATAATTTAGCACTTAAAACAACAAACTCGCAACATAGCTATTAATTTGTGACTTTGAAATTCTGAATATTTAATAAAAATGGGCGCAAAACGAATTAGACGATTTTTTAAATGATTCTGTCTTTCTTATTAAACCGAGAAATGAATGTCCTCTTGAATGGCCACTCTTCTAGATCTTTTTCCATTAATATCCACCATAGCTCTAGTCCTAGACCTAGGTTGTTCCAAATTTTCAAGAACGACCTTCTTGATGTCATCAATTCTCAACTCGCTTGACTTGTTAATTTTAACGCCTCTGTTACGAAACTGCTCTCTTTTAATCGTCTGACAAAATCCTTTCTTGCTTTCTATCAGCATTCTATCTAAGCTCCAGGAGAGTGACTCCTTGTGACTAACGTTTTCCGCTGACATGAAGCAGAAAGATTATACTGAATCAAATGTTAGGTCTGCTTTCCGGAAAGATGGTTAACTGTATCGTGCTAGACAGTTTTTCTCGTTTTACATATTTATATGTCTACCATTCGACATTGCTTTGAATATTGTTGCCAAATCTGTTCTGGTGCTCCTGCTATATATCTAGAGATTATTAAATATAATCTAAAGAAAAATATTGTTTTATTAGTCCAGAACTACCATCTTGTCTTTAGTTATTTTCTCACTGTCGTAGCATAGCATACCTGTGCCTTTTCTATATATATAAAAAAAAACTTTCATGGTAATTGTTCTGATGAACGTTTTTCTATGATGCCTCGGCTATGCATTTAAGCTCAGTAATAGATTAGCGGCTAGGTCTTATTATTTGTACAGTTGAAATGGCTAGACGTAATCGTAACTTCTATGCTAAGAGTTTCGTTTATCGTTATTCTCGCTTGTAGAGGAGTCTTTCTGCTTCTTGCTTCACAGTCAACTTTGATCTTTAAAATTGAAACACATCGTCAATCGTTATCTTATGTCTTTTTAATTCCTGCTCTTCTATTTTTCTATCTTCTTATTAGTAATGTTTATCGTATTCTCTAGCATTCAGTAACCATCTTGTCTTAGTGGCTTTATTGCCTTACTTGCGATAAAATGAGTAAGAAAACAAAACAAAAAAAAACAAACGAACCATCGGATTTCATTTTAACTGCGTAGATAGATGTTATAATTCAACAACTAAGCCTTTATATTGTAACCAATATTTATTTTATGTGTTCGTAAAAGTGGCTATTAATGTGAGGCGCAGTGTAAAAGCTTTCCACAGGGAAAACATTACTTGTAACTTTTTATTACGCTTGGTAAACTCAAATTTCATTCGGGTAATATTCGCTATGAGCTGATAACTGATCACAAAGAGAACAAAGCCTAAAATGCGAACTCTTAGCTTTAGCACTAACTTAATAATTTCACTCTTCGTATCTAATTATTTCGAAACTTTCTCAGAGATCCTCTTTCCCTTTTGAATCATACGATATTCAAAACAAACATAATTCATTTATTTCTGTGAAGCCTGTATTAACGCGACAGCTGACTTAACGATTAACCTAAAAAGAGTTCCGACTAAAGTCATTTATATTTCCCTATATAGATATTCTGTATTTTACTGACCGCCTGATAGGATGTTATTTTTTTTTTTTTTATTTTATTTTATTTTTTACACGCAAATGTGTGAGTGTTATTTTCTGAATTTCTAAAACAAAATATATATTTTCCTTTTAATTTTGGTTATTTTTTATGGCAATTCATAAACTTTTCTTTTAAAAAATCCGTGCTGTTTACTCATGTTTGCAATATGATTGAAATTAAGATGAAAGAACAACTTGTAAAATAATTAGTTATATAGACTAATGATTCAAGACATAATATTACTAATATCAGTACTAATGTAGATAATTAAAAATGATGACCGATCAAGCGGTTTTGGTGGGGATAAAGTATAACATGATTTTAACGTGACTTTTAAAGTATAACGTGACGTTTAACGTGACTTTTAAAGTGTAACGAGACTTTTAACGTGATTTTAACGTGACTTTTAAAGTATAACGTGACTTTTAACGCTCTTATACTTTCATATTTTTGTAAGAAATCCGAAGGTGCATTGCGATAGCAAAAGAAGCCTCCGAAATGCTAAGCAAATAAACAGGAAAAATCTCGTTAGAAACAAAGAGATTACTTAGCTCTCATGTAATATCAATTTTCCTGTGTGAAAGTGCAAGCTGAATAATCTCATGAGAGGTGAAAAAGAGACTTGAGACAACAGAAATGTGGTTCTACAGAAAGATTCTGAATACCATGGTTTGGGCATGTGAGCAATCACAATGTTTTTTTTTTTTAGAGAAAAAGGAAAACAACAATAAGACTTATACTTATCATCAGAAAGAAACAGCTGAATTTTCTACAGCACATAATAAGAAAAGAGAACTTAGAAAGTATGTCACTCACAGGACACATTAAAGGCAAGAGGAACAGTAGAAGGCAGCGAATAACCTACTTAACGAACTTGCGTAAATGATTGGCAGAACACAGTAGAGATAGCGAAAAAAAACACACATTACTAAGAGCTACGAAGGAGAGGAAGAGGAAATGATGGAGATCCATGATCACCAACGTCCTAAAGAGACATGGCACATAGAAGTCAAATCCCAAAAATATAATTACTGTAGGAATGTGCAAGAAAACATTGCATTGTCTGTCTATATTTCTGAGATGAGTTATTATGTACATTATTTACATTATTCGGACTATTGTCCTCATCCTTGTCGCCATATCTATCACAACGTTTCGGCCGTTGTACGCTCCGGCCTTCTTCAAATGGTTGGAATGTCGAACTGAACCCTTTATTTCGCTCATGGGGTAGACTGTTCTAGTTCCACGTGCCATGTTTAATGGATGTCAGTTATCAGTTATCTCCTGTTAATTTTCCCTCTGAAAGTTCTTCACTGTCTTAACCGGATATTGAACTCACACTCTTTGGGTCTTGTCACTGGGTCTAATCAACGCCATGTGCCATGTGTCCATGAGGTTGCAAATAATGTACATTGCATTGTATTTTGTTGCACTGCTGTTTTTATCATTTTTTCCTCATTTTTTATTGCTGATATCAACGAGCAAAGTTTAGTTTTAACCCAAATCCCAAGGACCTGTTTGTTAACCTATACACTGGTTCAATCAAAAAGTTACGTGGAATGCTATGTGGCAAAGATGCAAATCAAAAATTGAATTAACCCATGGATCAACAAATTGTGATATGATGGATGATTACTTTGCTGACTTTATGTGGATTCAAAGGCTCTTTTTTTATCATTTTTGCATTGAATCGCCACGGATTTATATTCTGTTTAATATTAATGGTTCGTGAATTGGTATTAGATTGAACACAACTTTATTGATGTTGAGTTCCTGGACTGAAAATAAAGCAGTCATCAGATGTTAAATTTAAATGTCATAATGAAAGTTTTAATGCGTGAGATCTAAATATATGGTGATTTGAGAAGGATGAAAAAAATAAATAAAGGGTGTTCCAATAACTTGGAGCGATTTTAAATGTGAATTAAGTTTAAGTGTCTAATGATTTTTTTCTTTTTTTTGCAGATTTAACATCTTAAGTATTTGGCAATTTCAACCATGGAAAAATTAACAATCAAACAACGTATTAAAGTTATCGAAGACTATTACGAAAATGGCTGTGTTGAATGAGAAGTTCCCGGATCGCATCATCTCTCAAAACAGCGATGTCAATTGGCCACCACAATGGTGCGACTTGACGCCTTTAGACTTATTCCTTTGGGTTCATCTCAAAAGTAAGGTCTATGCCAACAAGCCAAAAACAATTCAACAGCTGAAGGATGAGATAATAAGGTATATTGGTGAGATCGAGGAGCAACTATGCAGAGACTTCATCAAAATGTTTGACCATCGAGTGGAGGTGTTCCGCCGAAGTCTTGGCAGGCATTCGGGTGATATTATTTTACACACATAATTGCCATGACTTAAATAACATTGTCCAATAGGGAAATAAATAAGATTTAATCAATAACACTGATTTATTTACCGCTGAATTTGATCCGTCTTAATGAAACACCCCGACTTTTGTAGCTTGGTATTAAATAGTTGTCAACATAGTTTATGAACGATTAACCTGTGGCTGAAATTTAGCTTAGATAAGCTGACCTTTGAGCTTCAGCATCATAATAGCACAGGTAACTAATCAAACGAATTATATACATGCGAACTTAAGTACCCAACTACGTCGGGTACAATGACATGACTTAGGTCGCAGCTAGGTGTGATATTAAAACGATTCTCAATCCTGAAAAGTAATCTCATATAACTTATAACTTATGTATCAAGGTTACCCCCCCAAAATATATAACTAACACATGTCTGTTTTACAGATACTGTTTTTAAGGAAAAATAATTGTTACTGAAATTATTCACGTGCTTCATAATTTATTATCAGTAACTTCGCCAAAGGAGATGAACGATCCTTTTTTTTACATTTTATATATATATATATATATATATATATATATATATATATATATATATATATATATATATATATATATATATATATATATATATATATATATATATATATATTTTTTCCAGAAAGTCTAAAGTCATGAACTACTATGCAAAATTGAATTTTGTTGGGGTCAATTGTTCAGTGAAATTGCATTTTCTCAAAAACAGATATTTTTGTTCGAACTTTAGTAATAAAAAACAAATTATAGTCCTACAACGAATGGTTAGAAAGGGTAATTATTGCTGTTCATACAAGGGAATAATGTAAATATTCCCTTTACTCATGAAGAAAACTAACAAAGAAAAATTACGCTAAATCTCCAGAATTCAAAATGTATGCCTACTAAATATGAGGGATCTATGGAAAAGCATTCAGCTCGGGACAGCGAATTATTTATTGCTAAAAAGTTCAAAGTGATTACTGTCGTCTTAGTGAAGATGTTTCGAACACCGCAATTGATAATTTGCATCATCATATTTTAGATTAATGTAACATTCGCCATTATCATTTTCGTACTATGCTAAATAAATCTTAGAGGATTCTTTTTGATAATTATTCAGTTTTTATTGATTGTATGTGCTTACAATTTTAGATTTGTGTGCAGAAAACTGATAATTTTATTTCAAGGTATCTAAACCATAGTTGGATATAAAATTCACATTCTTCATTGCGTTCATCAGCTTTAATATAGGGATTAATGCAACAAAATCTAACCAATGTAACGTGTCCCCAAGGTTCTCCACAATTTCTTGTCCTTTGTAGCTCAATAAATTTTGTCTTTTTGTAATCTCTCCTAAATCTTGCTCCGCCATCCATTTACTCTCCCTAGGTAGGTTATTTCTTGTTTTTATCTGTCCCTCTTGTCTTCAATTTGTTCTGTGCGTATCAAATTTTCCACGTACTCTTTCCTCATTATGTGCTCTAAAAATTTAAACTGTTTCTTCCTGATGTTACGTAATTTAACGATCAACCAATGGACCACTGAAACTTATGCAACGATGCAGGGACCGTAAGCATGTGACAGCAATAATTTGTGAAATTTTACAATGATATTTTCTTCTATAATGATTAACGCCCCGGAAAACGTCAAAATTTTAATAAGAGAGGAGGTTATCTCCCAAACAAATGAACTTAGAGAAACAGTAGCAGAGAATCAATTAATTCATTTAAATGACACATTGTAATAGAAAATATCTACTTCTGGAAGAGGAAAAAGACCAGCGATATTATTGAATAATTTTTTTTGTTTGTTTACGCAATGCAAAGCTCAAGATCCATTCAAGGTAGAAGATTACTGTTAAAATGTTTACGGTTAATGCTGGGTGTATTATGGATAAAAGAGAAAGTGGCAGGAAGTAAAAATTATGAGGTGTAAGTAATATCTGATACTTGACTTGTAGTGTTCAGAGAAGCATTCCCGCAGGAGTATGTTTCGCAGAATAGCGGTTTTTTTTGGAAAAAAAAAGATGTCTGAATGGAATTTCTTAATGCAGCAATCATAGAAGTCAGTAAAGATGTTCTTTCTCACACAACCCATCTCCAGATCTATCATGTATTCCGTTCCGTGTGACACTCCTTGACGTATCAGCAGTTGCAACGGTTTTAATATATCGAAACAATCCTCAAAGACTATATTAACCCGATGCCTTCTTTTCGTAAACGAAGACACAATTTGTCTGACAGGTGACAGAATTTCCTAGAAAATCAAATAAAATCCTTTTTTTTTGTCATCTGAAGAATAATTATATTTATTTATACGAAAATAAACAAAAAATGCTATTCATTTTGGCATCATCTTAAAAATATGCAGCATTTAATATTCATTCCATCTATCATCGATTCTCTTTTTAAAGCGTTGCTAAAAAAGTAGTCTACTTAAGATGACTTAAATTTCTTTTTTTTATAAAACACTTTTCAACATTTCACCACTTTTACTGTTTTATTTTTGCACGAGAAATATTAAAAAAAAAACTTTGTTGGAAATTTAATGACTTTTTTAAACAAAAGCGTTTATTTAGTTCTTTCATTAAATGAAAACAGGACGGATACAAATTTCAGAAGAAAAAAAAACATATTTCATCATAATTCATAGCAAGCAAGTTCCTCAATACTATTTTGAGTGCTATTCCAATTTCGTGCATTTCTCATGTGGCCTTATGCCAGACGAAGATAAGCTGAGTAAGTATACATAAGATAAATCTGTTTCTTTGTTGTGAAAATAAAATTATTCAATTTTGTATAAAATAGATAGCCTGGAGTCTTCTTGAGGTTCTCCCCTATCGAGGTTAACTGCAGTTAACTGGAACGAAGCATGCTCACGAGACCGTCGCTGTGAATTGAATTAAGACGTGAGAATCGTTGAAGTCAATATATCTATTCAGAGAAATCAACGGTAGTCTCCTTTTCCATACCTGCCATCTCCCTTTGGATTTCTCTCTTTTGTTGCTCTCCGTTCTTCTATCCGTTCACTCAAATTCTGAAGTAAGAAACTCGTTGTGATAAAACACGTCTTTGTCACGCGGCTCTTTCTATTTTGGTGTACTCATTTAATCCTCCCTCGCCCACTATTCGTGTCCAAGCCGTTTGCATCTAATAACTACAATTTAAATCGGTTTTCATAAAATCTTCCACGATCAGAATATTAAACAAAAACACTATATTGAAATACCGGTTCTTCTTAACACGTTGGCTCCCACACGATCCACCGGAAGGTCATAGTGGTATGTCTGTAAGGTTCATACGACCGTCCGAGGGGCCGTTTTCTAATTTATTTTCTATGAGGATTTTTGGGAGTTGGGTGCTATGGTTGATTGCTTATGGGATCATGGTACACCAGAACCACATTTTTTAAAAATATTTTTGAATATAGAAAATGAGAGCTAGTGACTTGTATTTGGAGAATTTTCCAACGGCCCACGGGTACGTCGTGTGGGCCTCTGGGTTATAAAATGGACCCAGGTACCGAACGTTACAGCGGCGGGAAAACAAAGACAATAAGACTTGGGAGTCAATGTGTTAATACCGACCTCGTTGCTTTGATAATTTTGTTCAGTACTTTGTATAGGAAATAATTACTCCCAACTTTTTTCTATTATGCGACGTGTCCCTTCAGGACATGGGCGATCATAAGTCTCCATAACTTCTTTTGTCGCTCTAAAAAATAAAAAAAAAATGAACTTTTACTTTGTCTTACTTCTGCCATCTAGTCACCCAAACTCATTGATTCGGATATTCACAGTTTCTTATCTTTTTCTCTAACCTTCAGTATGTCCTGTGAATATTAGATTCTCTAGACACTGTTTCCTCAGTATGCGTTCTAAAATTTAAATCGTATATTTCTGACTGTAAGCCTATTTACTCGCACATCCACTCGAATGAAATATGAAACAAAGCTGAATTTAAAGTGTGTGTCCCAAACATACATAAGACCAGGGGCATATATTGCCTATTTCTTTATTTTTGGACGCCCCAGGGAACAGTTGTTCCCTCTAGACCCCTTTGGAAGGAGAAGTATTGCCTGGGGCAGTGTTTCACAACCACTTTTTCAACCAGCACTCCCCTTCCCTTAGAGCACAAAGTTTTGTTAACGTCCCCCACCCTGTCAAATTAAATTTCGAATATTATACTGAATTCATCTTTCATTGGAAGATAACACTTGGGTATTAGCGGAAAAATACTTTTAATACTGTTTTCATTACTATTAGAAATGTTAATGAGGAAAATGCTAAAATACATTTATTTCATTGCTTATCTCTATTTTATGGCAAAGGCTTTCAATCTAGGTTCCATGTTGCTTAGAAGTAATCAGAGATCTCCTCATTTTGTAATTTTCAGGCGGTTTGTTTGTTTAGCGTGTAACAGCGTTGAAACCACATTCAACCATATAGGAAGTTGGAAAAGCAATGAAGAAAAGTTTGATAGCTTCACACAGATTTTCGGAAATTTTCTCTTGGAGCCAATATTGAATAATTTTTGAAAATTTGATAGATAAATGCCGCCCGCCCCGATTATGTTCACCGCTCTCAAAATAAAATAAAAACTCCGAGTTTCCCCTTTCAACATAACAGAGCCCACAAGGGGAAGCTAGCGCTCACGTTGGGAAAGATTGGCCTGAGGCGACAGCCCCTGGGGTTCGAGTGTATGGGAAATAAATAAATTGAACAAAGAATAAATAAGAGTATTAGTGTTCAACGTCTTAAGATGCTACAAAATCAAGACATTGACCTATGAACTCGTGTCATGTGCTTAAACAGCTTCAATAGAAATAGATTTTCATATGGATGCTATGCGTGGTGTCCAACCCGTTCAAAAATGTCTAAACTATTAACTGCATACAATTGTTTTCTTATATGTATCATTAAACGGCATCACTCGAAGATTTCCAAGAGCAGCAACAATTAAAATGTATAGCACATGCAACTAGAAGAAAAAAAATGATATAATCAAGATATTGACTTCTCGAACGACCTTAAATAAAACAAAAAACATCCATCAATGCTCGAAAGAGCTATAAGAGTTAGACGAGTTGAGAATCCTGTTTCCCTGAAAAACTGTTTTAAAAGACAAAGTATTAATTAAACTCGACAGTAACTGTTCAGTCAATGAATTGTTTCTCCGTAAGTCTTGTTACTCTTTTACGAGCCGTGTCTCTTCAGCACGTAGGAGATCATGGCTCTCCACTTCACCCATCACTTGTAGTTCTCAATGTGTTTTGTCCTTTTGCTATTTCTCCAGACACTGTTCTGCCATCCATTTGCTTAAGCCGCTAAGTATGCTCTCCCTTGTTCTCTTTCCCTCTATCCGCCCTGTGAGTACCAGTCTCTCCAAGCCAGCCTTTCTCATTACGCACCCTAGAAATTTCAGCTGCCTCTTCTTGATGCTAAGTATAATCTTTCTCTTTGTTTGCATCCTCTCCAAAACCTCATCGATGCTCACATCTTCGGTCCATGTTATTTTTTAACGGATAATTTCGCTATATACATGGCGTTCTGGCTTAATTTTCCTTGTAGTTCTTATGTCCGTTAAATATTCCTAGTTGTAAACATGTTCAAACTAATCTCTACTGTTGTTGGTATAACTTTATCTCTGTTGATTCAGGTATTTTCTTCATCCATAAAGAAATTATTTAGTATTCAATACCATATAGGAAATTATATAGCAATTCAGTTTTCATTTCATTTCTTTGTTTCTATCTATATTTTCAGAAGTCTTAATTATTTACTTGAGGAGATTGGCGAAGATCATCCTTTTTTTAACATTGTGAACTGGAGCTACAGAATCACAAAGTAATTGGCTGGTCAACATTAACGCCTCAAAAACTAAACTACTCTCTATTAATCACCATAGAGATCCTTCCCTGCCTCCCATTAGAATGTCTAATAGTCAACTTCTTGAGAGCAAATCCTTGCGTCGGCTCGGTCTCACGTTGACTGCTGACCTGAGATGGAACAAGTACATTGAGTCAATTGCTTGGTCCACCGCGAGGAAAGTTGGCTCTCTGTGCCGCGCCAGGAAATTTTTCCTCCAGAATCGATACTTCAAATATACAAATCAACCATTCGCCCTTGCATGGAGTATTGCTGCCATATATGGTCTGGGGCACCTTCTGTTTACCTCGGAGTTCTTGACAGGATCCAGAGACGGATATGTAATATAATTGGCCCTGATCTGGCATCTTGTCTACAGTTGCTCTCTCACAGACACGCCGTCGCCTCTCTCTGTCTTTTCTACAAATACTTTCATGGTAATTGCTCCGATGAGCTGCTTTCACTGGTTCCCAGACTCCATGAATTCAAGCGCCCTACGAGGCTGGCATCCCGCTCCCACCCTTACACTGTAGAAACTTTTAAATATAGCGGTATCTTCTGCTCCAATAGCTTCATACCTCGCACCTCTCGCCTGTGGAACACCCTTCCCAATTACTGTTTCCCTGAGAGCTATAATTTCCAACTATTCAAATGTAATGTTAATCGACATCTCCAGTTACCTTGATCTACCCACTATCCCTCTCCTCATCCTATCTTCTATTACTCCTATCTGCTCTTGCTCCAAATCTTCTGCAACCCCCCTGCATCCTAGTGGCTTCACGCCTTGCTCGGGGCGTAATGCTTAAAAAAAAATAACTTTACCAAATAAAAACAAAACACATCACTTGAGGATTACTAACAGCAGCAACAACTAGAATGGATAGCACTTATAACTCAAAGAAAGAATAATGGCATAATCAAAATATTGATATTCCACACTACTTCAAATAAAAAGTTAGGATGGAATCACACATCAATATCGGAAAGAGCAATAAAAGGTACTGAACCCGATTTTCCTTTAAATTATTTTAAGACAAAGATTTTATAAATTTTATCCGACAGTACTACAAGATGGTCAATCAATGCCGTATGTTTTCTTATGAGGAAACGGTTATATTATCTTTACCATTTATTTATATCGCAACAAAGAATTTCGGGCGAGTGAAACCTCTGGGTTTTGGTGAAGGATACTTCTTTGAACCTTGTAGACTCGCGCTACAGAATCGCAAAGAGCTGTACCAAATAACAGAAACCCCATCACCTGAGATCAGCAGTAACAGCACAAAACAGATATCACATGTAAGTCGAAGAGAAAATGACATAGTCAATATGTTGATTCTCCAACCTACTTTTAATAAAAGAGATTAGGAAGGAAACCCCGACCAATACTCTCAAGAGCGATAACAGATACTGAAACGCAGAAACCTGTTTGACTGAAAAAGTTTTGTAAGAGAAAGATGTGATAAATTTCAATACTAGTTGCTCTACCCATGAATATGAAATGTTTTCTGATAAGGAAACGCCTATTTTAATATTTTATTATTATTTTATTAATTACTAATATTACTAATAATAACTAATAATATCTATATCTATCTAATATATCTAAAAATATCTAATAATAACTAATATTACTATTAGCTTTAGATTTCCATGTCACATATTTCTATCGTCTGTTAACTGTTACCTTGATAGTTAATATTTTCCCGTCCGATTTTAATGTCCCCAGCACATAACTCACACCTTTCGTTGTCTCTTTCTGTTCATTCTATTCTTACCGATTTTCACTAGAACTGAGCCGCTTCAAGCCTCGTCTTCATCATTGAAGAGTTTGTCTAGAAATCATAGAGGAGATTAGATATTGCACAGCAATTCAGTCCTCTTTTTCTGCTGTCAAATATATATTCCCAGCTCTTAATATTTTCATTAATAATCTATCTAGAAGGGATCGTATTTATGTAGATAACGTGCCTGGACTTCCCAGTTCATGTCTTCTTAGCAGCGTCACTGTATATAGCGAATTATTGTCGCTTAAACATTGTAAATTGACATCATGTACGTACGATATAAAAGGTCTACATTTGATTCCTGACCGCCATATAGTAATAGCAAGCAAGTGAAAATGACGTCACTAATTCTTGCCGTCTCTCAATTTTCAGAAGATTTATTTGTCTACGGGGGAGTGCTTCTAGCTCCAAACAATGTCGGAGATGAGAAAATGAAAGGATAGCATTATGCAAATGTCAATGCAGGTGTCAATATATAAAAGTTAATTGTTCGCGGTGATAACTTTGACAAAATAATGTTTAGTATGCTATCTATTGATGTCAGATCAACGTTCCATCTAATAAGAAGTCACGGAGAAAAATCTTTATTGCACCAATGAAGCTTATTAAATTTCGACTCCCTCAAGGGAAAGAAAGAAAAACAAAAGCAATAACCGCTTTCAGTGTACTATTCGGTGAGGCTAAATATTGATTATTGATTCAAAATCAATTCCAAGTCACCCTCGATGTCCCCCGCTGAACTTAAAACAACAGTAAGGTGAATAAAGAAACAAAGTCGGGTTTGTGATTTTTAGAACTGCTCCATAATTTGCAGCTTTCTTTATGAGCGAATTACGATGACATTTTATGCAGGGTCCACCTTTAGCGTCTGATCAGGTAATTCTAGTAATCGATCTTCGATTCCGACTGCAGTGAGAAAAGCGTCCGTGCAGAGTTTCTGATTGCCAGTGGTTATCGATTCTATGAAGCCATTAGTCGGTCTTTTTACGCGCTTATATTTCGATGGATCATTCACGGGCGGAAAAAGTCGATTTTGCGCCAAGCGGTTTCTGTCCCTAATGAATGAGCAGTCCTTTGCAAAGGCGAGGTCTTATGCGTTTAGCCGAGGTCATCACAAAGTCACTTTCAGCATCAATCATGGATTCTGGCGTAAGGTGGAGGATGCCAATTTTTCAGATGACGATTAATACCCCGGACTGACTCACAAGTTGCGCACGGAAACAAAATTACCTACATCTTTACATTCATATCGACAGTTAGAGACGATCAAATACACGTTCACCATTTAAGTGAAATTGCCAACAGAAAGAAAGCAAGTGAATTTATATTGTAAGTCATAGTTTGGTTTTATGGATCTGTTATAAACCTGTACTTTGCAACGAAACTATTCCATTTGAAAAGTAAGACATGCAGCCAGGTTACAAGCCATTATTTACACAGGTATTTAAAAAAAACAGTGAAAAATTTAAAATTAACAAAACACACTGTTTATGAATCGCCGTATATATATATATATATATATATATATATATATATATATATATATATATATTATTAATGAATATGAAACGCTTAAATTTCCACAGGAAATAGCTACAATAGTTAGCCTCATTCAACGAACCTTTAGAGCGTTTTTGGTCTCTCTCTCTCTCTCTCTATATATATATATATATATCACCATGGTCAATTTATCGGGAAGGAGACTCTCTGATATTATCGGTCTGGAGTGGGGACGATCCCATCGTGCGGCACCTTTGGAAAGTGCCTTGAAAACCATACGACAGGTTGACCCAAGCTTTGTCAGTGAAACTGCGGAGACGGAACACTTGGGGGCCGTCGATAACTGTGCTAGCACAAAGTCACAAGTCATCGTGACCGAGGTTTGAGTGTGCTGGTGTTGTTCAGATTTTTGATCACTCTAGATAACACGCTGTCTCCCAGAAACTGTAACTAAGGTCTGCTCAGCATAGTTGCAGTATACACCAGAGGTTTGCTGTCTGGGTGTTGAACAAACACAAATGTGCCTGACCGAGAGATTGTAAATGGGTTGGCTAACCGCCTTAATAGACGGGTATCCTCGAATACGAGTGGCAATCTATTATATATATATATATATATATATATATATATATATATATATATATATATATGTGTGTGTGTATATATATATATATATATATATATATATATATATATATATATGTCTGTGTGTGTGTATATATATATATATATATAGGCTAGTTGTTACGAGAGTTTAGAATATAAAATTATGGTGTTTCGTCGTTGAATTATTTGAGTAAAACATAGTAGGCTCGCACAATGCAACTAGATAATTATAGTTTTTTTTTTGACTCTTCTGAGTAATAATTAGCTCAGTTATTGAAATGTATTAATATTTGTTCTTAGGAGGAAGATTAAAAGAAAACGTTCATATTTTCTAATGAAAAAAGTTTACTTCAGAGACTCATCTACAGTGAAGAGCCAACATTCTCGAAAAGCGCGTTTCTTTTGCATTTAGACCATTTAGACATTTCTGAGGTATTTTCAATGCCAAAGATGGAGTCAGCACATAAAAAAAACAACATAGAGATGTATATCATGATTATCCGATACATATAAATGTTGTGACGAAAACTAATAGATGGTGCCCAGAATATGATGATAAAAACTAAGCACGTTTTAGTATATTCCACAGAATAATTTTAGATTTTGCAGATTTAAATCGTTTTCATTTTAACTAAAAAAAGAAAAAAAAAACAACGTTTTTAGAAGTTAGGATTTAGAGTAAAGTATAGCATGCAATATATAGCCAAAAACTGTGTTAATTTGACTCAAATTTGTGCTGTAGGGCCACGGAATTCATTGAAATATCATTTCTGTCATTTATAGCATTCATTTCAACATTATTTCAATAAGTTACTGGTAAAAGGGCTGAAAATGCAACTATTCAGGAATGAACAAGTATCACTTTCCTACAGCCGTAAAGTTGCCTCCCTGTGCCTTTTCTATAAATACTTTCATGGTAATTGTCCGGCTGTACTATTGGACCTAGACTATATGAATTCAAGCGCATTACTAGACTGCCGACGAGGTCTCATAAATTCACAGCTGAGTCGGCTATATACAATCTTAATTCCTATGCTAAATTCCTTTCTCGCACTTCTCGCTTGTGGAACTCTCTTTCCGCTCCATGCTTTCCAGCCAACTTTGATATTAATTGTTAATCGTTATCTACTGCCTTCCTGGTTACTCTTCTTTTGTTCTCGTTCTTTCATAACGTTTCTGTTTTCTAATTCGTCCACACACATGTCGTAGTAACTTGACTGCCTTGCATGGGGTGAACTCGATTAATAAAAGAACATTATCATGTCCAATTTTTGATTAAATTCGAACGATTGTAACTTCACAGATGCTTGCACTTAGGACAAATTTAAACCAGTTTTGAAATACTGAGGCTTTATAGTTTTGGACGAGATATGGTTCATGTCATTTGAGAAAGTTTACAATAACTAGAATTTTTTGCAACAAAATAATAAGTGTTGAACTCCTCACAGTATTTAGTATTTGTTGTATTTTGTATTTAATATTGTTGAAGTTATCGTTAAAATTTTCTGACGAGATTTAAAACTACGTTTCGTTCAATTCCGCAAAACAATCGATGAAATTTGAATAAACTAATTTGTTTGGAAAAATAATTTGACAAAATACCTACTTCGTAGTTTAATAATTTCTGGAAGTTAATTTAATTTTATAGGACTTCAATGGTAAACAATATTTTTTATGAAAACTATTCTTAATATTTAATTTCTCCTTTTCCTTTTTAGCAGTAAGGAAAAATAATTCTTAGGATTTCTTACTCTTGAGTTTGCAACATACAACTGACTGTGTAAAAATATTTGTTTCTGGAACCAAATTCCAAGAAAGAACTGGAAACTAGATTCTTGTATGTATAAAAGCTTAAAGAAATATGCTAAAAACAGTATTCCATTTTTTTTATTAACTAGGTAACAATTAAATTGTTCTTAAAATAGTGGGAGTATTTCGCATGTTGAATAATAAAACATTTAATTTTTCCAAAAGAAATTAATGAAAATTCATTGTACTAAGCTACGCACTATAGTAAAGTCAGCTGTACTTTTACCTCCTTACCTTCTCTCCCAAATTTGGTTTCAGTTTGGTCAAAGTATGGCTATTTTAGAGGTTGTGACGAACTAACGGAAGTCACAGAATTTTATAAATAGATAGATAAACAGATCCCTGCTTGCAAACCTATACAAAAACGAAGCGAAAGTTAGTAAATAAGTATTATAGCATATAAATTTCAATTGTTTATACTCGTGACTTGTACCGAAAGTAAACTTAAGTAAATAATGAGTAAATAATTTAGATGGAGTCAGAACAGATCTTATCCGAGATTATTTCTAAAGTAAAGGGACTAAATTATTACGGCTTCCAGTTCTTCAATGCCTGACACAAGATTAAGAATTTTACATTACAAAACAACTAGGAGCTTACGACTTCAATTACCTGAGAATAAAGTTACCACCTCCGACAGAATGCTGCAACTGTGACTGAAAATTGTGACATCACTCTCTCCTTTTCATCCTTTTCTCTTCTTTTCCTTCTATTATTTCTTCATCTTTACTACTTCATTCTTACGACCCATTT
Source organism: Acanthosepion pharaonis (assembly GCA_903632075.3). Lineage (NCBI taxonomy): Eukaryota > Metazoa > Mollusca > Cephalopoda > Sepiida > Sepiidae > Acanthosepion > Acanthosepion pharaonis. Next base: position 497,505 of record CAHIKZ030000084.1, on the reverse strand, counting down.
TTTTTTCTTATTTTTCTCTTTTTTTTCTTTCTATTTGGGTGACAACTTTTACTATTTAAATGAGCCTTCAGATTTCTGTATCACATTTCCCGTTTTCTGTTAATACACTTCTCAAAATATTCGAACTTATGTACTCGTTTGATGCTTCCAATTCGGAAGCGCATATTGTCTTTTATTTCTCTTGCTGACAATAAGAAACACTGGCTTCTTACAATTCATGGTTGTCCTTTCTACTCGCTTTTCTCGACAAACTTGTTTAGGAGTTTCTGCAGTTTTTTTCTGTGTCTGTTATCAACACGGTGTCGTCTTCATATCTTATGCTGTTAAGATTATGTCTATCAATACTAAATCATCGTTTGACTTCTAGTTATCTTATGATTGTCTCAGTTTTACAGCTAAATAGTTGAATAAATCCGGTAAGAAAATGCATCTTTCCCTTCTTATATTTTGGTGTACATAATTCATATTCTATTCGTATATAGGCGGGTTGCTCCTAGCATATATTCTAATTTATTCTCAAATGCATAGTCTATGTTATTCTCAGTATCCTTCTGTAGAACCATATTCTAAGTTTCCTTAACTTTTCACTCGATGTATGGAGAAATTTTCCAACGTTCACTGTCACAGAGGATGATTCATATTATATACTAGTTCGGCACACTTTTCTTTATTTATAACGAACTTTTAGTAACGATCTTCGTTCATTAATTCCATCAGTTCAGATCTTCACAGCTAGAAGCCACACACCACATAAACAGTGTGAACTCATCGTCGTTAGATTCATATTCTTTTGGCAAGAAGTATAACTCGCGACAAGATACTTTCTCGATTACTTCAATCTTAATCCTTGAAATCTAGGCTTAAACATTATCTATCCTACATAACCTCATAAATTGTCCCCTACATGCATTCATTCTGCAACATCATTCAATATCAGTCTATCTTGAAAAAAACAAAAAACGATAAGATAATTCTTATGCCGCCTCTTAATTTAAAAACAATTTCATATATATAGGTCCTTACTTTTCGTACAAACAATTATTTTCATTTCATCTTTAACTCTCACTGGATTTCGTAATTAATTTCAATTATTCCTAAATTTATTTCCAAGTTATAAAAATTGTTGTCGTACAAAAAAATTCTTCGTAAAAAAAATCACGTATAAAAAAAATCGCCGATAACAAACGCAGTAATGAAAACTTAGAAATCCCAAATTTCTGAATTGCGGGTCCGAATCCGGCCCGGAAATGTTTTTAATTTGCTCACGGAGTGGGCCTGATTCTAAAATGGTATGATATGTTGGGCTACGGCCTCTAGTAGTAAAGTTGAAAAAAATGTGACACTCTGACACAAACATTCGCATTTATTATTAAATTAGTCTGATATATCTTCAGGTCTTATCTTTCATATATATATATATATATATATATATATATATATATATATATATATATATGGAAAGTGATTGTGTTATTTTGCAAGTAATGAATTATCTCCTGACCACGGATAATTGCCTTTTATTTATCTTCTTATTTTCTATGCCGTGTCCCTTCAGGACGTGGGAGATCATTGTTCTGCACATATTCCTGTCCCTTGTCGCTCTTAATAAATTTCGTTTTTTTATTATTTCTCCCAAAATCTGTTCTAACATCCTTTTTTTTCCAAGTTCATCAAGGCAGTTACTCGCTGCTTTCCTCTATCCCCCAATCTGTCCTGTGTATATCGAATTTACCAAACCCTCCTTCCTCATCACGTGGCCCATAAATTTTAACTGCTTCTTTCTGATGTTAAGTATAAGTTTTCTTTTTGTTTCGATTTTCTCCAAGACCTCTTCATTTCTCACATATTCGGTCCATATTATCTTCGTTATGTAGAACACATTTCTGTTGTTTTAAGTCTCTTCTTCATCTTTGCGGAGATTGTCCCGAATTCACTGCCATACAGGAGGAGAGATATCAAGCAACAGTTCAACAGACTTTTCTTTGTTTCTAAAGAAATATTAGTAATGCTATTGGTAATTTATTTTTATTTTCAATGTTTTTTTTCTAAAATTATACGTATATTTGTATTAAAATATTATAAAGATATTTGCTTTATATATTCTCCATAACCTGTTAGTAACCATCGTATATATTCTTGACCTTTGAAAATCTTTTTCATTTGATTTTTCTTTTCAAAACTTACAGACCGCTAACTGAAATTTGATAAATCAAAATTTCAGGTGTGTTATACTGCGAGCAACGAGGTGGATTCGCCCGTATGTGTATAAATGTGAGGACGGAAAGTGGAACTGTGAGAGCCAGCAAATCCTCTGCTTGTCGACCCCTCTCTGTTCGAACGCAGAGAGGAACCCAGGCACGGCTATATCGAAGGGCAGAGTCTCCCCTGGGGAAGTAGACAGCTATCCAACCCCGTGTATACGGAGTCTACGGGAACTTTTTGCCCGAGACTACTGGCTCGTAAACGCCCCACATAAAATAACTAGCTCTGTGCCCCATACCGCCTTGTGGGGAGGTCTTGGGTAAATACCGAAACAGCAAAAAGTCGCATTTAGCGGTCGTTTGAGAAAATACAACAGTAATCTGAAGCTGGACTTACTCTAAGAGTGACTGAACTCAACTAATTAGTAGACACATTACAACAATGTCAAAATTCGCTGTTTAATAACTGTTTTTTTTCTTCATCTATTACTGGAAATCTTTAAGGATGAAAAAAAAAAACTTGAATCAACAAAAATGTAGTTCTATAGAAGGAATCTGAGGTCACCATGGATCGAACATGTGAACAAGGTCGAAATTTTACCGAAAATAGGAAGAAAAAAGAAACATATGCTTAACAACAGGAATAGGCAATTTTGGATTCTAGGGTAAATAATGAAGAAAGAGGGTTTGGAAAATCTGATACTCATAGGACACATTGAAAACAAGAGGGGCATAAGAAAACAACGCGTAACATAATGCGCTTGAATAAATGGATGGCGGGACAGGGTTTAGGAGAAATAACAGAAATACAATTTATAAAAAAGCTACAACGGACAGGAATTTGTGGAGAGCCATGATCGCCTGCTTCCTGAAAGGACACGGCACATAGACAAGATTAGAAATCATAATTTCTTCGAGCAGAAACTGACTAAGGTGTACGAAAATGTTGCATTTTTGCTTCATAGTGAAGTAATAAAATCCCTCACGTGATGTCACATCTGTTATATATACATCTCCCATACATATATCGTTATAAATAAACACGTTGGGCACCTCGGCGTGGTGTAATGGTTAGCAAGCTTGTCTCGCTAGATCAGTTACAGCTGAAAAGTGAGTTCGACCCTCACTAGATGCCCCATACTTTCGGCCTTGTGCCACATCTAAGCCATGCTTGGAAAGTAACTATAAATAAACACGTATTTCAAGATAAGTATTTTAAACGAAAAGAAGGGTAGACAGTGTTATAATTTGGGGTATTAACGGTTGTACATATAATTATTTTTTAAAAAGTATTGAAAAGCAGATTTAAAAGTATTTAAAACAGAACACTGTTATCCACGTATACAGAGAATGAGAACAATGCATAAAATACGGAGGAATATACATGCGTATATAAAACCTATATATAAATCTCACGGCCAGTTAGATAATTCTGAAGTTTTTTTCAACATAGTCTCCTTTTTTGTGTCAGTGCTCTTAATCCTGTGTTAAATATGCATTATGGAGATGGATTATTATTCAGTCAAAATTTCAGCTGAAATATCGGATAGAACTGTTAGACTACAGAATTATTGACCTTTTGTCATACACACATGATGTATATACATAATGTACAACTTCGAACGAACTATAAATGCAAGCAATGTCATAATATCTTTATATATAATTATATGCATAAACAATTGTTTTCGTAATGCACGTATTCACGTATAGATAAAAACACCAGTATATATATATATATATATATATATATATATATATATATATATAATATATATATATAAAATATTGATCTATTTTTTCGAGGAAGTATGAAACTGTCATTGTTTAATATTAAGCACCCGACGAATTCATTTTCCTGTTATTTACTTTAGTCCTTTGTTTTTCATTTAAGCAATTTATCTTTTTTCAAGGTAATCTATCATGAAGAATAAACGTCAATGCAAAGATCCCATTAATTTTCATAATTCCATTTCTTTTACTGTGCAGATAAATCGTCTGTCTTGTTTCTCTGAAAGTAAAATTGAAAGTCAGAGTTGGAATAAAATACAAACCCAATCAGCGCTGTACATAATACATCTATCAAAGAGAAACTTCGATAATTTTCATGTTCTTGTTCATGCAGCTATTGTTGAATTCTATGTTAAGCGCGACTTGCAGATATGAAATCGTAAAATATTCGTTCCTACATTAAAATGTAGGCTGGCGTCTGAGTGTTCTTTTTAAATGATTATGCGTTTCCGACTATGAAGAGTTAACATTAAAGCTACACATGCGCAGTGGAAAACTCAGGCTGCAGATTCTTAACATTGCAACCCCCCCACCCCCAGAGTCCTGCCCTGATAAAACAGTGAGAAACTGAAACTAAGAATACAAGAAATGTCAGATTTTTGTCTCCATTTTCCGAAAGGACATAAATAGTCACGGCCCGAATTTAAACTTGGCATTTTAAATTCAGTCTTTGAAATGGAACCACATTCATTGGATTACGTTTTTTATAGAAAATATAATTAAAATATTCAAAGATGAAAGTGGAAAAGACAGAGCTTGCTTCATTTCGATACAAAATTTTCCCATAAAGAAATGCAAATATGGTTAATACAGATATAGTAATACTATCACCGACGACTAGACACCGAACTACCGCCAGTCACGATGAACGGATGTCCTCTTGAGGAGGCAACGTGCATTGAGAGAATACTGGGCGTCAAACTCATACCTGACCTCAAGTGGAACTCTTATATACGATCCATCGCTAAAGATGCAGTTAAAATGATCGCCTCCCTGTAACTCTCTATTAAGTACCTGACTCCTCATACAACCTTCTACATTTAAAAGAGCTAGATCAGGCGAAAATTCGAGAGGTGTTGCCATATTTTGGCAAGCGCTGCCCAATCATGACTTTCCATTTTGATAGAGTTCAAAAGCGTCTGCAAATTCTTGTTGGAGGAGAATTATTTTCTACCTTCCAACCTCTGTCTCTCACACGATGTGGCGAGTCTCTCACTGCTCTATCGCTACTTCCATGGAAAGTGCTCAGACGAACTACATTCATTGGTTCCGCTAGGTCTAACATTTACAGATAGGACCCACCAGGCCACTTACATTATATCAAACCACCCACATTCCCTCCGTATTTCATCGGCGAGAAGCAAGTTCCCCCTGAACAACTTATACCCGTGAACCACTGCTCTGTGAAACAGTCTCCCAAGAGGATGTTTCACTGATCACTGCACTCTTAACCTGTTCAAGTCTACAGCTAACCGTTAATTTCCTCTTCTGTGCGTATAAACTACCCGTTAACGTAAAGCTCTGCCTCGAGTGCCCACTCCCCGGGCCTTACAAAAGGTGAATCTTATTGTTAAAAAAATATATATTTATAATTCTCATCAATCACATGACCGGGTGTGGTCGTAGGGTTGCTGCGCAGTTTAACATCTGACCATCTCTCTTCACATGTATCGGTTGCGTGACAATATCTGAGTCTCAGTAAAGGATCATCCAGTCCACTCAGTGACATTTCAACCCATTTATTCCCCTGTTACTGTTACTTCTGCCTCAGGTTCAAACTTGTAAAATTGTAGTGAAAAGACTTTCGTATCTTGCATTATGGCCATATTAATTCAACTTTCTTGACAATAGTTATGAGGTCTTCTAATGAGTTTGTTTCCCCCGCATTGCGTCATTTGTGATACGACTATTTATAACACGAATAGGCAAATAGAGAGGCTATATTGAAAGAGTAAAGAGTACAGAAGAAACTCATCAAAAACTGTTTACGAAGGGACGCCTCGTTGTTGTATAATATTTAGTAACCATTGAGTTGCATCAGCTCCCCAGGTGCCTTATACTTGTGTCCTTGTATCAAAATTAAGCATCGTAAAGAACAAAAATAATATACGATAATTGCAGGATGATCAGCCTTCTACCAAAACTTGCTTGGTGGATGTGGTAATTGAGGATTGCCAAATGAGGTTGGCTGTGTTATCTTTGCAATTATACTCTTGAAAAAGGCATGAAAGCAGAATTCCATGTGCTCCCCCCATTCAAAAAAAAAAAAAAACGGGACATGAGTATGAACACTGGCATGTCGCAACATTTGAAGAAAAGTTAATCCCCCTTAGATCCGAAATTCTATCCGATATATGAAACGAGCTAACGCTATTAAGGTTTCTGAAAAGAAAGAGCTTCGATATTAAATCTAGTAAAATAGATGTACTGAGAGAAAGCGAAAGAGACAAAAATCATTCAGAATACTTTGTTTTGGAAAAATATCAAGTTTCCAGTAAAAAATCTACAACATTTGTCGATATTATTTTAAGACATATTGCTTCAAAACAAGTAATCGAACATTATACACACACACACTATATATATGTATATATATATATATATATATATATATATATATATATATATATATATATATATATATATCTTCCCAATGTTCTTGGCAAATAGAACTGAAATTTAAGAGACAAAACAGATTCAATAAATCGAATTTACATTATCTAATACTAAAGTTAGCGTAAATAATCATGTAATTGTCTGTGTCTTTGATAAAGAACATTTAAAAGTTTGATTCAAATAGCAGAAAATAGGGAGAATAAAATGTTTGGGAATTAGATTCGATTGTTTGATTGTCATTGATTGCAGTTATATATATATATATATATATATATATATATATATATATATATACACGGGTGTGTGAGATTGTGTGCATATATATATATATATATATATATATATATATGTGCCTGTATTCATACGCTTGTGAAAATGCGGAATGGTTAAACTGTTATTGGAAAAGAAAGTAGTATCGATGGCACAGGTTCGAATCGTGGTTAAGAAAAAAATGTTTGAATTCACGTCAAACTAATTCAATTTTTAAAAGCATGACTACATTTCTCCCTATGATTTTCTCCAAAATATTTCAGTCTTGAGATGCTATGATGAATAATAGAGAGTGGTTAAAATATTTTACAAGTAATTTTCTTCTTTTTGACGAGGCTTTGTAAGAGGGATTTTATGTCTTCTGTCCCAATACCTAAATACACCAAATATATATATATTATTTATTTTAAAATATGATTCCTTCGCTGCATAAGAGTTCTCATGTTTCAAAACAAGAGCCGAAAACATCAATATAATTATTTGAATTAAACTGAATTAAAGTACCAAGCTCTGTTCCATCTTCAAGCGAATTTTTTGGAATAACTAATTCTTGAAATTTACGCGTTTTTATAATCATATTCATTATTAAAATTAAAATTACTAAGTTAACGGATAGAGAAATTATTTAAAAAAGGGCGTATGAGTTAATAATTCGTACCAATATCTCCGTTACATTCAAAGAGGTAAAGTCAGGATAAGGTTGGGGTGTCGAAATTTAATGCTTGGAACAGACCTTGGTACTTTAATTCAATTTAATTCAAATAATTATATTGAAGTTTTTGGCTCTTGTTTTGAAACATGGGAACTTTTATGTAGCGAAGGAATCATATTTTTAAATAAATTATTTTTAGGCTCTACTTTTGTATCGAGCACTGTTTTTTTTTAAAATAATAACAAAAATGCTAAAGTACTTTGGATTATTTATCTAGCGAGTTCTTTCACACATACAGAGAGAGAGAGAGAGAGAGAGAGAGAGAGAGAGAGAGAGGGAGTCTATTACATAATGGAGCGTGTGTAGAACTGACTTTCGGCGAGAAAACCCCCAACACATATTCCCAGTGTCCGATAGTAATTGAAGAAGTCTAGATTTGAATAACATACAATGTTACATATGAAAGATTAAGTTTTCTCATTAAGATGTTCAATTCAGACAACTTCTTTATTAGATCTGTTAATTTTTGGAGCGAACTCCCGAGAGGTTACTTCGCTGACAAGTACAATCTTGGGCTTTTCCAACCGACGTCTATCACATGCGTTTTTATGATGTACAAGACATACTCCCTCCGTTCCCAACTTTGCTATGTAACACTTTACACTGAGTATCCTTTTTGCCCCTGTATAGGGTTAACTAAAAATATATAAAAATACCATATCCTTTATAACCGTAATGAGTTTGAAACTCTCTGGCCTAGTGGCCTTGTGTCAGAAAAAAGTTAATTACCCCGATATATAGTAGGCTTGAAATCAGAAATACTTATGATTGCAGCCGAGAACTTTGAATAGAATTAATCGAGGTGAAGGAAAACTTATTTAAAACCAATAAAAACATTCTGCCTTTACGCAGTCATAGTCGTCTTGAGAAGCTTAAATGGACATTTGTAGTGTTCAATGCCGAAGTCAGATATTGGTTTTCTTCGGTAATTATAGGCATTGTACTGCAAGCAATTTGCTTTTCTTTTCATTGACGAAGGATTTGCCTTTTGGAGGCTATCATTTTGGTAGCTTACACGTGGTCGCTACGTGTGTGAGTGCTGTCAGAAGAGTTTTGGAATATTTGCGGAGACACTAATTTACATTCATGCTTACAGTTGGCTTTTAAAAGACCAGTTCTCATTCCATTTCTTCGTGTTGCCATACCACGTCTATCAGGACCCAAATGACTAGCCCTCTATTCACATGATCTACAGCACGCGACGTGAGAAAATCCAGGCTAGAATAGTTGGTCTGCAATAACTTGCTTAGACTTAGCATCGCTCAGCTGCAGATGGGCTTGATTGTATTCGAAGGCGGTTGTATGTAGGACGAAAACCAGCAAATAACAGCACGATGACAAGTGTCGTCTTTCATAGCGATCTAAGAAATAAATAACCTTTTTCTTTTCCTGGGAATCTTGGTAAAATATATATTTAGTATTTTAGTCCATATAAATTATATATATGTGTTGGTCGATTTGACCCCACACAAATTAGTATAGTCACTAAGACACAAGGGGTTGCTGAGTGTGGAAGAATTAGAAATCAAAAACATTGATAAGGAGCGAGAACAATATATATATATATAATTATGGCATTCGTAGAAATTACTGATTCGCTGTATCACAGCTTCTTCGTGCGATTAGTGGTATCAGTCGGAGTTTCTACCGCCAATCCATCAGCACTCGGCAGAGAGAAACTGCTAATTTTTATATTCGTATTGTTTTTACAAATGTAAACACCAGTCAGTTAGAGTGCTCGCATTCATTTTACCGTAGAGCTTTGCGTTTTAGAATATATATATATATATATATGAATTACATAAAAATGAAGCTCAATCATGCCTCATTGTTATATAGCCATTTCGCTCATCGGGATAAATTCCCTGGAGCTTGTCAATACTAAAATATTTTATACAAAAATGTTTGATGAAAAAAATGAATCGTAACCATTTTTAAAATTTAAATTTAAAAAAGAATAGCAAAAAAGAAGAAAAATACGAAAGAAAAGAATGAGGAAAACAGAGGAACAAACAGCAAATAAGGGAGAATGCATTTAAGAGGGAGATAGAAAAAAAAGAAAGAAATAGAAACACCCAAGTACAGAGGGAGGAGAGGAAGGCACAACATATCAAAGTCTGTCTATTTATAATGTTAACTCTTGTTAAAATAGGAAAAATTAAAATTAGAAAAAAACACATCAGAAAATATAATCATTAAAGTAAATGAAGAGTTTTAAAGATGGTGGATAAAAGAAAAAATAGCATTAATATTTAAACTATTAATTAATTTTAATATTAAAGAAAGGAATTTAATATTATAATAAAAAAATTAAGTCATTATTAGTATATAAACAAGAAAAATCTGAATATTAAAAATAAGATAAAGGAAGAACCTAAAATAAATAGGTAAGTAATAACCTAAAATAAAATTTTACAATGCACTCTTTTTTTCAGGGCCATTTTCCAGCCTCAACTTTTCTTTGTAAACAAGATCTTCCACCAAGCAGTTACACTTCAACGGACACTTTACCACCTTTCGGCAGTTATTTTTGTTTTCTCTGCTGCCACTTTTTCTGCTGTCATTTTCGTCATATTCAATGTTTTCCTGTTGAGTGTTTTGTTTTTCTCCATGTTCTGCATACAGCTGTAACTAATTTCGGTGTTGTTCTTTTGTACAATGTGTTGATTTTTCTTTTCTTTTTTTAATTTCTAGTGCCATTAATATTTAGCTACATTAACCAAAGGTACAGCGGAAAATGAGTTCCAAAAATGTTTCCAGCAATGGCATGATTGTCTCACGAAGGACATATCTTCACTAGGGAAAGTACACAGAAAGTGACAGCAGTCAATATTGAACAGTTAAGAATGTGTTACTTACATAGGATCATTCTGGGAATTAAACCGCCCCACTTATTATGTGTAGCGATATGTTATAATAGCGTACGAAAGTATAAACTATTATCTTAGCCAATGTGTAACTTGGCTGCCTGAGGGAGTTAGAGATTCATAGGAAATGCTGATACGTGTCATGAATTATTTTAAAATGATCATTTCTTGATTACACTTAGTTGAGATACCCAAACATTTAGTGTGTACTTGCTCATGTCTAAAATCATTAGAGCGGATATAAAACAATGAAACGATTTTTGTTGTAAGGCGCTTCTAGTCCACCTCTAATACATCTACCATGTCTTTTAATTATCACAGAATGATAGAAACAGAAATAAATAGTAAATGTAAATTTAAAAAAAACAAACAAAAGAAAACTGGCCAAACTTTTGATGGATTAAAAGAAGCCAGGACTGTATGAATTCAATAAAACAGAAAATCGATCGAGTTAGATTTGCATCTAAACAGGTCAATGTATAAAGAAAAAATGCAGCTTCTTGCTAAAATTCTACAAGTGTCTGATTTATTTCACTATTACTCTGAACAAACAGCTTCAAGTATTGTCTTGACTGTCTTAGATATCAGGGAGCTTATAGAGTTAAAAACAAAACAAAAACAAGACAAGACAAGACAAAAACCTACCCGAGACATTCATCTGATTAATTCTATAACTTCCGAACTACTGACAAAAAATCAATAAAACTTATACAGATGTAAAGGTGATTTATTTTTCTTTCCAACGATACTGAGTTTGTCGATATTCGCTGATGATAACATACTTTTCTTTCGAGACGAAATATAGATATTTATTAAGTTTAACCGAGTCGGACACATGGGCAAAATAATGTGGCGCCATTTTTTTTTTTTTTTACAATGATGTTCACTCTGTACCTGCCCAAAAGCCACCTAAGTTAGAAGGTTACAGAGTAAGAAGCACAATTTATGTGAAGAATATAACGGTTCACATTAGACTTGAACACCTTAACAGGAGTGAATTCACTAATTTGTCTGCGTTACTATCGTTTGGAATATTCTTCAACAGAAGACACCCAATAGGCTTAAATAAGAATTATCTCGAATATAAAGAAACTTTTCTAAACATGATATTCTACTAATTTTGAGAGCAGCGGCTTCACTACAACCGTTATCTCTACCATGTTAATAAATCGACTTTTGTATTGAAATCTATACTAATGGTGAAATTAGCCGTTTCGATACTGGGAGCATTCGGCATTCATTTAGTTTGCGTTACTGTCAGTTGAAATCTATAAAATCTTTCTCTCAAAACATTTATCGTACATACTCATGTATCATGCGAATTTTAAAGACTTAACTTTTGAAGCTAAATTTAAGGGACTCATATTATATTCGAGATATAAAATAAGAGTACGTACTGCTAGCCCTGGCTACACCATTGACCAAACTATATATCCATTTAATGTAGTCAAATTAGCTTGAAAATTAGGTCTTCCAAAGGTCACATGGTACGCGAATATATACGGTAACTGTTTTAAAGGAAATATTTTATAGACTGTAACTGACCGTAATACTAAACAAGTCCACGAAATAATTCTAATATTGATGGGGGTTTCCTTCCTAACCTTTTGTTTAAGGTAGTGTGGAAAGTTAACGGTGGCCGCAACACACACTGTTTAAAATTTTTGAAATAATAATGAGGCGTCTATTTCAAACACGAGTATCCATTAAATAATAACGTATAAGTGTATTTCGTTTTTTGAAATGAACGTAGATTCACATGATATGGGTGTGATATATATTTTAGTTTCACGGAGGTAAATTGATCTTACTTTTCAAAGATTTTAACTAGTGTGCCCTAGACTGAAATAATTTTTACTGAAATTTGGTATCTGCCTTTTTATATAAAAGACTTCAAGGATTTTTAATCGTGTTTTTTTTTTGTAATTGGAGTGGCGAAAATAAAAACCCAATTATCACATGGGAATAACTATCGAAACCTTCAGCAGGAATGTAAACAGATGTAACTTAGGTCTTTCTTAAAAATTAATAATCCTGAAAAATATAAACAATCCTATTCTCTTAAACAAAAAAGTGAGTTAATGGGCACCTGCCTACCTAGAAGCAAATTTCTACTAAATCACGTTCACCCATTTATTAATCTGGGTCAACGTGATTGAGTAGAAATTTGGTTCTAGGAAGACAGCTGACCATTAATTCACTTATATATATATATATATATATATATATATATATATATATATATGAAGAAAATATACTGAAAAAACAAACAAAAATCCTAATATGCGATTATGCTGTTTTAATGTTTAATGCCAACGTCAGACGTTTCGGTCCAATAGACCATCTTCAGGACATATTCATAAAACATAATTAACATAGATCATATACAATTCAACATGAAAAAGACGATGGACATAAAAGCAATACCAATCCAAACAGATAACAGAAATCTTTTATAAGATCAGCGTTCCGTTTAAATATAATCACGTCGTCGTCACATGGGTGACGCTGTGAAAATTTTTTAGAATTTTATTTAAGTTAAAATACGAAACTTAGGAAATATTTATATTTCGAGAGATAACACAGAGTTACGTTTAATAAGCACTATTTAACTTTGCTTGACCATCAGCGTACTTATATACTATTACTTAAATGCTATTAAACGTTAAGTAATTATATATATATATATATATATATATATATATATATATAGGTGTGTAAAAATATATAGAAAATAGGAAATAACTCGTTAGGTAAATAATCCAAAGTTGTTTAGTATTTTTGTTATTATTTTTAATAAATAGTGCTCGATACAAAAGTAGAGCATAAATATAATTATTTATTTAAAAATATAATTTCATATGTAGCGATGGAATCATATTTTTAAATAAATATATTATATATATATATATATATATATATATATAAAAAATAAGATAAACCGGAAATGTTTTTGATTATAATGCGGGTCTTTTAAATATATATTATACCTTATTTCCCATATTTTTTGCGACACACGTTTCGAGTTTTTTGACTTTCATCAGGCGAAGAATGGTTATTTCCACATATTATTTAAAAGAATTAATTTTTTTAATGTTTTCTAACGTCTTAAGTGTGTGGTATTAATACAAATTCTTCTTATCCAAGTAATCCAAATTAAATTGTATATTATGCATATAAAAGTTTTCTTGATATCTAAAAATTTACATATCGTTATCCATTACTATAATGTCAATACACACATATATAATGTTTCTCTCTCTCCCTCTCTGTCACTATATATATATATATATATATATATATATATATATATATATATATATATGTTTTGGTTCATTTTTTATTATACACAAGAGTAGAGAGAGAAAGGAATACATTTTGACAACTTGCATATCAATGATTTAATGTGAATAACACAAATGGAATATTTAATCGCGAGATTGATATGAATAAACCGATATTTTGATGTATGTATGCATTCCATCGAGAGATAGACAGGAAGAACACAGAAGATATAAATCAAAGATATCTAAAACAATTGAAAACATTTTATAAAAAATCATGCCAAGAGAAATGAAGATAAGCATGATCTCGTCGCTTCGATCAACAAAATATCTGTTGAATGTTGAAATATAATTTGCAATCGGATGTACAGATAAAGTCCAAAATAGATTATGATGACGATGAAGTAAAAAACAGATAAATTTCACTGGGGTGCTGAAAAGTACTCGGTCTGAATTGCTTCCGAAATTTCTATAATTGAATGTCTATTTCGCGAAATAGTTGGAACTAGTTAATTTTTCAGCATCATCTCTTGTATGCGTAAGCGAATCTCTTGGTCTTTGCAACTTGGAACTGAAGCTGTTACTCAAGCATGAACAGCAAGAGAACTTTTCTTTCGTCACTTATTCTTTTGAAAGAATGAATTAATGACGGAAGTATAGAGTATAGAGAGAAGGAGAAGCTGTTAGGTGGTCATGGTACTCGTGTGATTCTCGCAACTACCCACAAATGCAATAGTTTCGAATAGTCTGTCACGTGAAGTTTACTCTTATTTCAGCTATATCTGTGCAGAAATAAAGTAATTTAAACAACTATCTTTATTATATTATACGGCTAGCATAATACATAGCAGCACGGAATGAACCGAGTTCGAAATCCTGTCGGGTTTGTTGTCTTCACTTACGGACAGAATACCTTGGGAAAGGTACGAATCAATCTCCCTCTTCCATGGATAAATAGTGAATCATGTTAGTCATATGAAAAAATCATGAGAGCCGAATTCGAATTTCAATTGGCTTCGTTAAGCGTAACTATCTTTGGGAAAGCAATGACTTCATTTCCGTCTCTTCCAGCTATGGGTTAACTAGTGGGACTTCTATCTAGAAAAAACAGTGTTTTTATAGAAAAGTTATTAATGCAATATTCACTCGAAAAGAAAAAAAAGAAGAATTATTCTTGCAGTCCAAAATATGTCTCGGCTTTAAATAACCCGCAAAAGGCTCATAAGTTGTAAAAACAAAACAAAACTAATTATTATATATGTACTTCAATGGACAGTCTATGTACTCAGTATGAACAGCGACAAACTCCTGAACCAAATCATTTTACAGTGAACTCCACACTAGCTAGCGACCACACGATTGCCCGATGCGTCTCTATAAGGCTCACCTGAAATGTCAAAGTGCAATGTCAACCTAGAAAATTTTGTTTGAACAAATGCGACTTAGAAACATTGAGAAAATCAGAAGGTTTAACAAATCCAACTAGGATTAACACCAATTATCACCTGTAACTTTACGGACTAAAGTTTAATCCAAGGACTTGCCAGCCACGAAAGGTATATAATGACAGTAATATTAGCCATTTTCTTATAAGGAAATATTCGGCATTCATTGATCAAGTCGCTAGTGCTACTTTCAGTTGAAATTTATAAAATCTTTGCGTTGAAACAATTTTTCAGAAACACCGGTTTGTCAAGTTCAGTTACCGTTATTACTATTTCCGGTATTGATGGGGGCTTCCTGTATAAGTTTTTGTTCAAATTAGTGTTGAACGTCAAGATCATGATTATGTCATTATTCTTTCTTCACATCCCATGTGCTATTCATTTGTGATGTTCAAAGTCCTCAAGTGATGCGCTTTCTGTTGTTTGATAAAGCTATAGATGATTCTGTAACGTCAGTCCATAAGGATCGAAGAGCTGCAGGTTTTATTCGCTCGAAGAGAGTTTAACCATTAATCTGAGAAAGCGATGGTGTAGACACGGGAACTGAGGATGAATGAATATAGAACCGGAACGAAGTATTTGGAAAGGAAGAATAACCGACGACAGAATGTTTATAAAATTTCGCGCTTATCTTCCATTTTATAAAAATGTAATATCGGCATATATTTCTACGTATTCTGAAGTTTCTGTTTTGATTTTTTAAATTCTTTTTTTGCAACGAAGATCTTTTAGGAGGAGAGCGATTTGATAAAATTTAAAAAACAATAAAAGATTATTAGCTAATATTTTAAATGTCATCATTTGTTCGCCGAGATGAGAATTAAAGACAAAAAATAAAATAACCCCGTGAGTTAATCTGAATGATTATGTGTGCGTGGGAAAGAGTGAGTGAAGTCATGAGAGTATTGCGAAACGGAAACTATTTTTTGTTGCGCACACAGTATTTGGCAGAATCATGCGAGTTTGGATTTAAAAAAAAGGCATGGTATTTAAATAAACAAAAATTAATAAATATATTCACAAAACATTTTACAGAAAGGAGGGGAAAATAAATTATCTTCACTGTTGAAGCTATTGATATTTCAAGATCATCTTTAGTTGATGTACATATATGTCGTGTGTTCGGGTACCTCGAGGCGGTATAATCGTTAGCAAGCTTGTCTCGCTAGGACAATTACGACTGAGTAGTGAATTCGATCCTCACTGGGCGTCCCATAGTTTCGGCCTTGTGCCATATCTAAGCTACGCTTGGAAAATCACTATATGACGTGTATTCTGCGCACGCGCTATATATATATATATATATATATATATATATATATATATATGTGTGTGTGTGTGTATGTATATATATATATATGTGTGTGTATGTATGTATGTATGTATGTATATATATATATATATATATATATATGTGTGTGTGTATGTATGTATATATATATATATATATATATATATATATAGAGAGAGAGAGAGAGAGAGAGACGAAGCCTTTCAAAAATAGCGTCACCTGTAATCATCGTCAGGGGTGGGGTAATCCAACTGAACTGAGAAAAGGAGTTTAACATGCTGCTTAATAGAACGATTCCAGAGACGGTGATGGAAACGGGGACAACGTTGTGCTGATTAGATAAAATTGGGTGCAGAAGACCTTAGTTTCGACATCGAGGTTAGGTCGGCCTGAAGATGAGTTTAGGTATGGGTGTTTGTCACGAGCGCCGTGTTAGTTTCTGGTATGTCTCTTGTGTAAACTGTCAAACAGTAGGGGTTTTGGGGAGGGTGAGGTGGTGGGTTTGTTGTTGTCGTTTTTACTTGGCGGTTCTGAGTTAAGGGGTTGTGCAAATGTCAAACTTCTCGCAGTAGATATGTCGGAGATAGGTAGGTTGGTTGGTAGAGAGAGAGAGAGAGAGAGAGGGAGAAAGAGAGGGAGGGAGGGAGGGAGAGAGATAGAAAACAAAATTTAATGACCCGCTGTAGAGGAATTGAAGATGATATAGTTATTTGTTGTTTTTGTCTCTGTACGGGAATTATTCGATAGTGGGCGGTCAAATCGGAGGAGAGAGAAGAGAAAATGAATAACAGAAACAAGAATGGCAGTTATTATTCACAGTGCTTAGTTTAGTTTTTGACACAAAGTCACAAGTATAGGACACCTAGTGAGGACAGAACTCTGTACTAATGATCAGTTAGACAAGAATTTTTTAATCAATTCACCACAAGCAAGGTGATAATGACTCTAAGGCGCAAATGGCCGCTGAAAATGAAAGAGAAAACAAATTGTAGAAGGAACCGGAAACCCAATCCTAAACAAGAAACAAGATATAAACTCCTGTTCAAAAGACCGTGGGGGAGTGTGAACCCACATGAAAGAACACTTTCGCAACATTAGTCCATATAATATGCTACAATTACAAATCAAGCTGTATTTCAAAATATAACTTCAACAAAACTACAAGGAAAAAACAAACACATATAACCGCCTCTGATAATTATCAAGGAATAAACAGATAGGTGGAAATCTATTGAATTGGACAAAAAGTTCGTTCGCTTCATAAGTAATTTTTCAGTTTAATAAAACCAACCCAGTCGATATTTAGTATTGAATTATTTTGTCAGTTCAGAGACAATATGATTATCCACTGGGTCATGTGACTCCAAGGACAGTAGATAAAAGCGTTAATTGAAATAATCCATGAAATGACTTGCCCCGAAGAGTTTGAATTCAATACCTGGCCACAGCAGATGTTAACAAAAACGTAGAGTGTTGAGTTACTAAAGGGAATTAACTGAAACTGAGATATCCAGAAAAAGCATGGCACATGGAACAAGAACAATCTAACTCCGTGGACTAAATAAAGGGTTCGGTTCGAAATTCCAACGTATATCACTTGAAGAAAGGCCGGGTTGTACAACGGCCGAAACAGCGTGATCATGACAATAAAGATGAAGACGACAGTCCGAACAATGTAAATAGTAGAAATAATAATTTAGTTTCTATGCCACAAGGCCACAATGTTAAAGCGTGCTTTTACATTCGAACTCAATAGCGGTTTAGTGCTTTCATTTGTTCATTATTACTCCACGGTAGGGGTTCACTATTTATTTAGTTTACGTTTGTCTGGCTCAAGGTTACAGTAATAAAACACCCAGGATGGCTCTAGGTCACTGACAGAGTAGAATTAAAAAAAAAAAGAAGTGGAAAGTGAAAAAGAGAACGGATTGTTGCCATAAGAACGAGAGTGAGAGCCAAATGGATGTATTGGAAATGTGCAAAAGTTTCCAGCGATTTTTGTTTTAAAAGGTGGCTTTTCCTGCCACCTATTCTGTTATATTTGATAAAAAAGAGGGCGCTGCTAACTTTTAGACGCTCTCTCGCTGTCTGGACCAAAAGAGAGAGAGAGAGAGAGAAAAAAAAAAGGAAAACTTCAAGGAGAGTGTAGACGGAGGCAAGGAGATGTGAAAAAGAGTAATCACCATGACATTTGACACATAGGCACACGCATACACAGACAGACACACACGAACGCACAAGCACACACAAAGGAAAAATATCGGCCTCACACCAATAACTAGCGCATAAATTAATTTTTAACTTAATATAAAAATAACGAAAATGAAAATAAATCTGCAAACAATTGCTAAAGATTGCTGACGAGTGGACAGAGCGATTATTAAACAGTTAGTCTACGGAACTTCAGTGTAGAGTTGATGATTATAAAATATAACATGAATAAGCTAAGTGATAAATTTTATTATAATATATATATATATATATATATATATATATATATATATATATATATATATATATATATATATATATATATATATATATAATAACGACTCCCTGTCGAGATTCGACGTATGAGGGTCAAGCAGATCAGTTTCAGGAAACCGACAGCCCGACACCGGCACATGAGATTTGATTATAGTGGTGAAGGCTTCGTGCAGGACCATCCACACACTTTGAATGAACGAATACATAGACCTGGTTCACCGAAAGCCACAAGGTTCCCAAACGACCCTCCGCAGGTTTTGAATTTAGAGTTGTCGTTCTCCTAGACCAGTTGCCATCCAAGGCTATAGAACCCAGTCTGTCCTGCTATTTTACCCATAGCTGGGAGGAGAGGATTCGTACCTTTCCCAAGGGTATTAGCACGTAAGTGAATGTAATGGATTCGACTGGAATTCGAACTCGGCTATATATATATATATATATATATATATATTCCCTCGCCTTATTAATATATACTTAATAGTACTGTTGTATTTTATATATATATATATATATATATATATATATATACAGCACGTATATATAGTGAAAAAGAGACATTGAGAATGAAAAGGAGAAAGACACAGAATGCATAGAGTGAAATAATAAGAAAGAAAGCACATGAAATATAGAAAGTCGTGGTGAGACAAAATGTTTACACCGAGAAAAAAATCTTCATAACTTGTTCAAAATTCACCAGCCAATTGTCACATGTTAACTCCGTAGGAAAACGAACATTCTGGAAATAATTCACTGCTGTCAAGAAATAATAATAAAAGAAAATAAGACAGAATCAAAAAGAAAATAGAAAAATGCGTTTGGGAGTCTGGGACCGGAGTTCTGATTCTATTTTTGTTAAAAAAAATTGGTATTTTTAGGTCGCGTCACCCGAGCATATTTTGCAAAATTTTCCCATTTTCAGTGCTCCATAAATTAGTCTGTCTCTTTTGTCCCTAAGCCTAAAATGACAAATATACAAATTGAGGAATTCTGAAGTATTTATTTTCAGTCAAATCTATGTAACTAACAATGTAGACAAACAAGAGTGTTTTTTCCTATTAAAATTTGTATTTCTTATGTATTTTTCATTATTATATGAATGTTAAGGGGCAATCCTTATTTGATCTGGGAATTAACTGATGCGTTTCTGAGGTATTTTTTCTATATTATATTTTTCGAATATCGCCCTTTACAAATGGAGGCATATTTTTCCAGTGATATAAAGAAAACAGTAATCTTTAAAATTCTCTTAACTTTATGGATGGTCAATTTTTTTTATACAGAAAAAATGACGGTAAGATCTCAGGTATGGTGTACGCGAAGCAAATACATTTTGCTTCTGAAAGAAAAACACTGACGTGAGTAGGGAGTCAAATTAAAATGATAGTTTTGATTATTCTTTGGTGCCATATATATAAATTGAACTGCACTACATATTTGATTTAAAAGAACTGATCCGACGTGCAAATCTTCGGGATAACAACTGAGACATTACTCTATTGAACTATTTAGTTCATGCCACATTGACTGATAAACTCCTACAACAAAACATTCTCAAATTGCCACATAAGTAAAAAAAGGGCACTGTCTTATATTTTCAACGTTGCAACTGCACGCTCCAAAAGTTTGTATCCCTTATCAATAACACACACAAAGATAATCATATTTGGATTCGCATTATATTTTTTCTTCTCGGATGCTACCTGAATTTTACCAAAGACAAAATAATTTCTATGCCTGAAGATGACTGAATGTACAGTCGAAAATACTTGCGTATTTAATAAAGACCTTATAGAGCTTATAATTGATTGGTAGGTTAATGCACCTTTAAAATTTTGTTAGCGAATGGATTTCGCCATTTTATATCATAAACTTCACCAATTTACTTTTTGTATGAATTATTGCTTATTGTTATATATATATATATATATATATATATATATATATATATATATATATATCGGAAAATGTTATAGTTTTTCCAACGTGAGAAAATGTATATTTACAAAACAGAGAGAAACCGCAAACGTTTTTGGTTATAATGTGGATTTGTTTTAGTGTATATATTATATTTTATTCTCCCCACACAGACACACACACATATATATATATATATATATATATATATATATATATATATATAGATACACCTAGTGAGCCAGACAAACCTACCTAGGTTTCACCTAAACGGATCGTCAGGGAAAGCCAACTGTTGTATTGAGCTCTTTTGTTAGTTAGTTGTTTACTCGTATCGGGGTTTTTTCTTTGGGCTTCAGACCTGCATCTGTGCGATTTTTTTGTCGACAGAAGTTCATGTTTGTCGCTCTTTCTTTTTTTTAAAACCTTTTTTTCCCTCGAGACTGATTTGATTAGCAAACCAAAAATTCGAGGGTTTTTCGAAACGAGTCTAGTTATATATATATATATATATATATATATATATATATGAAAAGAGTAGGTGTTTTTTTATATATCCCAGACGGGATGCAACTGGAATCTTTAAGGATATGTATTTAGAGTAATTATTTCACGGTTCTATGTTTTTAAAAAGTTAGATTGAGATGAAAACACGTGCGCCATGATATGTCTCGCATCTAACTGCAGTCGGAGAATTCTTTCCATTTAAGGAAAAAGGGGGCTCAGATTAGTATCTGTTTAAAATGCAATTGTCAGCTTAGAAGAAAACAAGGCAAAAAAGCGAAGTTTTCATAAGAAATGATTTGTTCAATTCGCTCCCCAGCCTTTGCAACACAGCAAAGTCTCCGGCTTAGCAGAAAATAAAGCCACAAACGAGAGCTTTCCCGAGATGATCAAACGGTAGAAATGGTCTGCTCAGTCAGCTCCCCAACCTTTGCAGGACAGCAATTAGTCTCCGATTAAGCGGAAAATACGGCCACAAAAGCGAAGTTTCTTTTGAGGATCAAATAGCAGAAATTATACGCTCAAATCGCTTCCTAACTGTTGTAACACAGTTAGGTCCCCAATTTAGAAGAAAACGAAACCACAAAAGAGAAGTTTCAGTTAAGGATTGAACAGCAGATATTACGTGTCACTAGCATACAATAATTCCGTAAGAATTTGATGAAAAATCTTGTTATTAATTTCCTAAAAAATAATGTTGTAATAAATCTTTTTATTTCAGCATTTAAGTGACTGAATCTGTTTTTCACCCACTTTTAGAGTTTAGTTTTGCTGACAAACCGTTATTTTAGTAGAACTATCGCATTTAAAAAGCCAGAAACATATTATAATCTTTTATCCACTGGACCATGAGGCCCAGAGTTTTTACTACAACAAAGTAAGCCCAGCGGATAAAAGCGTTGGTTAAATCCAATGACTTGATCCAAAGAGTTGGGAGTTCAATACCTGGCTACAGCAGAGGGGAACAAAACTTTAAGAGTTAAGGTAAAAGGGAGATAACTGATATAGAGACATCCGGGAGAGACATGGCAAGTAGAAATAGAACAATCTACCTCAGTGGACTAAATGAACGGTTCAGTTCGAAATTCCAATCACCTGAAGAAGACCGGAGCGTATAACGGGTGTAATGTCGTGAATATGGCAACAACGATTATGACAACGGATTGAACAATGTAAATATTCTAAATAGTTACAATACCTCATGATAGAAATACAGGCATATACTAAAAGATGCGGACCATAGTCTGCATCCAAATAATGCAAATGATAACTGCCCAACCCAGACATTCAGACAGAAGACAAAAAGAAAGTCCTATTGTCTAAAACACAATGATTAAATTACTAAGTCTTTCTCTATATATATATATATATATATATATAGTCACCCACAAACAAACTGTTTCGTTGTATCACAGATCATCAGTGTGGCTAGACATCAGATTGCTTCAAACCGAGATCGAAACCCGACCGATTTGGCAACATTCAGGCAGTCTACACACAAGCTACCGTCGCACGGCAGAGAGTAAATACATTTTTAACGTCTTTACGATACGAAAGACGTCAGTGGCTGGGAGAGCTCGATTTTAGTTGAAGAGCATTGCAATATATATATATATATATATATATATATATATATATATATAGATAGATAGATAGATAGATGGATGGTAACTGATCACATTTTTTATATTAAAAATAACAGAACAGAATTTTGATATAAAAATGCTACTCTAATTAAATGAGAAACACATATACTAAGAGAAAAATGTATAGAAAGTACTTTAATCGCTAGATCGTCCACAGTAAATCTGCGATATTTAATTAGAAAAGTTTTGGAAACAAAAAGAAAAAGATAAACAATCTAAAGGAAATCAGCTAGATTATATACCCACCCCCCAAATAAAAATTACCTTTAAATTTTAAATTCCCAGCTTCTCTGGTTCGCGAGCACGTGTAATCGCATCAACATAAAGTCATAAATGAGGTCATAACACGAAAACATTTTCCCTTTGTTATATATATATATATATATATGTGTGTGTGTGTGTGTGTGTATATTCAAGCATGTATGCGTGCGTCGAAAACAAGATTTCTTTTTATTTGTAAAGAACTAAAACTTTATCTTATATTGTATATACAGAAATCAAATATGCGTCTTAGAAAGTAGAGACATTATTGGGATGTTTACACAAATATATGACAAAGACGTATCTCCGAGCGATATTTACCAAGTGGATAAACTGTTTCGAATGTAGCTATATTTGCATTGATCTACGCAAGCGATTGCATCTGCCTGAATGCAAGCAGTATATCTGTGCATGCGCATATGTACGTATGTATTTATGCACATGTGTGTGTGTGTGTTTGTGTTTTCATGCGTATGTTTTATATAAAGAGAGAGATATGCTTACATACACACATATATGTTTGAAAATCAAAGTTTTAATACATACAAAGTGTGATGGATTTTTTTTTATTTGTTAATCCAATAGATTTTATTACTTGAACATTACTTTTAGTGAATACCTGTATTTAGGTAAACGCGCCGTTTATTTATTAAACACTATTTATATATTTTCGTATACCAGCCTGAATATTCGAGAAATCTTATTAAAGGACAATTAGCGGTCAGCAGCAGGATTCGAACCTGCGTTCGTTCTGGGCAAGGGGTAACTTTTTAGTTTGTTTTATTGTGATAGCAATCTATCTGAAATATAATGTAGAATGATTCTGTCCCCTTAGAAAATAAATGTTAAGTATGTAGAAGGTTATTTTTGGATAGAAGACCTTTTTTCTTATTCGCAGGGCAGCACTTTGATGATTAAAAAAGGATTAAGCTTTGAATGTGTGTGTGTATGTGTGTGGTACTGGGGGGTAACTTCAGTTATTTCAATGGCAGCAACTTAAATTCCGCACAATCTCGTGAAGTATCTCATTTAGTGTGTGAGAAAGTCGAAAGCTTTTAACCGATATTTTTGACATCATAGCCACACACCACACCACATTACGCACAAACACAAGTTTTATATATATATATATATATATATATATATATATATATTATACGTGTGTGTGTGTTCTTAGAATAAAAATGTAGTCACTAAAATTCAAGGACAAAAGGGCAAAAAAGAAAACTTGTTGCTTAAATGCACTGATATAACAAATGATAAGGATGGAGCGCTATCATATTCCAAAGACTCCCTTGTTCGGGGAACAATCTCATCTGTGGTCTACAGGAAGTAGGTCGCCGCAAAAGAGATACAAAGACCCCTTAAATAAAAACTCATCTGTTTCTAGCTTCAACTAGAGTTATTATGTAACAGAGGTCGCCGAAAGGAAGTAATGGCGACATAATGTCTACCGGGCAAACTCACTTTCCGAAACAAATTGTTGAACCAGAGCAAAAAGACATGTCTTCAGAAATTTGGAGATTCCGCGAAATGTCAGACTTTCTCCTGCAGCCTATGCGCAAAGATCTGGCTCTGCAGCAAGTTTGCTTAGCTGACCACCGAAGAGCTTTCCACGTATGAGGACTCGATTTAGCCATGTAATGTCGAAGGCTGGAATAAATTCTTGTCAATCAATGTTCTTTCATATTCTGCAAAGCTGATAATTGTTCATCTTGCTGAAGAATGGTTTTAAAATTATCACTACAGAATAATCCAACAGAAAATTTTCACCATCTCATTAAATGAGATCTACATGTGAATTTCTCTGAGAAATAACAGATTGAAACATGAGGAAATTGTTAATTAACTATATTTTTTTCTCTGTAACTTTTAGATATATTTACAAATAATATAAATTTATTTGCTTAAAGTGACCTGGGATCTGGAAACAAGTTAATATCAGTGTTTTTAATTAGATAGTATGAACTCATATATATATATATATATATATATATATATATATGGCAATTGTTCTTTCATCTTTGGTATGTAGACTTTACGAATTTAAATGCAATATAAGATTAGCATCTCGACTTCATTTTACTGGTGAAATTGCTAGATGTAACAGTAAGTCCTATGCTAAAAGTTTCTTCTCTGAGACTACACTCTTGGGAAACTCACTCTTACAGCTTTTTGATCTTGATCTTCAAAAATTGAAATGTATTGTCAGTAGTCATCTTCTGTCTCTTTGAATCCATGGACTGAACGTGTGAGCAACGGCGAAGTTTTAGAGAAAATGCAAACAAAAAGAACACTTATACAGAAAGTGATGAAGGACATAATGAGGAAAGAGAGATTAGAAAATTTGATACTCACAGGAAAGACTGAAGACAAAGGAGAACAAAACATAACCTACCTGTAGAGCTTGAATAAATGGCTGACGGAACAAGGTTTAGGAGAGATCAAAAAAGACACAATTTATTAAGACCTACTAAAGATGTGAAAATGTGGAGAGCAATAATCGTCAAAGTCGTGAAGAGTCACATAGAATTAGAAGAACAACAAATATTCAAACTAAATTCTACAACCTTGCTGAAGCAAAAGCAGCAAATTCTTAAGAAGTGTTTAATAGTATACAGAAATATAAATTTTAAAGACTTGGTTCAGATCATAGATATATCGTGGGTAGGTGCGTATGGTTGGCTGTAGATGCTTCTGTTTAGTTATCGTACAGTCTATATAAATAATTAAGAAATATTTTATGGGATAAAGTAGTTGACGAGTAAACGCATCATCTATTTTCTACGGAACGATTTAAGATTTTAGATTGTTCAATATTGATCTTCATGATCAATTATGTTGTTTGCTGAATCGCTTTGAACCTATGCCTATTAACGCAAGTGTTATTTTTACTTAGCATATAATCCCGTAAGTCAGAAAGGTAGCGTATTTTACTTTAAGATACACCTGCATATGGTACGCACTCTAAATTTAACCTAAAATATATTAAAAGAATATACCAGACATGTTTACTGGAAAGTTGCCTGGATCGTTAAACAAGGTCGGTTCGTTGATCCCAGCTTGATTCCAAACCTGACCTTCAAAGCGTAAAACACAGTTGGATTTCAACTGCATGGTAGCGAGTTTATATATATATATATATATATATATATATATATATATATATATATATATATATATATATAATTTTCTTTTTAATATTCAAGCCGTAATAAATGCACTGTTTAAAAAAAAAATAAGCGAAATGTGTACTCAGATATGGACATCCAGTAAAAATAACGTTTAAAGTAATCAAAACAGTCGGATGAATAAAAATATTTATTACTTTAGAAATATATATATATATATATATATATATATATATATATATATATATATATCCTGCTTGTAGTCGAAGGTTTGGTTTTTAATATTCATTTCGGATATTTTTTACATCTACAACAGCCGTATTTGCGAAAAGTGTTTCGCATTTTACAAAAAAAAAAAAAGAAAAAAAAAAGGAAATATTAATAAATTTTATAGACATAAAATGTCTATTCCTTTTAACGCACACATATCTATGCGTGTGAAAGCTCATATTTACGTATTTACAACATTAAATCTGTAGGCTCATGATGACAACCGTATTATACAACAAATCTGTCTGTATAAAATAGCTAAGGGAATATCATTCACTCGTGACTATTGATCATATATTTTTTTTTTTTAAAATGAAGTTCAACCTGTCTTACTTTTTATGTGTCATGTCCTTTCAGAACGTAGGCCACCATGGATCACAACCTCCTTCTATCCATTGCAGCTCTCAACAAGTTCCTTTCCACTGCTTACTCCCCCAGACCACGTTCTGTCATCCAGCTGTCCAAGTCCGCCAGTTATGTCACGCGCTGTTTTCCCTTGTCTCTCTCTTTCCCTTGATTCGAGCCGTGAGTATCAGATTCTCCAGGCCCTCCATTTTCATTATGTGTCTCAGAAACTTCAACTGCCTCTTCCTGATGTTAAGTAAAAGCCTCCTTCTTTACACGCATACACAGGGGCGTACCTAATAACTATGTATCTATATGATGAATATGCGTGTTTATTCAGGACGAGGAAAGAAAACGAACAAGGCACAAATAACGGAATCTGGCACATTTGTTCAAGGAATATTGGTCTAAGCAATATTCCTCTTTAATATACAAATATTCGTATTAATATATAAACAATGCATGCTAATAAATACTTATAAACCACGTGTATCATCAGTAATTAATCTCTATCTATAGAAAAGCAGTATGTGTGTGTGTGTGTGTGTGTGTGTGTGTGTGTAACGTATGCACGGCCGCAATTTTCGACGGATTGGCACCAAAATGTACATGCACATGTTCCAAGTCAGTGGGAAGGCCAAGACCGAATTTGCATTTCCCAACTTCATATCGATAGTGGAAATAATCGATTTTTTCATGCTTCTACAGCAGTTTTCATATAGTTTGCGATCATTTTCTACTGGCCACAGTGAGATCCTATAACTGGCTGCCACGAATAGGCAGGAAGATTCTATTGGCCAGCGTGAGAGCCAACAGCTGACAGACACGAATCTTAACTAGCATGCTAGCATGTAAAACATCGATAGCTGCATTCGTCAGAAGTGGGAAGAATTTAAATCTGCATGGCACTTTACTCCAATTGGCCCATTCGCTTGCTTAAACTCAACGTTGATTCTGATTCCGCAGAACTGTGTTGTGTGTGAAAAAGTATTTGTTCTTAACATTCTTTTTTCATTCGGTTTTTCCAGTTACGTGTCCTTTTTTTTAAAGCTGATCATTTTGTGTTCATTTTGTTTAGTTCTTTTTTCGTAACAGATTTAATGTTTAGTATAGAGCTTAGAAAAAATTCGCAGTGTGAGCTAGGCAAGAAATATGGCATGTAGCAACATCAGCACGGCAAAGGGCACTCCTTTAAAGGCAAGGGAGGGCAAAAATATTTTAAGTCAAGTGATAGCGATTGCTATATGAGTCGTACCATGTTTGAATCAAACACGGGCAACGCCGGGTCATGCTGCTACTGTTACTACACGTGTCTTAAATATTATTCTGTAATATAGTGAATATCAATAAAATTAAGTACTTTGTACATGAATAAAGTGTTACTTTATTAAAAATTATATTACCGATAGTCCTTAGAGGAAATACATTACAAAATGTCTTACAAAAGGTAGCGACGGAGAGTAAGAAAAAAGGACTAAGCATAATTTACAAGAAGGCAGAATGCATGGTCATCAGTAAGAGGAAGAGATCGAAATTCGATCTGAAAGTCGGAATCACTGGAATCAAGCAGATGGGGAAGTTTAAATATCTGGGAAGCGTCTTGACAGAGTCCGGTAAGTGCGACACCGAGATGCGTAGACGTATTGGGATGGCCAAGGACACATTCCAAAAGCTGGGCAGAGTATTACGAGACAGGAGAATTCATTTGGTACAAAAAGAAAAGAATACTGAGCTGTTGCGTGACATATGTTCTTCTTTACGGCAGAAAATGTTGGACGATTTCCTCAAAGATGAAGAAGAGACTCGAAGCGACAGAGATGTGGTTTTACAGAAGTATGCTGAGAATATCATGGACCGAGCGTGTGAGCAACGATGAGGTCTTAGAGAGGATGCAAACAAGAAGGAGGCTTATAGTTAACATCAGGAAGAGATAGCTAATGTTTCTGGGACACATAATGAGGAAGGAGGGCCAGGAGAATCTGATACTCACGGGTTGAATAAAGGGAAAGAGAGACAAGGGAAAAAACGCGTGACATACCTGGCGGGTTTAAGCAAGTGGATGACCGAACGTGATCTGGGGGAGGAAAGAAACTTGTTGAGAGCTGCAAGAGGTAGATGGAGGTAGAGATCCATGATCGCCTACGTCCTGAAAGGACGTCGCAGATAAAAAGAAAGAAGTCCTTAGAGGAGTATTCCTTAGACAAATATTCTTTAGATGAATGTTCCGTTGATCAATATTTAGACAAACGTTTCTAAATCCAGAAATAACGTGTATACAAGCCATCATATACACATCGAGAACAGGGCTTATTTACTTTCCCTACAGAAATTAAATCATCCTTTTTCGGGCAAAATAGTGGTTTCAGAGACGTAGAAATCTGAATTGTCACATTTCTATTTTTTGACTTGTTGAATCCCTCGAAAAAAAACGCTACGTTTTGTGTAACTAGCATAGTATATTAAAAATAAAATCCCTGAAGGATTAAAAAATCAACGCAAATAAAAATATATTTCCCTTCTAAAATTATTACATACAAATTAACAAAATATACTTTTAGCTCATAGTAACTTCGAGAAGTACTACTAAATTTTTAGACCTATTTTTGAGAATATTACTTTCTGCATATTTCGATAATCATAGTTATCTAGTCATTGGGGAAAAAATTCGTATTTTTCGATACTTATCGATTACTCATTTTCGATTTTGTTCGATTCTGAGCGGTATGAATTCAGTTCTTGTAAATAAATTTTCCCCTTAAATTTTCTTTAACAATTTACAGCATTCTTTTAAAAAAAAAGAATAGAACTTGCAATATCGCCAGCCGAATTTAACTTTTGCTGTATTTCGGCTACTACTACTGCTGATAAACAAGCATATATGCTTTCAACGTAAACTTCATCTTGCTTATCAAAATTCCCAAACAAGAGAAGGGAAAATTCTTTTGCCACATACCTACAAATAAAAACTTGTGTGTGACATTTGGATAGTCAAAATACTGACTATACTTCATTTCTTTCACTCGATAAACTCGTATAAAGAGAAATTTTGTAACGATGCCATTTCTGCAACATTTTAATAAATAAATTTCTTAAATTTGCACAAGTGTTTCATTTTAGTTTTCCTAATTTTTACTCTACAGATCTCTGTATCTTGCCAAAAAACATTTTGATTGAAGAAAAGGCCTACATTGATAATTAGTTGAATTGGCTAGATGCCACCATAGGATTTATACTTATATTTTCTTTTCTCGTACTACACACTTGTGCAATTTTGGTACCCATCGACACACAAGTGGGTTGTGGGTAATACATTCTAATTATGATATCCTTGCCTCTTATAATAAACAATGTTAAATCAAAGTCACTTATACAAAAATTAATTAAGACAGACTTGGGATAACAAGGAAACGGAGCTTGTAAGTCAACTTGTTTTAATAATGTTTCTCTATTTTTTTTCTTTTCTTTCAGACTTATCTCACGCTCCTTTGTTTTCAAGTAAACGCATTCAACGTTACCTTGGATGTATCCTTACGGGAAGAAAAGCCCTCAATCGAATGAATTCTGTTATTCTTCAGACGAAACTGGTTTACTTACCTAAAAAGATAAAAAATGAAAGAAAGTTAGTAAAAAAGTTTTCGTTATTTTCGAATTTATTATACTTGTCTAGCGTTTGCTTCGACTTTGTTATGACCCAAGACATTCATTCTTGGGACTAAACACGTGATTTTAGATTTTATTCTTATATATGCACCGTATCCCCTCTGGACATAAGCGATCGTGGCTTTCCACACTTTCCTGTCCTTTTTAGCTCTTAATAAACTTTCTCCTTACCTTATTTCTCTTAGCGGTTTGATGGGGAAAAAGTTTCTTTAATGAAAATCAGATTAAAGAGTTTGTCGAAAACTTTTTTTCCAACCAAAACGTGCGGACATTTAATCAAAAGACACCGAAGGGACAAGTCGTTCCAAACAATCGTGTGTATATAGTTGAATGAAATATAATTGTTCTTTGTCAATTTTATTCTTAAAAAAAAAAGAAGAATTATTTCTGACTGAGCCTAATAGTTATTAATCAAATTTTCAGTTGTTATCGTAAGCCTTATGGCATTTATGTTTTATAATGGTGATATGCATTATAATGGCAACGTGCAAGATAGTTAAATACATTTGAAATCTCAGTATTTTGATAGAACATTTATAGATTTGGTTCCTTTATTTTAATGATAGAGATTTCATTCATCAAAGGACATTTTTGGCAGTTAAAAGTTTACGTTTATTATCAAGATGCCATTACTTGGATGGTTAGCGTAATGATAGGGGAAGTGGTACTGGCGAAGCAAGTTCAGATCCCGACAAGTTTGTTTCGTTCACTTTCGCATAACTTCTCTTGGGAAAGGAATGACTGTGTATTCTGAGTTGAGGTATAAGTTAAATAGCAAGGTAAACTGGATTTATAAGCTTTGAATGGCAGCCAGTTTGAAAGAAAACAACGGAATAAACTTTATAGAATTCCTTGAACTTGCCTTAAACTATTTAGGTCTTGAATCTTGTTAATTGTTGAGTGCATTACTCCAAACACAGAATTAAAAATATTTTGGAATACTTTTTGCATAAATTCGAAAGTGAGCCTATTTTAGTGTGAGGGAATCCGGAAAGGTTATACAGGAATACCTAGATTAGTGCAGCTAATTTGTACATCGGTAACTATAAAGAAAAGTCCATTTTTAATTACTATGGTTAAACTGAAGAATGTTTTACCGCACTAATCGAGTATCATACATGCACTAATCGGAGTTTGGTATATAAAAATTTTTGCGCACTAATCAAAAGCGCATTAATCGAATGTTCATTAATCGAGTGATGCTTGTATAAACATATTCGTTTACAAAAACCAAAAAAAAGTACATTTTATATATAGATTGTTTCATAGGATAACAATTACAGCATTCTCTTTTTTTGAATTTATATATTCAGAGGCCATTCTCGAAAAAAATATCATTTTTTAAAATAACAAATATATAGGAACGGCCAGTATTTTAGGAGCGAACTTGAAATTCTTCTGAAAGTTTGATTTAAAAAATATGTCTTATATATTTCTATCACACTACACGAAATGTTATTTTGCGATAGATTCGGTTAAAATCTATTAAAATGATCCTTTTACATAAATTTCGTGTGACATTTCTTTGATTAACCAGAAGCTACAGGAGGAATTACAAACGTAGAATAATTTGATTTATTGATGAGAGAGACACACATTAAAAAGAGATGATCGAATACAAAAAAATATTTCAAAGTAAATGTAAAGAAAAGTTTCAGATAGAAATACGATGAAAGGACATGTTTGTAGAAATATTAAACAAAGAGACGCTGAAGATGAGGACAAAATAAGTATACGATAAGAACATTGGCGAGACGGAAATGAATAAAACAAACGAGATGTAAAAAAAAGAACTAAAGAGAAAAAAAAACAATGAAATAATGTTAATTACAGTAACTGAAAAAGACGGAGAGAAAAGGAATCAGAGAATGAAAAGCACTGTTAAAGCAAATGAAAGACGAAGGAAAAAGAAGGGAAAAAGTGGGAAGGAAAACTGAAAGAAAAAGAATAAGGAATAGAGGAAAAACAGAATAAAGAAAGAGAGAAAGTAGAAATAAAGGATGAGAAGAAAAAGAAGACATAAAGAGAAGGAAAAAGAAAGAGATATGAAAAGATAAAAGTAGGAGAAATAATAGGGAGGAAAATAACGAAAAGTACGGAAAAAGAGAAAAGAAAGAAAAAGCAAAGTAGACAAGTGAACGAATAAAAAAAATCAAGGGGAAAAAGAATAATAGAAAAATAAAGAAAAAAAAAATCATATTTGAAGACGGAAAAGAAAAAAGAACCAACAATTAAGGAAAATAAAAACGAAAATAAAAGGAATTTAGAAAACGAAATGAGGCAAGAAAGATAATGATTTTGGTATAAAGAAAAAAAAAGAAACGGAACGAGAGAGGTACTTTCATAAAAAGATGTGAAAAAGAAAGAAGGTGATTTTGTTATATAGGAATGAAGTGTCACTGCCAACACTGGAGTTTGAACACAGATCACCAGAGAGCAAACACAAGCGATCCCATTTTGATTAAGTAGATCACGTGATGGTAAAGGGAATTTATATATGGGAATTAGCGTGGTGTCTAATTACAGATTACTTCGGACGTGTTCTGGTCGAACTCTCTACCACAAGGAAGAGAGGATCCCCAGACGAGTCTATGGCGAATGGCAGAGTCTCGTTTCAGGAGACAGCTACCCTATCTCATTTTTTACGGGATCTACGGGGAATTTTTGACCCAGCATACGGGCTCGAATATCCCACGGATAACTTGGCCTTCTGCTGCATCCGACCATGTGGGGCATATATAGTGTGAATATCACACTATACGGATTACTTAGGAAGTGTGCTTGTCAAACTCACTACCTTCAGGAAGAGAGGAATCCAGACGAGGCTGTGCAGAAGGGCAGAGTCTCGTCTGGGGTGGTAGACAGCTACCCGACCCCGTTTTGTTTACGGGGTCTACGCGGAAGTTTTGACTGAGCATACGGGCTCGGATACCCCCTATAAACTTGACCTTGTGCCGCATCCGACCACGTTGAGCGGTTAGTGAATATCACCCTATATGGATCGCTATTCGGTGATTACATAAGCGTGTATTATCGAGTGTGAATGTTATTCGAAGGCGTCTGACAGCAGCATTGTTTAACGGCATAACTATAATTGTATCTACGATTACAAAGTCTGTACTACAGCGACCCTTACGAAAGTGACAACGAGTATTCGCTGACATTACAAAAGTGGCTACGAGTGTTCGTTGACATCATAAAAGATTTTGATAAAGAGAAAGATAGAGGGATTTTGATGAAATGGAAACTGAAAAGCAAGAGTGACGGATGATAAGAAGAGAAAAAGAAAGTGACTTTAGTGTAAATGAGAGAGAAAGAGCGAATAACTTTGATGAAAAGAAGACAGGGAATGGAATATGATTAAACGAAGGGTAAAGAACTTAGGAAGCACGGTGGAGTAATGGATAGCGGCTTGGATTGAGGAATCGGAGAGCCGAGTTCAAATTCCAGTCGAATCCATTACATTCCCTTACGTGCTAATACACTTAGGAAAGGTGTGAATCCTCTTCTTCTCCCTCCAGCTATGGGTAAATATCAGTATAGCCCGGGTTCTATAGCCTTGGATGGCAATTGGTCTAGGAGAAGGAAAACTCTGAATTCAAAACCTGCAGAGGGTCGTTTGGGGACCTTGTGGCAGTTAGTGCACCAGGTTTCTGTAATCGGCCCTTCAAAAAGTGTGGATGGTCCTGCACGAAACCTTCACCACTATAATCAAATCTTATCTGCTATACATGCGGGTTGGGGACCCCTTGTGAATTTCAAATTCCCATGCTCAACCCACCTCGGGTGAATGCTTTACAGGAACAGGAGGGGAAAGAACTTAAAAAATCAACAAAAGTTTATTTTTCTTGTCAGCCTCAACAGAAGCAAATAGTTTTAAAAAATAATTTTGAAGGCTCTTATTTTCTCAAAGAACAAATAAAATAGTGTTTTGTGACCTTAACGGAAATATCTTCTGATACAATCAGTATTTCTTGTCTCGTACCGTCAGTCCTGCAGCATTTAAACGTCATGCAAAAGAGAAACCTGTAAACATCTTTCATTCCTTTTCTTTCTTTTTGGAAGACGGCCGGATATTAAAGTAACGTAAACTGCCTCTCTTACATCATACGTGGCTCATAAGATTGTCTATGGGAAACCGAATTATCCCCGTGCAAGAAAATCAATCAACCTGAAACATAACAACTGAATAAATGTTTTTGAAAGAACATAGTGCAAGTCAAGAAACATTGCCTCTTTCTTCATAAAAAATAAATGAGGCGTTAAATTTTGTATAAAATCGAATGTCTAATTTAATATTCCCACTCTGACCTAGGATAGATGTTACACTTGCATAAATATTTAATGCATTAAATACAGGTATATATCGGCACAAGGACTCAAATGAATTGAGGAGCAAAGGTCGTTTCAAGAGCAAGCCCCACACATAATTACGACTTTCTCTTTTCAATTCTGTATCTCTTCAGGATGTAGGCGATCATGGCTCTCTATAATTTTCTGTCTTTTGTATCTTTATTAAACCATGTTCAGTCATCCATTCACTCAAGCACACCAAGTACGTTATGCATTACTTTTCCCTATTCTTCTTGCCTTCAAACTGTCTTGAGCATAGCAAATTCTCCAAGCCCTCTTTTCGAAGATATTTCAAATGTCCTTTGCCGAAGATATTTCATCTGTCCTTTGCCGAAGATATTTCAACTGTCCTTTTCTGATGTTAAGTATAAGTTTCCATTCGGTTTCCATTTTCTCCTCATTGCTTACATGTTCGGGCCATGGTATTCTCATTATCCTTGTCTAGAACAAAATTTCTACTTTAAGCCGCTTTTTCATCTGTGAGGAGACTGTCCAGAATTTACTACTATATCGAAGGCCTGGTATTACGTAACAGTTCAATACTCTATTTTCATTTCTAACGAAATTTGTCGGTTTCTTAATATGCTTAGCTTATTAGAGCTCGACATTGCCTAAGCACAATCCACATTCCCTTCTTTGGGGAGGCTTTAGGCGATAGTAAATATGTCTAAAAAGGGATAGGTGCTGCTTTGAGGAGAACGGCATTGTATTTAAGTGTATTGTGCCACATTTAATCTTGATGTGGTTCTGGCAGAAAATGCTATACAAATAACTAGAATTTTCATGAAAATACTAAATGCAAGCAATATTATGGAACAGGTGTAGTGTATAATATACGTTAGCAATTACTTTATTTATGGTCATAGGAAAACTTGGAATATTTTTCGGGTTGTAACATAGAATGGATTCCACAATGCAGAAGTCCAATTATGGAAATGGTGCCATTAAAATGTGCAAACGGTTTTCCTACTTTGCTTAATAAGTAACTAGCAGTTTCTTCTATTGCGACAGCGTTTTTGAAGAAATTCAGGGTTTCAGCTCTGGTAGTGCTCAAGAAAAATGTCCGCTAATTGGGGATCCAGTGATAGCGAAAAGGAACGTAATTTAGATGAAAGGAAAAAGGAAAGAGAGAGAGTAATTTTGATTAAAAGAACAGAGAAGGTTAAGAAAAACAAGGAGTGATTTTAATGAAATGAAGAGAACAAGTCAAAGTGAGATTGTTATTGATGAAAGGAATAAATATACAGAGAGAGAGAGAGAGAGAGAGTGAGAGATTTTGATGAAACGCAAAGAACAAGTGAAAGAGAGAATAATATTGATGAAAGGAATAAAGATACAGAGAGAGAGAGAGAGAGAGGGAGATAAATTTTGATGAAACGCAGAGAACAAGTGAAAGAGGGTGATTTCGATGAAAGGAATAAATAGCGAGAGAGAGAGAGAGAGTGAGAGAGAGAGAGAGTGAAATTTTAATGAAACGAAGAGAATAATTGAAAATGATAATAATATTGATGAAAATAATGATACAGAGAAAGAGGGGTGATTTTGATGAACAGAAATTAGGAAGAGAAAGAGGGTGATTTTGATGAAAGAAATAAATAGAGAGTGAGAGAGATTTTGATGAAATGAAGAAAATAAATGAGAAAAAATAATATTGATGAAAGAGAGAGAGAGAGAGAGAGAGAGAGAGAGATTTTGATGAAACGAAGAAATGACTGGAAGTTTCGCCTATTAATTTACTCTATTTGTAGATGATGGCGTTGATATATAAATGTTCACAGAAACATATGAGGTGTGCTGGGAAATTCAGTGTTTTTCCCTTTGACAAAAGTGTAATTCAAAAGATTACACTAACTTACGGTAATAAAGACTGGGAACAGCTTGCTTGGGTGTGAGGAACAAGGAATCTTATATATATAATATATATATTAATGGAGAGAGAGAGAGAGAGAGATTAAAGTCAATACCCAGAAAGGTGACAGTCTGTTTCATGCTTAAATGCAATCGAGGGCCTTAATGATTGCGTTTACGTCTCTACATATACAATCACAGGAGGGGTAAGAAGCGGATTCACACCTTTCCCCTCCAACTATGGGAAAATAGCAGGACAGACTGGGTTCTATAGCCTTGGATGGCAACTGGTATAGGGGAAGGACAACTCTGAATTCAAAACCTGCGGAGGGTCGTTTGGGGACCTTGTGGCACGTAGTGCACCAGGTCTCTGTATTCGTCCCTTCAAAAAGTGTGGATGGTCCTGCACGAAACCTTCACCACTATAAGCAAATCTCATGTGCTGTTCTCGGGTTGTCAGTTTCCTTGGAACTGATCTGCTTGACCCTCATATACGGGAGAGTTGAATATATATATATATATATATATATATATATGATGAGACAAGTTCAATAACTAATTACATAAGTACTACAAACGATTGGCACTCGAAGTACCACTGAGATATTTATAAAAAATATATAGAAAGACAATAATATAAACTAATATGTAACAATACATAATGATTATATGATTAAACATAGATATAAAAATAAAAAAAAAATATAAGCACGAATATGAAGCAAGATAAATATATAAGTACAAACACAAAATGCCAAATAGGTATATATAAAAAATACATCTAATATTCTATGTAAGCAATAATACAATATGTCACTATCGAACAGAAATCGATAAAGCGTAAAATATTATTACTTTCTAAAAAGTTATATTTTTTTATATCTGTGTGTCTTTCGAGGTCTGGATACAGGAAATGCTGTTTTTTTTTAATTTGCTCCAAGCACACATTTATCCGCTCCAAATCTCACCTGAAAATAATATTATAATAAGGATACATCTGCTGTCTGAACCTCACAAAATGTCTGATAATCGTTTGAGGCGTCAAACTGAGAGTCGCCATGCAATGTTGACTTCTATGTTCACAATGTCTATATCTACAGACATATTTCCGATATTGGGCTTTCTCCCCCTCCCCAATAATTAGAGCTTATTTTACATTATATACTTCTTTAAATATTTTTTTTTTAAATCCAATTTTATATCTTATTATTATGAACGTTCTTTTTTAGTGGGTAGACATGTTTGAGTTGACATCGTTATTTCTCATCTCATACTGTGAAATTAATGTCAACAGGCATAGATCGAGAAATTCCAATGTCTCCTCTGTCACTGTGGAGACAAAGATTTTTCTATCGTGGGATTTCTCGATCTAGGCCGGTTGACATTAATTTCCTTGTTTTTAAAAATAATAACACGTGTCAATTCATCAACGTACACACACATTTATATATATATATATATATATATATATATATATGCGAGAGAGAGAATGATGAAAAGTTCTTGAACCAACCAAAAAGTACATCACTTTGTTGGAGCATTTGTTCAGATTTTAAGGAATCGTCATCTGTTACTGCCGCTTTAATAGTGTTGCATCCTGCACAGATTTTGGCAGAATATCGCATCAAATCCATATCTATCGGACTCCATTATTAGGCTCCCTGCGACGGTGAACGAGATAAATGCAAACGCGTAGAGCCAGTATATAGAGATCCAGAAAGTAAACTTTGCAGATTACATTGAAATGTAGAAGGGACCCTGGGGTCAGCGTGTCAAATCAAGAGTAAAATAACTGAAGACGAAAATACCATTAACTTCGGTAGGCTATTTCATTTTTGTAACCATAAAATGTTGATACTTTTCAGAAAGACTTCATATACAAGAAAGATAGAGAGAGATAGAAATATAGAACGATAGAGAGATGTAGCATGGTAGATAGGTGGAGGGAGGAAGAGATAGAGAGAAAAACAAATAGTGAGAAAGATAGATAAAGAGAAGATATATAGAAATATATGCATCATAGTTGGCTTTAAAACATTAATTAAAAGTGCTACATAACAAAACTTAATTTATTTGTTATACATTAATCTATCGAACTAATTTACTCTCTTGGTTGCTATCGTCCTTAGACCGTAACAATCAAGTCAAGGATATTATTTTGAAAGGTTTAAAATATAATAAGGCCAATTTCTCATTTCATAAATTCAAAGATTATTTAAAATATAAAGATTGTTTTCCTCACGGAATCTCTCCGTGTCAGTCATCAGAAAATATATTTGCAAAGTTTGATTTAATTATACCAAAACTGGAGCACCTAATGAAGACTGAACCCACACACTAATACCAATGATTTACAAAAACAGTTTGCTGACCATGACAATAACGATGTAACCTGAGCAAAGACATAATCAAGTTTTGTATAACATCTGTTTGATTCATGAATCCACTTGAGAATGAGTTTTGTGTTACATAAACAGTAAACACTTCAGTTTGTAACATGCCACCGGCTGTTTAAAGATTAAAAGAACCTAACTCAATTCTCAGCTCAGAATGTGTAAAGATAATGCAATATATGAGAAAGTGGGAAAAAAAAAGTTTTCTTCTGACACGTTTCGTCCTTTCGAATTTCATCACGCGTCACAAGAAAAAAAATTCCACAGTGCCATATATTTTACACAAATAATTTTCTTGATATATAAAAATACATACCGTCATCTCATTTTGAAATATATCAAAGCAAGATTACTGAAATATTTCAGCTCGGACCCACCCTGACGTATGCAAATGTGACATTTTACGTGATTCTAATTTAATTTCGAATTAATTCGAACAGCTCCCACTTACGTACTGAACAAAGTATTCCCCTGTTTACATCTAAAACTAAATAATATAATTGCCGAACCAATGAAACTCAAGCGATGAGAAACAGCTGAAGAGAAATGGCAAAACTTAAAAGATAACGCCTTTTCTAGAAAGGGCAACAATGCAGTAAATCTCTAATGTATTTTAAATTAAGTATTTGACCACCTCGGTGTTGATTATTTTGAAATCATACGATAATAGTTTTATCATTTACGACAGATATGTAAAAAAAAAAAAATAAAATGAAAGGAGTAGACAACATCCAGTTCCCAAATATTAGCCCCAGAGAATTTTTTTTACATTGCTTTTAGATTCAGGAGTACGATAAACTGTCTCAAAAGACCTTTTTTTGTTTCGCTGGTAATTTCAACCGATTCGTAAGGATTTTGGCTGTTTTCGATCCAAGGTCACTGAAGATAAATAAGTAAAATGAATTGAATCATTTAGTGTCGTAAAACCTTTCGAAGTATCAAAGATCAACGAGGCCGTTGAAATGGGCGGGTTTCTTGTTTCCATTCCTCTTAACGGCAATGAAATATCCAGAAAGAAGCCCTTTTACTCTCTGCTTTTACGACAGGAAAGAGTTTTCTAGTCAATGAGACAAGCGAGAAGAGACACATAATGGGTGCCCAGCAATACTTGGTAACTGCAAAGGCCTCATGAAATGGCACTAACACAAAATATACAAACATATATGTATATGATAAATTGTTAGAAATATATATATAGGCACGGTGGAGTAATGGATAGCGGCTTGGATTGAGGAATCGCAGAGCCGAATTCCAGTCGAATCCATTACGTGCTAATGCCCTTGGGAAAGGTATGAATCCTCTTCTCCTTCCGCCTCTGGGTAAATAGCAGAGCAGACTGGGTTCTATAGCCTTGGATGGCAACTGGTCTAGGAGAAGGACAACTCTGAATTCAAAACCTACGGAGGGTCGTTTGGGGACATTGTGGCACTTAGTGCACCAGGTCTCTGAATTCAGACCTTCAAAAAGTGTTGCTGGTCCGGCACGAAACCTTCACCACTATAATCAAATCTCTTGTGCTGTTGTCGGGCTGTCGGTTTCCTGGGAACTGATCTGCTTGACACACACACACATATATATATATATATATATATATGTGTGTGTGTGTGTGTGTGTAAAAAAATACTTGAATCCAT
This sequence comes from Acanthosepion pharaonis, assembly GCA_903632075.3. Taxonomy (NCBI): domain Eukaryota; kingdom Metazoa; phylum Mollusca; class Cephalopoda; order Sepiida; family Sepiidae; genus Acanthosepion; species Acanthosepion pharaonis. The sequence goes on along the minus strand of CAHIKZ030000084.1, from coordinate 456,582 downwards.
TACAAAGCTAGTATTTGTGCATACGTCGATTGACTATCGGTTCTAGTTGGACCCATGCAAAATACACGGATTTACTAATAAATCTTTTAATGCTGCACCCATATTTTTCAGTTCCTGACTATTACAAGATAACTATAAGAAATGTGAGTGATTTTTTTAAAGATTGAAATGTCCTCAACAGTTGTTAGGCCAGGAGGCATGATTTAACCTTTCACCATCAAACAACTGCCTTTATCTAAGATGATCCTTCTAATCTCTGTCGGCGTCGAACTATGTTTTTGTCTCTCTACGTCTTTTCCGCTCTAACGTTAAAACAGACTGGGTTTAATAAGACTTTTGTTTAGATGAACATCATAATTTTAAAAGGTCACTTGGAGTTCAGGAGAGAATTGCTCCTCAATAAATCGTTATATCGGGAAAACTGGTTTAGTTCCTCATACAAACAACTCCTTTATATAACGATGAAACCGCTCTAATCTCTTGGTTACATTCTATTCATTTGCTCTGTAAGTCCATCTCTCTCTCTCTCTTACATTCTATGTCACTCTCACTTTCTGTTTCACTCTCAATATCTGTGATACAAAGTGTGACATAAACTATACATATGTACAAGCGTATTAATATACAGATTTGGTGAAGTGGTTTTTTATGCAAACAAAATTTATTTCATTGTCTCATTAACATGGAGTTCTAGAGGCAGAATATTTACAATTATACGAACATTTCTTCTGATGGAAGAGCAACACACATTTTGTAAATGCTATCCAGAATGAATTCGTTCAGGAAACAATGGACGTTTTCCAGTTCCGGGAAACACGATAAAAAATATCGTACCAATATTAGTTACAAAGAAGAGGATTGGCGTTTTTGTTTTATTTTTAATATGAGCACTAACGGAAGTGACGTCAGATTTAGATTAGGATAATCCTATCGGAAATCGATTTCGCATTATTTATTTGAAAAATAATCGACAAATTGATTTCTATGTATTTCTTTATAGAATAATAATAATAATAATAATATATAATATATATATATATATATATATATATATAGTGAACGATTAAGTCAACACTTAGAGGTGACAGGCTGTTTTCATGCTAGACGCAATCGTCAGTCCTCGGTGGTCTGACGATTGCGTCTTCTCAACAGCCTGTCGCCTCTAAGTGTTGACTTCAATGTTCACTTTTATATTTACACACGCTCTATTTCTGATGTTGAGCACTTAATTCCATAAATAACACTTCTTAAGAGTATATTTCTTCATATCTACCTATATATTTATATGTTCTCTGTTATTTTTCAAATAAATAAATTATTTCTTAAGAGTTGTTTGTTCATACGCTGTAGCAATGGTATTCTCACCATCCTTGTGTAGAACCACATTTCTTTTGACTCCAGTGTTCTCTCCATCTACTAGTAAATTGTTCAGAATTCACTGATTTTTGAAGAAAAGAAGCATATAAAGAGGCATCACAGCTGACTACTGAAGAGCAAATTAATTGTACTGGACATACACATCAATTATCATTTAATACTTAAGTGCAGAAAACTTGTACTAACTTAAGCTTAGCATAGAAACAATACTTCGGAGAAGATGTGGCCATAACCAAAAGTTCTGGGTAGGCTTTTATGTGAAATAAGAATTAAATGTAAAAACAAAATGGACGTATTATATTATTTTAGAAAGAAAATTACTTTAATGTACCTCTTACTTCTTCCACGGCAAAATTCAGCTTGCATAGACTTGTTTGTTTGTTTTTATTTTACAAAGGCGACAGCAATATTCCAACGCATTGAAAAGACTTTCCAACCACATGAACTTCCTATTAAAATCAAATCAAAGTAATATTGAGTGCATTTTAAATATCATTTCCTTTTTTTTTTTACGTGTCTAACAACTACACCATTGGACCCTGGTTACATTTCCTGCAGCGAAGGGGAGGATACAAAACTCATCGTGCAGAAGGCAAAGATCTTTTGAAAACGTGGAAGGAAAAAAAAGATAAAAAAAAATGTAGACTTTTGAATCCATTATCTCTCGCCTTGAGATGCTTTCGCATTGTGGTTGGACAGATTGAATAATATCACATCGCGTAGTGATCGAGCAACTTTTAAAATGTCTCTCGAGCTAGAAAGAAAGACAAAGATGTCACCTTCAAGAGACGAGTGGAGGGAACTTAGCTGTTTAGATACAGATGAACGTACCTTTATTCAAATCTTATTTCATGACACGAAAAAAAGAGCTAAAATAAACAAAGTATTCATTTGCCCGCACACATACAGCGTATTTCTAAAGTCGCATTACTATTTATATTTTTGCCAAAATGGAATCATTGTCATGTATATGACAATATATTATTAAGAAATTTTAATGGTCGAATTGTAGAGGATGATGTCATGCAAATTTTCCTTAGTTGGTATTTTTCAAGTGTATGCTTTCTACCAATTGTCGCGTGATTTTGGAACACTCTGTACAGACGCATATATACACAGATGAACACTTCATGGTATATCTAATTTTAAACGTTATGTTTAGCGGATTATATATATATAATATATATATATATATATATATATATATATATATATATATATATATAATCTATATATATATATATACAATATATATATATATATATATATATATATATATATATATATATATATATATATATATATATATATATATATATATATATATAATATATATATATATTTGTATATGTATATATACAATATATATATATATATATATATATGTAAATTCATGAATCATTCATCAAAAAACAAATATCAATTTATAAATTATAATTGCAACTTTAATTGAAATATATAATATGTATATATGTATATATATAAAATGAGATTGAAAATATATATTATCCTATCAAATTGACAGATCAATTTCTTACTGCGCTTACAAAACTGAGAAGGACGCCGTAGATTTGACCATGCTTTTTTTTTTTAAAGGCACTTTCAATCCCATATATATATATATATATATATATATATATATATATATATATATATATATATATATATATATATATATATATATATATATATATATATATATCTGAATAGTCTCTCGTTTATCAATCGACAACGTTCTTCGTGGTCGAGTCTGATAAAAACAAGTCAGATCTCACGACAATTTCCCCTGCAAAGGCGGACGCAGGTTCAAATCCTGCAGGTAGGCGCTTTTTTTTTTCTTTGATAAGATATCTCTAATATTCAGCTCGGTAGACGAAAATGAATATACTGTATAAAAAATAAATGGAGTGTCTACGCAAATATAGGTATCCGTTAAAATGTTCTCTGAAAGTGATAGAAATATGTGGAAGATATAAAAATAGGAGTCAATCATTGTCAATAAATTATAAGAAAATATGAATTTAGTTGTGCTGCTAGTTATGTAGGGCGTAGCCTTACATTTAGAAACAAGGATCAATCAGCATGTGCCTTTGAAAATAAGACATGACAAAATAAGTAACATGTGTTACCCTCCCTCTTCGAATATGGAATCTGCTATCGCTCAATATTTAATGAAAAATATAGCATGTGCCAAGTCTTATAAGAAAGATTGGTTAGGAGTTATTCATAGAGCTATTTCCAATAACCATTTAAAGAGTTTTGGAATAAGTCTCTATATCCCTGCGCAAAACTTCTCTCTGCCGGCAGAAGGATTTTTTCAAGTCTCTTAATTTGTTGGGGGATATTTTATTTTAATCGTTCCTCGCTAAATGTATTTGCAAGATATTTCCCCTTCCCTCGATATATATATATATATATATATATATATATATATATATATATATATATATATATATTATCGTGTTTCCTCCCAACCTTTTTTTTTTCCTCTTCATTTTCGTTGTTGCTGTTCTTTGGTATAATTTATTGCCCACGATTTACTCCTGATGAGAGGATGGGTGAAAGGTTATTAGAGACTAGTATTTTCTTTGAGGTAAAAACAATATATATATATATAGAGAGAGAGAGAGAGAAAGAGAGAGAGAGAGTTTATCTGACGATCGCAAGGGCGTGAAACGCAGAGTCACAATCTCACATCAAACCAACTACATACGTTACCTCTATCATTGATATTGATCGCTTTCCAATACTTACCACAAACACACACATATTATATATAATATATATATATATATATAAATTACATACTGTATATACGTACATATATATACATATTATATACATATACGTACATACACATATATACATACATATTATATACATATTATACATATACATAAATATTATATATATACCTATATACATACATATTATATATATACCTATATACATACATATTATATATATACATATATATATATATATATATATATACATACATATTATATATATACATATATATATATATATATACACTTTATATATATATATATATATATATATATATATTAAAATTCCGATTAAATAAAGTATAGCTGGAAATAGACTGTATGAATAAAGACAAAAGGGTTTTTTTTTAGCGACGCGTTTCATTTCCTAATGGACTTTAGGGTGGGAAAACAAAGATTATATTTTGCAACATCTTTTTTTAAAAAGAAGTAAGAATATTGTTAAGTTTTTAAATTATTTAAATTCAAGAACTCTGTAAAATTTTCTTGAAAACTGTGTAAGTCAATGCAAACTATGACCAATCTTAAGTACGTGGATGCTTTATGAATTAAAGTAAATAAATATTGTTGTCGAATTTCATTTTTCCATTTTTTTAGACTTATGATTTTTTAATTTGTTTATTTTTTTTTTACGAAATTATAACTTACTGTCTTATTTAAACTTGAGTTAACCGTATTCCTTTAATTTAAAAAAAATATGACCATGTGTGCTGTTTTGGGGAAGGATATGTATGTTTAAATTTTGTTGTATTTATAAGGCATGTCTGCTCAATAAACGGGACATAGCTTTTGTTGATATAAGCAGTAGGGACATAGAAATGAACACTGCATTCTGACAGTTTCAGGCCTTATGCGATCATCAGACGATATAGATTAACGACCAAATTTTACCATATTATTGTCGATGTTTTGAATTTTGCCTTTTCCTAGACAAGTTGCTACACAAGACAACGGAACCTACTCTTCCCTAATATTTAACGCGTGACTGATGAAAGAAAGATCCGTGTATTTAAAAAAAAAATCTAGAAATATGGTTCAGAATATCAGAAGTATGGTATGTTAACACTTCCGTTTCTGTAAACGTAACTATACGCATTTATAAATCTTACATTGCATGCTGTTGACGTATATATACGTTATCGAGACACCATGAAATATCGATCCCTAACGTATTCGGCGATAATACGAAGTGGGCGATAGAGCCTTAGTCTAAATCTGAACTCGGCACGTCGATACCATTTTTCGCGCCGAGGGGGGTTACACTGTCAACACATAGAAAGATTTATATACAGCAAACCCCAAACTACTGCCAGACAAGATGAACGGATATCTCCTCGAGGAGGCTCCGTGCCTTCACAGAACACTGGGCCTCAAACTCACACCCGATCTGGAGTGGAATTCTTATATACGATCGATCGCCAAAGATGCACGTATAATGATAGGTACTTACTGGAGCGGTTCAGGGAGTCTGATACCCCGTGCTATACTCTACCTTTATAAGAGCCAGATCAGACCGAAAATGAAGAACTGTTGTTATATCTGGGCGGAAGCTAATCATTCTTGACTTTTCAGTCTTGATAGAGTTCAAAAGCTTCTCAGTGTCCTTGTTGGAGAAGAATTATTTTCCACTCTTCAACCTCTCTCTCTCTCTCACAGGCGGGATATGGCGAGTCTCTCACTGCTCTATCACTACTACCATGGAAAGTGCTCCGTTGAACCACACTCCTTAGTTGCACGAGGTCTAATCTTTGTGGCATGCCACTTACATAGTCACAAGCTAGTCACATTACCTATATATTTCATCGTCGAGAATTAAAACGAAAAACTGACCTATGGAGCAGGCTCCAAAGAGGATGTGTCTCCAACCACTACAACCTTAACCTCTTCAAATCTAGAATTAACCGTTATCTTCCCTTCCTATCCATATACACTACCACTTAACGTAACCCTCTACCTGGCCCGGGCCTTTTACAGGGTGATGTTTACTGTCAAAAAATAATACTGTATAGATTTATTCATACATTTAGTCGAGCTTCTATCTCTTGTCACTGTGTATTTATTATTATTTAACTGTCTACCTTAGACTACTCACATCTATATCTATCTAGCGTGTTAAGATCTAAGTAAGCGTTGGATGTTGTGGCTATGTCAGCTGATATATCCATTGTTAAGCTGTTAAGTGCCATGTGATGGACGTGGAAACTGGACCGAACTAACAGGTCATAAATGTCAGGAGGAAATATAACAATAATAAAACGAATGGCAAACAAGAAGGCTAAAGCGCTTAAATAAAGTGAAAATAAGCGACCTGAACAAATAAGAGAAATAAAATTAGCTTGATGGGGTCATATTTTCTTTTAGCTTCTATGTCTCTTCAGTACGTGGACGATCATGGTTTTACGCATGGCTATCCTTTGTAGCTCTTAGCCATGTCTGTCTTTTTTACTATCTTTCTCACCTTCTGTTCTACCAATCCATTTACACAAGAATGCTTCCCTCTGTCTATCTTGTCTTCAATAGGCTTAGGTTGGTTTGTTATTTTTGTTAAGCAGCATATCAATTTCTATGGGTTATACAATGCCGAAATCTAAATATTTTTACGCAATTTTATTTTTTGTGGGGATAATAATGATTCTTGTGATACAAGTTTTACTAATTCATCCAGAGCTGGGGTGAGGGAAAGAGATGGGTCCATACTTTTCACAAGGGAATTTACGCGTAAGTGAATATGATTCCATCTCGAACACGTCTCTCCGATTAACAATTCCATTAGGAATTACACCACCCGCACATCGAAACTTACACCACCTTATATTCGCAAGCGGCCACCTTAATAGTAGTTACCAACCTCGACGTTGCTTAAATAAACAAAAGTTAACTATTAATTTCCGATGTGAACCATGTTCAATCGTTAAAAACCACATCTATTATAATGTATTATAATCGTCAGAAATAGCTGAATAGAAATAAAGGTGTTTTAACTGAATTTTCATGTAAAATGGCTTAATGGCAGATGACATTGTGTCGATAGCAGAATCAGGAAGTAAGCTGCAATAAATCCTACGTCGTAAAGGGAAGCGGAAAGAAAGAACTAACTATGAACTGCAAGAAGACAGACGTTATGGCCGTCAGAAACAATGACATTCCTCGGTCTGAGACGTCAGAAGCAAGCAGGTTCAGGGATTTAACTATCTTGCTAATGTCACAATCGATAACAGGTAACGTGACAAGGGAATCCTAAGGCGCACTGAAATAATGAGTTGTTTCCCAGATATTAAACCACGTATTAAGAGATAAAAATACTTAATTAAAAACAAAAAAAAAACACTACTGAAATGCTAGGTAATATCAATATTCCTATACTGAAGTGGATGCAGAACAATTTTCTAAAAGATAAAGAGAAAAGGATATGGTTCTACAGTAGGATACTGAGAATGTTATAGGTAGAGCATGTGAACAGTGAAAAGTTTGAAAGAAAATGAGAAAAGAAGATGTCACCGAAAAAAATCGAACAACAAGACATTTTTAGAAAATTATAATGTTTACTCGTTTGGTAAAATTTGGGTAAATAATTCGGGTTGAAAAGGTTTCAGTGCGCCCTCGTTAATAGTGAGAAAAACTGAAAGAAGCGAGAACGAGATAATCTAATTTTCTGAAAAAGCAGTATATATATATATATATATATATATATATATATATATATATATATGTGTGTGTGTGTGTATGGTAATTATAGTCTGTGATTCTGGTATTTAGATAGCAAAAACGTTAGGCCCGTTTGATCTAATAAAGCTCCTCGTAGTGATCTGTCATAGGACATTAAAAGGAAAACTAACGTGTTTTTCTTGTGTCCAAATCATGCTGTGAAGTATTTCTGCAGTATGTTATGCTTGCAGAGATTGTAATCTGCGCCATATTAAAGGCGAACCCATTTGACGCGGACGAACGACTTTAATTCATCTCCCAGGACAACTAAAAAATAAGATAAAAAGTTGTAATCATAAAATTTAAACCGGCTTCGACATTTTTCTATTTCACCATTGTAATTTTATGAGAGAGAGAGAGAGAGAGAGAGAGAGAGAGAGAGAGAGAGAGAGAGAGAAACAAATTTCATATTGCATATACACCGAATCAACCCTAGCTATTTTTTCCGTTAATAAAACACTAAAGTAAACACTTCACTTAAAGCAGCAGAGAACAAGAAGCTTAGAATCTGACCTTTATGTCACAGAAAAAAAGGTCCTTTCTATTCATTGTAAACGCCTTTTCAGAAGAATCTACGATCGCTGTTACCATACAACGATCATAGCAATCAAAGGGTTAAATTGAAAAATGTCATTGAATAAAGAAAAAAAACTTAAAAACAGGGAGAGGCTATCATCGCAAGTGTGGAGACTACATCCACAATAATACGTCTGGCAATGCGAACTTTTTGGGGTGTTAGTGCTAAGCCTCGAACTGTGGCGAATATCCAGGAAAAGAAACTAAGAGAAAGAAGTCTTTGCAGACATCGTGCGTCTGCGGACTTAGTTTAGGAGAAAACGCATACAAAAATCTTGCCAATAGCATTTCATGAAGAATAGTTCCTTTTACGTCCGCGGCTAGATTCTTTAGATAGTATTAATAAATCACTTAATGTTGCTGACTCAATTCTTCTGAAACCTGATGCCACTAAGTGCTAAAGGGAATATTTTGGTTTGGTGCTGTAAACTCGTAAAAGAAACGAGGATTTAGTCTTTGAATTTGGAGATTATATGCCAGTGTCGCGCGACCCTTAGATGGATAGTGATTGGCACTTTACCTAGTCATTATGCTTCCTCGTTTTATTCTGTACTTGATAAAGCCCGTTTTCCAATTGATTATTCTAAATTTCAATTTAAAGAGCTTGGTTAATAGAGTACTGATGAAAGAATGTAAAAAATAAGGAAGATGGATAATAAAGAATATGAAAAATATGGCGGATACTTAAAACAGAAGACATGATATGAATAGAAAAAAGAGCAAATAAGAATGACGGAAACAAGAAACTAAAAGGAAGGGAAAAAATAAATATACAACATAACGAAAAGAAAGAGTAATTGAATAGATTGAGAATCTTATCACGCAAATAGAGACTTTAAAGTACATCTAAATTAATTTTCGATCGACCTTTTCTTCCAACTATCAAATATACATGTACATTTCTTTCATACCTATCTGTTTTTTTGATCCAACTATTACTTCTGCCTATAACATATATTCGATTTTTGTTTATTTTTATCAGGTCACCTCGACGTGCGGTAATGGTTAACAAGGCGAATCAGGTTGACTATTAAAATAGTCATTTTGATCTTCACTGGGTGACTTATAAAGACAACAACATTACCAAAAAATGTTGATATATAGAAATTAACCAGAACGTGGTTTGTGTTGTTAATCTTGATGGCCATTCATACTGAGTAGTGAGTTCGATCCTCAATTGGTGTACCAATCCGACATTAAATAACCCAATAAGGATTGATATATAAAAATGAATCAACCATGGTTAGCGAGATCAGTCTTATTAACCATTAACGCTGACTACGGAGTTCGATCCTCACTTGGTTTACCTTAGAAAATTTAACATTAAATAAATCAGCCAGAGTTGATATTTTATAAAATTAACCAATCAACCATTGTTACATTCCGAGTTGGTTTTCCTTCGTTTTTCTCTGTAAATATCAATTTATAAATACCTTCTCTATCAACCTCAGACTTGTGTGTGTGTGGATCTCCTCGTCTAACAAAATTTATGGGGTCCGGCTCTACCACCGATCATAACTATCACATACATCTCAATATTTGACCATAAAATTAAACATAAACTGACTCGCTTCCTTCTAGGACCACTCATGTCATCCCTCTTTCAGTTCCTGTCTTTATTTCCTTTCTATTCAGATTTATCAAGATAGTAACAAATAAATTGGCACGAAGAATGCCGACCCGAACCATTCCATAAGTACCTCATAAAGATATGGACAAAGCGACCATCAAATTGAGTGTAAGGAATTGGTCATCTTGAGAATAAATCGAAAAAAATTGACCTCACTCTCTCGAATGTTCCACGATGATAAGTTCTGTGACATATATTGCTACACTCGCGATCTACATACATTTTATGTATATCTCTGACGTCGACAGAACTTTTTTTGGATTAGTGTATGCTGAACACTATGAAAACAGAAAACATAAAAACACATAAAAACAGAAAATAATATTGATGAAACATGACTGAATTTTATATCTGAAAACATTTTACCATATTAAGACATCTATTACGTCTATATGCTGTGATCTTTCAAGATGCAGGCGATGATGGCTCTCCACAACGCCCTATCCCGTGTAGCTCTTATTAATGTTTCTATTTTTGCCAATATTCCCACTCTCTATTCTACCATTCATTCACGTAAGCTTGTTATGTATCGAGGTGGTACGCTGCAACCTACGTCTTTTTGCTTTTATTATGTACTTTGAGTGTCAAATTTTCCAAATTCTCCTTCCTCTTAATGTGTCCCAGAAAGTTATCTCTTTCTGATTCTGAGAATAAGTGTTCTTTTAATTTCTTTTTACCCTAAGTCTTCTTTGTTGCTTAAACGCTCTGCTCAGGGTATTCTTAGCATCCATTTATTGAACCACGTTTCTGTTGCCGCATGTCTTCTCTTCATGTCTCGTGTTCAGCATTCGCTACCTTATAGTACGAATGATGCCGTTCAGCATTCTTCTCTTTGTTTCTAACGAAACTTTCATATTTCTTAATACTTTGTTTAGATTTGGGAAGACATTTCTTACTATTCCAATGTGCTTTAAGATTTCGGTATCATATTTTACATCTGTCAACATAAACTTCCTAGATTTATCAGTTCAAATGAGTAAGTGAAATTGTTTTTATCTTATACATAAAAATTTCCTTTCTGACCGCCTGTAAGTGAATTCCAAGAACGGGATTTCTTTCTAATTGTTACATATTTACTTCAAGATTGGCTGAAACATTTCGTTTTTGGTTGTAGTAGTATCGGATTGAACGAGTTGATGTTAGACTCTGCCTACCCGAAGCAACAGATTTATGCCTGACTAAGGTAATTCTAGCTAAAATGTTTTTTCTCATTTCAGTAGTTTTTTACTGGATTAAGCCAAGACGAACCAGTATCATTCATTTTATTTGCAATCTTCTGCCGACCTTAGCTAAGCCAATTTAATATCCCAGTTCTTTTTTATTTGCATTTCTATCAAGATACAATATCCGTGGAAACAAGCGTTTGTGTCAAAATAATGGGTATATATATATATATATATATATATATATATATATATATATATATATATATATATATATATAAAGCAATTCCATTCCTGTTCAACATAAAAAATTTATTTTTTAAAATTTTCAAGGCAGGATGCTACTAGCACGCAAGGGATTACAGAGAGTGAGAGAGAGAGTAAAGAGGCGTGATAGAGGAAAGGATGAAGAGAAGGACAGGGAATAGATCAGCGACATCTGGAGATGTCGATTGACATTATAATTGAATAATTGGAGAGTATAGCTATCAGGGAAACAAGTAATAGGAAGGGAATTCCACAGACGGGTGGTGCGAGACATGAAGCTATTGGAGTAGAAGAGACGGCCACATTTAACAGTTTCGACCGTGAAAGGGTGGGACTGCACGTCGAAGCAGTTACAGTGAAAGTATTTGTAGAAAAGACAGAGGGAGGCGACGGCACGTCAGTGAGAGAGCGACTGTAGACGAGATGCCAGATCAACATCAATCACATTGCCTATCCGTCTCTGGATTTTGTTGATGACCAAGAGTTTCTTGTTTTGCTTGCTTTTAATCCACCGTGGATTTTCCCACTAATTGCAAGTGGATATTTGAAATTTTGTAAACCCTAAATTCTATTCACTACAATTATGGAGCTGTATAAATCTTATTTGTACTTAAGAGGAAGATTAAAAGAAAACTTTCATATTTCTAATTAAAAAAAATCGGAGTTTAGGTCTAGACACACTGGTTTGCCATGAAACGTCAAAATTCATGAAAACGGCTTAAAAGTTGCATTTCGACTTCTTTCAATGCGATTTTCATTGACTAAAATCGATTCAACAAGCAACCGCCCAAAATAGGATCAAGTTATGTCGCAACTGATATTTGGTGACTGGCATATGATCCCAAAACAAGGTAACGAACACTTTAACATATGAAAGGAACGGAGTACATTTAAAATATTACCCCACCAAAAAAAAAAAAAAAATTATACATATTGCAGATTTAAATGATTCTAATATTTGGGAACTTCCACTCAAAACGAGTACGAAATTATTCTGGATAATTTTTGCAACCGTTATTCAAAATGTGGGATGGATAAAAAAAAAAACAACAAAAAAAAACAGCAAAATATGACACAGAAATGTGTTTATTTGATAGATTGCTTTGGTTTATTTTGTTTTACAGCATATCAACATCTCAATGTGTTATTTAATGCCGACAAGATTTTAGGATAGTTTCGTATGAATAGAATATGTTTGTAGATTCTATTTGTAAATCAGGTTTCGTTGACGTGTTTTTGTAAACAGGAATATATTTTTTGGTAATACATATTTTTTTCAAAAATGTATCGGGGGAAACACTTTTCTTCCCCTTCAAAAATGTAATGCTGGTATTTTTACTATAAAATCTAATTTTATACTCTCATAGTGATTGACAACAGTTTGATGTTTAACTATTTGCCCATAGCTGTGACCCAAACAGGTGCTACCACCTCGGGTCAAGGTGGACCTGGGAACAACAGCAATTAAGGTGGTTTCACGCTCTTCAAAACCTCCCGATCAGAGGCCATGCTGCCGGATGTAGTTTATCGTCTTTAATTGATTTTTTTGTTTTAGGGCCCCTACATCAACTCCTGTGCTTCTCTTGGAAGAAAAGACGCATAACAGGAAACTATCGACAACTGATCAATTAAAGTATGAGGGATTAAACGTAGGTATTTTGTTAAATTCAGGCTGACAAACAGAGTTAGAATTTCAGAACTGGTTCACAGATCCTAAGACTGCCGATTTTCAGATTAGATATAGCTTTTTTAAAACTTAGGAAATATATAACCGATGTCAAATGCCAGATTGTGGGCAAAACTATGTCATTCGAAAGAACAAATAAAAGAAAAAAAACTTGATGTGAAATATTTCGAGTTTTTTTTATTATCTTCTTATCACAAATGCACATGGTGTTTTATCACACATACAAAAATATTTAATCAGCACATAGCTTGAAGTTTGTTTTGCTTTAAAATTGCAAAATAGAAATAAGATTGTGAGATGACGGAGTAAATAAAAACAATGTGTATAGAATTAATATTGGAAATGTGAAGACAGTCGAGTTTGGATAAAAACCTTATTAACACAACAAAATCCTGCACAAATCGAGAGGAATCAGGGACACGGTCAATCTCCTATATAACCTTTGTATCTTTCTGATATTTTATTTACTGGAAAGCACAAGTAAATAGTTTTATTCAAAGTTATACGCATTTTGTTCGTGACTAAATAAAACGAATTTAATCATTGCACAACTTGAAGAGGTGACAGTTATGAACGTTAATAAAAATATGACATACCAGTGCTCTACATAGCAAGAGTTCGGCTTCACTGCAAACGCGGAAGAAGTATTTTTGGAAACTTCCGCTGGAGTATCAAGTGAGGAAATTGAGTTTAATTAAACAGAACTAATTCACACTTTCATCTTATCTCTTTCCCTGGTGTTATCATCAGATGCTAATGGTGCGGAAAGCACTAACACACTTTATATATATCATAAATGAATAAAAAGACCAAAAATTTATGTCATGATTCTATGTTTCGCATTTCTACCTTCGCTCTTCACTGTCAATGTAAATGAAAATTTAAATATATATATATATATATATATATATATATATATATATATATATATATATATAGAGAGAGAGAGAGAGAGATAGATAGATATAGATATATTTTACAAGTTCTTGTTCTATTTATTATTTTCCATTTTACTTTTGGTGTTTTATTCATTTCTTTTAAATGCCCAAAATATTTGGATAGAGATGTCTGATTTCTACTTCTAATATGCTTGAAGGAGCTTTTGTGCTGCCTCCACCTAATTTTAAATTCATTCTTCGTTGACCCAATGTATATCCTATCGGTGTTAGGACTCTCAATGGATGAGATAGTGTATTGGTATACCACGGATTTTATGAGGCATTTATTTTCCAACGAGCAGTCTTCAGGGTTTCTACAATCACATAATTTTTCATTATTTTTGTCTGATTTTAGTTTAGGATTTTTATTAATACTGTTTTGGCGTGCGTGTGTTTCCAGGATTTTATTATTATGGTTTTGTATGATTCTTTCTAGATTTTCGGTGCAACTGTAACTTAATTTTAAGGTGGTTTTATTAAAGATCTCGCTAAGTCTGCATTTAGTAGGGAAGACTTTTTCGATTAAAGCTAGAAACTTATATCCTAGCTTAGTACTAACCATTTGGTTGAACGGAGGGGTATACCAAATGATTTTTCTTTTCCTGTTTTACTTTCTGTTGCTATTGTTTCTATAACATATGTTAGCGTTTTTGTATCCGCTATTTTTTTGGGCTGTAGCGAAGGAATCATATTTTTAAAAAAAAAAAAATTATAATCTAAGCCCTACTTCTGTATGGGGCACTGTTTTTTAAGAATGAAAACAAAAATACTAAAGAACCCTGGATTATTTATCTAACGTGTTCTTTCCTATTTTTCTACATACCTGCACACACACACTATATATATATATATATATATATATATATGAAACAAGCCAAAAGAAACACGGGAGCAAAAATCTTCCGCAAAACTGACATTTGTAGACCCCAAAATATGTGGTGAAGTATTTGAAATATATATATATATATATATATATATATATATATATATAGGACAGGCATCTGGAATATGGATTGATTACATGCCCTGGCAGATAGTCGTGCTCGGAAAAAAAAAGAGTTACCTTCCTTTGAATGTGTGTGTGTGTGTGTATATATATATATATATATATATATGTGTGTGTGTGTGTGTGTATTAGAATCTTAGATTGCAATAATAATTGCGAGAAAATTGCATTAACAGATATTTGAGATTAATTAATTCTTCTCGTTAAAAGTTCTACTATTTATCCAAAAATTAGGTGCCATGAGCAATTCATACCTTTTCACATAGATATTTGCGTCAAAGTGAATGTAAAAAAAACGTGACCTGCATTCGAACGCGTATGTATATGTACGTGTGTGTAAATGAATAAAAAGAGACAAGAGGAGAAACTATTCATAGCCGACATGTTTCGTTCTCGGAGGAATTTATCAAGGCAAAGTAGGATTTATTTTGTTGCACGTGTTTATATACAAAAGCGAAGATATCAGAGCAACATGTTTCGGCCAGTTCAAGACGGGTTCAGATGCCGGATGACTACGACTACACATAAAAAACAATCGTTAAAGGCCTTAACATAGGAAGAAAACATTCATTCTTTTAAATAATATGTTGAACTATCCATTCCTCGCCTGATGAGAGTCACAAGACCCGAAACGTGTATAGCGACGTATACAAAATATGAAAAAATATCCACACAATAATAAAGAACGTTTGCGTCTTTTTCTCTCTTTAAAATATATACATTTCTCTCGTTGGAACAACAATCCTCTCACGCTTATATATATATATATATATATATATATATATATATATATATATATATGTGTGTGTGTGTGTGTGTATTTTCTGTATAGGCGTGAATTATATATTGTAGAAATGGTTTAACTTTTAAACTTTACTGTACTGATTATGAAATGGCCTTTAGCTCAATGCACAACCTATATCATCCTAAAAACAAAATGTAGTAAAAATAAAATAAAATGGAAATATACATCGTTATCTTTCTGAAGTCATGTCCACTGAAGAATTTTTTAGGCAGAATTTGACGTCTTAACTATACTTTATACCTTTTTTTTAATATTTGGTAATTCTCAGTCACATATTTTGCCTTAAATGCTTCCCATGTTATTTTTTTTTTCCTCCTTAACACCAGCTGAACTTCAGGTCACCCCAAGTGAGCAATTAAGGCCGTTCACGTTGATAGAAGAGAACTTTTTTTACAACGTTATGAGTCGAAAGAAAACACTATAAAAAATACTTGGATAGAACAGAACAAATTATTTGGAAAGGATAAAACGAGGAAGCTGTATTTTGTATTGGTAAAGATCACGCTAAAATTGAGACGTACATATCGACCTCGATTTTACGTCTCAATTCTATCCCTTTCGCATAAATCGATCTTCACAAATCAAACGATTTTTGATGCATCAGCTATTGGAAACAATGTGTGATGCAGAAGAGTTCATTATATATATATATATATATATAAACTTTTATTATTTATCACAGCTTCTGTTTCGATATTACCTTTGTTATGCATGTTCACGAGACATTATTTTCGTCGTTTTCTTTTTCTTCTTCTATGTACCCTGTTCATTCAGGACGTTGTTGATCATCGCTCTTCCCAACTTCCTATCTCTCTATCTTCCTTTGCCAAACACTCCCAACATTCTGTAATCCATTCACACAAGGTCGTGAGGCTTGACACCTTTCCCTATCTCTCTTGCCCCCGATGCGCCCAGTGGGTGTCACGTTCTCCATGCCCACTTTCCTCATTATCTGTTCTAGAAATTTCAGTTGTCTCTTTCTGATTTTGAGTAGAAATGTTCTTTTTGCTTGGGATTTTAAAATGAGATATAATTGTAATTTTCTCCTAGAATTTGGACAATTGGAGAACGGTAGGTTTGAAAGGCCATGTTCACCTTGTTTATCACGATTTCGCTAAGGTTCACATTAGCTAACAGGATGTTTAGCACGACTCTTTGTACATTATATACATTATTCGGACTATTGTCCTCATCTTTTTCGCCATATTTATCACAACGTTTCGGCCGTTGTACGCTCCGGCCTTCATCAGGTGGTTGGAATGCCGAACCGAACCCTTTATTTCGCTCACTTTCGGGTAGACTGTTCTAGTTCCACGTGCCATGTTTGATGGATGTCAGTTATCAGTTATCTCCTGTTAATTTCCCTCTGAAAGTTCACCACTGCCTTAACGGGGTATTGAACTCACACTCTTTGGGTCCTGTCACTGGATCTAACCAACGCCTTTATCCACTGTGCCATGTGTCCTTGTGGAACTAGAACAGTCTACCCCAGTGAGCGAAATAAAGGGTTCGGTTCGACATTCCAACCACCTGAAGAAGGCCGGAGCGTACAACGGCCGAAACGTTGTGATAAATATGGCGAAAAAGAAGAGGACAATAGTCCGAATAGTGTAAATAATGTACATAATAACTCATCTCAGAAATATAGACAGACGACACTTTGCATTAGAAAGTATTTCAAATATCGACTTGTACACCGAAATGTTCTCTATGTTTTCAAATTTGCTTGGATTTCTTTGTTTTTATACCAATCTTTCAACTCAAGTTTTTTGATTAAACACATTATTGTTACATTTTTCATTAGTTTCTTACAGTGATTTTTCTTATTTAAGTAAGCAATATGGCCGGGAAAAAAGTAGCAGCTTACAAAAAAACTCGAAATACTTTCTTCTATTCTGTAACCTCGTGACCTTTGCTAGTTGACTGAACAGCAGAGTTAAATCTGTCATATTCCTTATCTTCAGAATGAACACGGCTCACCACAGCTTTCTATCTTTATAGCTCTTAACAATGTTTGCCTTTTTGCTATCCCTCGCTGTTCTGCTATCCATTTACGCAATCTCATTAGGTAGGTTTCTCACTGTTTCTTTCCGTCTCTCTTTTTTTCACTATGTCCTGTGAGTGTCAAATTCTCCAAGCCCACTTCCCTCACTATCTGCCTCAGAAATTTCAACTTTCGCCTTCTGATTCTACGTTTACTTGTCCTTTCTGTGGCCATTTTCCTTATAACTTGTTACCTCAAATCTCCTCTTCACCAGTGAGGAAATTGCCCAGTATTAACTGCTATATAGGAAGACTGATATTATATAGAAACAGAACAATCTTTTTGTCTGTAGTGAATTTTTCCTGCTTCTAAATATAATAGTGTGTTTAGTTTTTGTAAGGCATCTTTTGCTATTTCAGTTGATCTTCGGATTTTGGTATCAAATTTTCTGCCTTCTATTAAAGCAATTCCCAGATATTTTAAATTCTGTATTTGCTTGATTTTAACAATTTATAACACACATCTTATACTGTTTCTCTTGCTCTGTCTTCTGACAACTGATGATTACACCTGAAGTTAGTCTTAATTTTTCTGAACTAGAATTTTTTGCAACAACGAGATGCATGTTGAAATCCTTACAGTATTTAGTATTGTTCAAGTTATCGTTATATTTTTGTCGAAATTTACAAACTCTACGTTTCGTTCAATTTCGCAGACCAATCGATGAAATTTAAATAAGCTGATTTATTTGGAAAAATATTCTCTCAAATACCTTATTTCGCGGTTTAATAATTTCTTTAATTTTATAGGACATCATGGTAAACAATATTTTTTAAGAAAATTAATTTTTTCTTTCTTAACAGCGAAGAATAAATTCTTAAGATTTCTTACTCTTGAGCATACAACATTCAACTGGCCACGCGTAAATATTTATTTCTGGAGCTAAATTCTAACTTTTTGAAGGGTTTGGTTTTGTGATTTATTTATAGTTCTCTCAAACGCAGGGTCAACTAGAAAACTGGATTTTTATATATAAAAACTTAAAGAGAAGATATGCAGAAAGCAATATTGCATTTTTATAAATGTTTCTTATTTTAATCATTAACTTGTTTTACAAATAGTGGGAGTATATTATATGTCACGTAATAAAAATTTTAATTTTCCCCCAAAAATTTATGAAACACAATTGTACTAAGCTACGCATCCTAGTAAAACCAACTGTACTTTGTACCTCCTTACCTGTTTGCACATATCCCCAAAATTTTGTTTCGAACGGTCAATGTATGGCTATTAAAGGATGTGAGGGACGAACTAACGGAAGTCATAGAATTTTATGTGTAGATTTCTTAGATTAAATATTTTCATTATTAAAATTTCTTGAGTTTGATTTCAAATCCACATTGTTTATTTATAGAAATCTGGTTGTAGTATATAACGAGCGTAAAGGTGTGATGAATAGCAACAAGAAGAAAGAACTTGTCAAAATTCGATACAAAAGAAAGTCTTAAAAAAAAAAAAAGGACGTTTAACACCGCTTGAATGATAGAAAGTAGAACAGATACAATCAATTTTGTTTTAAAAGATCTCACGGCGCACTAATTCTTGAAGGAAGAAGTTCTTTTGCGGAACATAATTATCAAAACAGACGCGAATTAACTGACATGTCTTCTCCATTTCCTGAATACAGGTCATTTGAATGAAAGGTGATAAATTAATCTAATTAAAAAAGAACGGCTATAATCTTTGTCCGAAGAATGCTGAAATTATCTTGGTCACACCAAAACCCCCTCCCTGTAAACATTTTTATGTTGATTATTTTGTTAGATTATGCCATGTGGGAGATACCAAGAACTTTTCAGCTCCTCCTCTTTTATATATGCACACACATAACTATACCTAATACCATCTCCATTTGTGTGTGTACACACACACACATATATATATGTTGTAGCATGCCTACGGACGATAACAGGTACGTCCCCATTCACGTAAATACAGTAGTAAATACTGTATGTTGGTCTGCAGTTGAAGATATATGTCTCCAGCGGTGCTGGTCAAACTCTCTGCCTCCGGGCAGAGAGGGTCCCCAGACGAGGCTATATCGAAGGACAGAATTTCATCTCGGGAAACAGCTACCCGACCCCGTTTTCTACGGGATTGTTGGCAGAGCCTACGGGCTCAGATACCCAACATTAAATTCAGCCTTGTGCCACATCTGATCGCGTGAGGCGATTGGTAGATATCCTGCAGTTGGAAATTCGTGGTGGAATTCACTTAACTCACGTCTAGCAGTTAATTAATTCTAATACTTATAAGTGTTTTTCATGTTGTAATTATTATCGTTCATTACCAAATTTCGTTTGATTATTCTATTCAATAACATTCCTTAGGTTACAACACACACACATATATATATATATATATATATATATATATATCTCGTCGGCACGCGCTCGCATCAGAGAATCGGAATCGTCATTCTCTCTCCTTATTCCCTTCCTTCCCCACCTTTGGTGGCGTTGGCGGAGATGGCTGTGAATCAAAGACCATTTGTGGTGAACAACTATGCGCGACGGAGAACCCCACACATATGTGGCTCAAAGGGGACTGGTACGGGCAATATCTGGCAAACCTGGTTGCATCGAGCTGTTGGTTACTTGGTCTGTCAAGGTCTCCCTTGTTTACCCTGGCCTTTCCGAGGACTTGGCCGTTGGGATCGTGTAGTTTTTTTTGCCTATTCCGCCGTTGAGGTTTTCGATGGTTAGTTGCGTTCAATCTCTTTCCTCGACTATACCACCACGGGTGGCCATACAGGTGTTGGAACTCCATCACTGGGACATATATATCCAAAAATTAGAACGCTTTTACCAGTAAAAGCTTTGTTTAATCTTAAGCATCAAATCGAATTATTATGTGACCAAAGAAAGCACCAACAGTCAAATGATCGAATCGCTGATCATTAAACACCGTCTTCGATGGTTGGGACATGTAGCAAGAATTGAAGAAACAAGTTTTCCACGTCAAGTCTTATTCAGTGAGCTCACTTCAGGGAAAAGACCCCGGGGTCACCCTCTTCGAAGATAGAAGGACCAACTCAAAACAACACTGTAAGCTACTGGACTTGAGCCTAAAGCGTTTGAAAGACATTCATAAGACCGTACAAACAGGCGATATCCCATCACCATGGGAATTAAAAAAAAGATTGACTAGAAAAGAAAAGGAAGAAATCAAACAAGAGAGAAAGGTTCGATAAAATCCTCTTCGTCCTCAACCAACGTTACAATGCAGACAATTCCATCGATTCTTCTTCACAAGAATTGGTCTACTTAGTCATCAAAGCCATCAGAAATGAAAGAATTAAATTCTTGGATATGAGAAAGAGAGAGAGAGAGAAAGTACGCATACATATAGACATATGTACCTATGTAGAAATATATTTACATACACAGGTCAGATCAACACACGCATATATATATATATATATATATATATATATATATATATAGGAAAGTATACGCCTTCATCCAAATATTTTAACCAAAGCTCACATCTAATCAGTTTTTTATACGAATCTTAAAGTAATATCAAAATAATTAATAAGCGAGTTTGGGGAATAGAGCCTTTTTATACTGTTAAGCTCTTTGTAGCCGAACGGTAAAACACGCCGAATCAAACAATGGTTTCTCTTACAAAGGGGTTTGCAGGTTCGATTCTTGTCGCAAAGCAGATTTTCTTTATTAAGATTTCTTGAATACGCAAACCGATAGACGTCATATACATTGTTTAAAGTAACAATCAGAGATCTACTTCATATATCTTTGGTTTTCAATCCAGATATGTAGAGGAAACCTATATTAATTCCCGTGACAGACAGATACAACACACCGAGGTATATCGTATATATTCAATAGTGGCTTAGAAAATCCATATTCTGACATATAGCTGGATTCCTATATAAAATTTGTACTGCATAATATTCAATCTATTCCTTTAATCCTTTCACTGCGTAATTAAATTTCATGGCCATTCACGTAATGATCTTACTTATCTACCAAAAAATGTAAAAAATATCCGCTTCTCGTTGCAGATGGAGAGGGTTTTTTTTCAAAGCCGTCGGATAAATCCGCTCTCCGCAGTTAACGGTAATATAATATCGCGTGGAAATATCCACTTTCCCCAGCAGAAAGGAATCGAGTGCATTGACAAGGTAAAAAACAAATATCATAACTGCTTTTCTTTAATCATTAGGCTATGTATTTATTAATGTACCTCGTATATATAACGTATCACTTCATTGAAAATCTGACACATCGTATAAAAGCAAACGCTTTGAAAGTGGGATATTGAAGATGAACACAACCCTGACGAAATGAATCAAGTCGAGATGTAATCATTAAAGAAGAGACTGAAGAACAAACAGAATATGTACAAACTACAAGTCAATGCGAAACGAAGGAGATAGACGACGATAAAAAATACGAGTTTTTTTTTTCGAAACAAATTAAGAAAAAGAAAACAAATGAAAACCGGAAAATGAAAACAATAAAGAAAAAAAGAAAAAAAAAAAAGAAAATGAAATCAAGAAACAAAAACGCGACAAATACGACGATGGTGAAATCTAAGACGGCAAAAAATATGAAAGGAAAATATCACAAACAGAATCCAATTAAACGTTTAATGAATAAAATCAATTAAATCTATTCAACAAAATTAAGTTCTCTCTTCCGGACTACTCCTCCAGATGTACATCGTAATCTTCTACCCAAATCAATGGGTAAAATGATTTAATTGGCTATATTAGAAGTAAAAGAAATGAAGTAAAGAAGAATATAAAGAGGGGAAATGTGGAAAATCTCGAACATTAAAAAAAATATATCGAAATTTTCTTTTCATTCTATAATTTATTCCAGACAACAACGTCTATTAATTTATCCTTATTTTACTTGTTTATTTTTATTTTTTTTATTTTTACCGAAATTTAATCAGTGTTGAAAAAGATATTTTGAGATCGTTTTGATATTGTTAAATTGGCAAAATGTGTGTTTTGGCGAAATATTAATTAACACATACGTTACACGGTAATTGCTTGTACATTTTCATCGCCAGCACCGCATAGAGCCAAAACGTCCTAATTGGATAGGGTTGAGAAGAGAATACTTTAAACACGAAACAGAATAACTGCAAGAAGAAATCTAACAGAAAAATGTATAAGACGACTGTACATGAGTACAGTGCAACCATTGGATTTTTAGAATTAAATTTAACCATCCTCACAAAAAATGCCTCTGTTTAATGCAACTGTTCAACGAAAATGCATGGTATTGAAACTCTTCAAAAAATTACCCGTGTAGAGTACGACTCCCTATATTTTGCGTAAAAAAATCTAATCATAAAACCTCGCACTATACTCAAGCATACGCGGTAAATAGTAAATTTCGTCAACAGTCGAAACAATAACAGAAATTATACCTGAAATAGTTTGATATCCGTAAAACGAGCAATTCAATAGTAGCAATACTGTAATGCTTCTATCTTGGGACAGTTAATCCCTGTGCTCTGTTTTGTATCAAAGTATGACTTTTCATGTTTGGGTTTCTGTTTCAGGATCAGAGTATAGAATATATTTATCCGATCTCCACCCCACTAAGGTAGAATGTGACACAAGGTCGATTTTTTACGTGGGTAGCTGTGGGTAGTGATTTACCAAGCGTAGCTCAGATGTGGCACGAGGCCGAAATTATGGG
Organism: Acanthosepion pharaonis; assembly: GCA_903632075.3. Classification (NCBI taxonomy): domain Eukaryota; kingdom Metazoa; phylum Mollusca; class Cephalopoda; order Sepiida; family Sepiidae; genus Acanthosepion; species Acanthosepion pharaonis. Next base: position 432,911 of record CAHIKZ030000084.1, on the reverse strand, counting down.
GCACCCAGTGAGGATCGAACTCAAAACTCTGTCATAATAATTGTGCTAGCAAGACAAGCTTGCTAACCATTACACCACCTCGAGGTGCCCTGTGGGTAGCCCATATACATACGGATGCATATGGGCAAAGGAGAAAAATTACCCAGTCCCCGCAACCACTGTCACGCTGGCGTCGATATTACACCGGCCCCACCTCTCTTAGTGCAATGAGTAAGGTGCTGCTGCAGGGTCCAAAACTCCGGGGACCAGGCGGTTTCTTCCATCTAAAATGGGGAAAAGAGTTTACTTCACTTCTGGTCAAAATCGAACTCCAATGCAACTGTCCAAAAGCTTTCAGGGATTCCTGGTCCCAGGACTCCCAATCCTGTAGCAATATCTGTCTCATTGCACTGATAAACGGTGGTTTCTCTTGTAAATGTCGGATGCTGGTTCGAATCCTGCAGGAGAGCACATTTTCTTAAAGTTTTCTTGAGTACAGAGGTCGGTAGACGGAATAAATACCATCTAAAATAAATGGAGCGTCTACTTAAATACCGGTATCCACTAAAAAGTAACATTTAAAGTAATACAAATGCCAGATGAAAAAAAAATCATTTTTCAGAAATTGCTATATATATATATATATATATATATATGTGTGTGTGTGTGTGCGTGCGTTTCATTAAAGACGACAGGCAAAGTGCTGCGATTAAGATTTTTATTTAATTTCTCTTGTGTTCGAACAAGTGCTTTCTATTCTGGACACAGTGTGTGTAGAAACCGTCCAAATGTTCTGAAATCGCAGTACTTTGTCGTCTTTAATGAAACATGTATAAATAAAGGATTGCTGCCTAAATACAAAATATATACACACACACATATATTCTAAGAGTTTTTTTTCCGTTTTCCATACTATAGTAGCAATACAGTACAATTTAGTTCAGTATAGAACAAACAAAACAGCATTAAAAAAGTAACACTCCAGTTAAGGCAAAGAACGAAAGGCCGACATTTTCTATCACTTCGCAATATATAATGAATCATAGTAGCAACGCTAACCATATTTTTTTTTATTTTCTCATTCCCAATCATTTTCAAAAAATCAGAAATTTGTTTCTCTTTTTACGATGTATTTTTAAATGCATTTTTCGTGTGGCAATTGAAACAGCTAATATATACATATACATATCGTTTATATATTCGTATTACATTTTTCTGCTAAATTTTTAAGCCAAATAATTAGCGGTTCACCGATATTTGGACAATAGTTTTGGGGAGGTCAAGACTTGTACATAGGAAAATGTTTCAAACTCTGATACGAAGCTTTTAAAAATGGCTATTTAATTATAATATTCTATCGTGATTGAGTAGTAGAAATAGTTGAATAGGGATATAAAATATTTTTGCTGAAACTGGCTATATTTTACAGCAAAGTGGCAAAATTCTAATGTATTCAAGATTTCATTTAGTATCGGACTAAGTGATCTTTAAGTTGGTTAGATATAATGTTATTTTGGTGAATGCATAATAAATTTTATTTAAATGGCATAAAATACAGCACGTTGCTATTCTATATTATTATTTAGTTTTAGAACTGGGGTCGACCTTTACAGCAAATATATATTTTAGGTCTAAAGATCTCGTGTGTGTATATATATATATATATATATATATATATATACACGAAATCGACTTATACACGAAGACCCATAAACTTTACAGCAGAATGTTATCTGTCTTTCATTAAAGATTGGCAGCCATTTAATGATTCTGAAAGTGAAAGAGGGATTTTCGTTCAATGAATCCAGTCATAATTCTCCTAAACGAAATTCTTGATTCTGTACGGCTTATATTTTATAAAATATCAGACATTTTATGTGTCTCCTAATTTGATTTTCTATCTTTTGAAATGTCATAGTATCCTCATAGTTTTACTCGTACCATATAACCCAGTACTTTTTGCCGCATGGTCATGTCATCGGCATCTAAACCGGTTCCTCCACCATTTTGTATTCTTCTGGGGAGGAGGGTGGTTAATAATTATCAGAGTGGATGAATATTCTTTCAGGGTCAACGGCTCTCTAGCACAATTGAGTAGGCTGAGCTCCATATCTATTTATGCACCAAGGCCAGGTTGGAGTATTCCACATATCCGTTACCAAGGGAAGCCTTCAAGGTGGAGGACATCTGCTGTAATTTGACCTAGAGGGAGATAGGCTTAGTCAGGTCTCAAGATACACTACACGTAAATGAATAGCTCTTTCAACCCAGATATGTAGAAGGAAATGTTTAGGTATTCAGCTTCGCATCGACACTACAACCACATCCGGTCATGGGATTATTTGTGGTGCTGGTGATGGTTTGAGAAAAGCATTGGGGTTCAATATCTTTTTAAAGAATTAAGGGTAACGAATGTGATTCATAGATTGTATCAATAGCAATTGGATAATACAGTATTTTTCAAGAATAATTTAAGTGTATTCATCAACGGATCACTGTCGTACATTCATATTGGTTTTCATGAGAAAGAAAAAAACAAAGAAAAATGCACTGCATGTATTACCAAAGACTAATAATACGAAACATGTATTTAACCCCCACAAGCAATAGATCGGTAGATGATTCCTGGCTGTTTGTAAAGTCCTCGGTATGATGATAAACTTCATCCGGCAGCAAGGCGTCTTATTGAGAGATTCGAGGTTTTTGAGAAGCGTTGAACCACCTCTTAGTTGCTGTTGTTCCCAGATCCACCCTGACCCGGGGTGGTAGCACCTGTTAAGGTTCCAGCTATGGGTAAATAGCGAACACCCAAACAAAAACAAAAGACTATGAAATAGTAAAAATACCAGCAATTCATTTTGATATAAGAAAAATTACCAACAATACTTATTTATAGTATAATTACCAGCAATACATTTTATCTGTAGTTGAAACAAATGGCTCAAAATATTTTAAACAAGGCTTTAAACAATCCCTAGAGGTTGATCTGCCGCTAAACAAAATCAACCAACTCGCTGTTCGTCTCTTAAGGTACTTTTTGTCCGAAGAATGTGTGTATGTGTTTTTTAAGCATATATCAATCCAGGGTTGTATAGAAATATTAGTACCTGATATTGCTTATTTTTAATGTCATATCTTTTCAGGACGTAAATGATGATGGCTCTCCACAGATCCCCATTATTATTTGCGAAATGCTATATTTTCGTGAAAAAGACAACAGTGGGGATCTCAGTATCTGCCTATATTTCTGAGATGAGGTATTATGTACACTATTTACATTATTTGGACTATTGTCCTCATCTTTGTTGCCATATTTATTACAACATTTCGGCCGTTTTCCGCTCCGGCCTTCTTCAGGTGGTTGGAATGTCGAACCGAACCCTTTACTTCCCTCACTGGGGTAGACTGTTCTAGTTCCACGTGCCTTGTTTAATGGATGTCAGTTATCACTTATCTCCTGTTAATTCCCCTCTCCAAGATCTCCACTGCCTTAACCAGGTATGGAACTCATACTTTGGGTCCTGTCACGGGATCTAACCAACGCCTTTATCCACTGTGCCATGTGTCCTTGAGGATATTCTTTGTTTTCTCCACGGTTTGTAATTTAGAGTAGACTGGCTCCCATCCAATGCTAGAGATCCGAGTTTACCCTTCTATTTAATTCTTAGCTAGTAGGAGAAGAGGTAGATTAACACCTTTTATAAAGGAGAAACAACGGACTAGACAGGAATTTGAAATAACGGAACACTGATTCCGTTGTCTGTGCCGATATATTTTGCGCTACCTCCCCGAAACACTACAAATAGGGATGGTGAATCTCAGATTTTGAAATAAAATTAAAAATAAAATTATCTTCTGTCTTATTTCATGAAAACTCGGATAATTTATAGTCATTTTGATCCCATTAGCTAACAGACCGATCTTAGCTGAAAAATTAATTAGCACAATATATTTGATCAGTCTTACTATATGTCAGGGAATGCTGGACAATCTCTGTACAGATGAAGAAGAGACCTGAAGAAACAGAAATATAGTTCTACAGAAGGATGCTAAGAATGGTATGGAGCGAACATCTGAGCAATGATTAAGTTTAAACCAAATGGAAACCAAAAGGACACTTATACTTGACATCAAGTAGAGACAGTTGAAATTTCTAGGATGCATAATGAGGAAAGAGAGTTTGGAAAATTTGATACTCACAGGACAGATTGAAGGTAAGAGGGACAGAAAGACAACGCTAACCTACCTCGCAATCTTGAGTTAAAGGATGGTGGCGCAAGGTTTAGGAAAGATATATATCTTCACCATATATATATATATATATAAGTTGTGGAGTATTTTCACAGTGGAGGCTTGTATTTCTAATAAGTCGTTCTAAATTAGGTCCGACGTACAAAAACGTTAGGAACTTGGAAAATAATAGTCAATGGCGCAGCAATCTAGTTGTGATGGTTGGTACTTCAAATACCCGAATCTCAACTGACGCGCTCAACACCATTCTGCCAGACTTGCCACTGCTACTCCTACTTATTATCTATGGAAGAGTCCATTACAAAAGAATAGGTACTATGGCATAACAGAAAGATAGCGAAAACTCTAAACTTACTAAGACCGAAACATACAAAATATTGTAGAGAAACATGATCACCAAAATCCTGAAGAAACAAGAGCCACAAAAGTAGTATTAAAAACTCTAAGAGTTAGCCTCAACAGTACCATTCTAGGGTTAAATGTATTTGTGTGCGCATGTGTGTTTATAAAATATGCGTTTGAGGGACCTGTCATATGTCTGTCTCTTTTTCTGTATTTTTTTTTTACAGTGATGTTCACTCTGTACAAGGCCTTGGCTGCCACTCAAAGCTTATAGAGTAAGGGTCACTGTTTATACGGATATATGAGAGAGATACCGGTTAACCCTAGACTTGAACAGGTTAAGATTTTATGCGATTCGGAAAACATCATCTTGGGAGTCGGTTCCTCAATGCAGAGGTTCATGGGACAAAGCTGATCGTGTTAAACTTATATCGCATTAATGCAATACAAAGTGAATGAGTAGGGGTCGCTAGAATGTGCGCAGCATGGCGGGTCTTAGAAGGTTGGTAGTAAAGAATTTAGTTCGTCTGAGCACTATTCACGGAAATAGCGATAGAGCAGTGAGAGGCTTGTGATTTTTCGTCTGTGAGAAGGGGGTTGTAGGGTGGAAAATAATTTGTCAAATAAGAATATGAATTCACACACATATGTACATCATATTTTTTATTCTTCATAATTAATGTTTTTGCATTGCTGGTGGCATGAATCAAAATTAACAACGAAGCGGCAAGCACATTTTCCTTCCGTTTTCTTTCTCCTTAGAGAATTATACTGATTATTCTTTCTCAAACCATAGCACTGATCCACTTGAAGTTAATTCAAGACGCCGCATCGTTTCAGACAGAAAATTTAGCAGTGATGTTTGCACTAACCGCACCATTGTTGTTGTTGTTGTTGTTATTGATTTTAGCTTCGGGTATAGATGTCGATTTATTTATGACTGTTAAACGTGTTCGCTTTGAGCAAACCCCAAACGAGTCAATAAGCGACTCTTCCGGCCTTTATCTTTTGTCTATGGCTATCACTACTTCTGTCAATAACAATGGGTATTTTGGGAGGAAGAAGAATGAAGGGAAATTAAAAAAAAGAAATAAGGAGGTACAAGGGTGAAGTAGAAAGAAGACAGTAGATGAACTGAAGAGGAAAAGAAAATAGAGGGGAGAAAGAGAAAAGTGAAGAAGAAAGAAAAAATAAGTTAAAAAGAAAAAGAGAAGCCGATGAAAAAATTGAAAAGAGAAGAAATAAAAAAAGGCGGAAAAGATGAAACTGAAAAGAAATAAAAGAGAAAAAAGAGCGAAAAGAGAAGGAACAGGATGAAGGCAAAACAGAGAACAAAAAGGAAGATAGCAAAACAGAGAACAAAAAGGAAGAAGGCAAAACAGAGAACAAAAAGGAAGAAGGCAAAACAGAGAACAAAAGGGAAGAAGGCAAAAGCAGAGAACAAAAGGGAAGAAGGCAAAAGCAGAGAACAAAAGGGAAGAAGGCAAAAGCAGAGAACAAAAAGGAAGAAAGCAAAAAAGAGAACAAAAGGGAAGAAGACAAAACTGAGAACAAAAAGAAAGAAAGCAAAACAGAGAACAAAAAGGAAGAAAGCAAAACAGAGAACAAAAAGGAAGGCAAAACAGAGAACAAAAAAGGAAGGAGGCAAAAGCAGAGAACAAAAAGGAAGGAGGCAAAACAGAGAACAAAAAGGAAGAAAGCAAAAAAGAGAACAAAAAGGAAGAAAGCAAAAAAGAGAACAAAAGGGAAGTAGGCAAAAAGAGAGAACAAAAAGGAAGAAGGCAAAACATAGAACAAAAGGGAAGAAGGCAAAACAGAGAACAAAAAGGAAGAAGGCAAAACAGAGAACAAAAGGGAAGTAGGCAAAAAGAGAGAACAAAAGGGAAGAAGGCAAAACAGAGAACAAAAAGGAAGAAGGCAAAACAGAGAACAAAAAGGAAGAAGGCAAAACAGAGAACAAAAGGGAAGAAGGCAAAAAAGAGAACAAAAGGGAAGAAGGCAAAAAAGAGAACAAAAGGGAAGTAGGCAAAAAGAGAGAACAAAAGGGAAGAAGGCAAAACTGAGAACAAAAAAGTATAAGGCAAAGCAGAAAAAATAAAGGAAGAAGACAAAACAGAGAACAAAAAGGAAGAAGGCAAAACAGAGAACAAAAAGGAAGAAGGCAAAACAGAGAACAAAAAGGAAGAAGGCAAAACAGAGAACAAAAGGGAAGATGGCAAAAAAGAGAACAAAAGGGAAGAAGGCAAAAAGAGAGAACAAAAAGGAAGAAGGCAAAACAGAGAACAAAAGGGAAGAAGGCAAAACAGATAACAAAAAGGAAGAAGGCAAAACTGAGAACAAAAAAGTATAAGGCAAAGCAGAAAAAATAAAGGAAGAAGACAAAACAGAGAACAAAAAGGAAGAAGGCAAAACAGAGAACAAAAAGGAAGAAGGCAAAACAGAGAACAAAAAGGAAGAAGGCAAAACAGAGAACAAAAAGGAAGAAGGCAAAACAGAGAACAAAAAGGAAGAAGGCAAAACAGAGAACAAAAAGGAAGAAGGCAAAACAGAGAACAAAAGGGAAGAAGGCAAAACAGAGAACAAAAAGGAAGACAGAAAAAAGAAAAAAAGAAGACAGAAAAGAAATGAAACAGAAGAAAAAGACAGAAAAGAGATGAAACTGAAAAGAAATAAAACAGAAAAAAGAGCGAAAAGGGAAAAAAACAGAAAAGAAATGAAACAGGAAAAAAGTCGGAAAAGAGAAGAAATAAAGAGAAGAAAGTGAAAAGGACAGAAGAAAGAAAAAGTATAAGTTAAATGGAAAAAAACTCTGAATTAAAAATGGAAAATGAAAGAATTAGAAGGTTAGAAACAGAAAAAACAGAAGAGTTATGGAACTGAAAAAAGACAGAAAGAAGAAAAGAGAAAAAATAGGGGAAGACAAAAAAAAAAAAAGATAAGAAACAGGAAAAAGCCAGAAAGGAAAGAGACAGAAAAAGATAATAAAGAGAAGAAATAGAAAAGTGTTGAAAACAGAAAAGAGATGAAGAAAGAAAGAGTAGAAAGTAAAAGAAAAAAACAGGAATAAAGAGAGAAAGGGAAACAGAAGAAGAGAGAAGGAGGAGGAAACAGAAGAGAAATCACGCGCTAAAAAGATAGGAGGAAAAAAGAAAAGAGAAAAGTTTAAAAATAAAAAAAAAACAGACAAGAAAATACACTTCAAAACTCAGGGTAAATGTTTTCAATAATATCATGAATTATCGATACTGTCTTTGTTTAATCATATTTTATTGTAAACCCCAGTGCAAATATAAATAAAAGTTTTATCTATTAAATGCTATTAATTCTTCGCGATATTTAGATCGTGAATAATCTCGTTTTTTTTTATCAACTGAATGTGATAAACACAAATGAAATATACTGATAAAATAGTAAAATCATTTTTAGCCCTACCAACTCCTTTTAAAAAAATATCGTTGATCGGTACAATCTGACCAAATGATCAAACATCAGAATTATTTCTGGGACAGCGGCTTTGTTGGGCAGAGACTATTTCAACATTACCTTATATGTTTACTCAGGTCGTTTCCAAAGTTATGTGTCTTATTTTATTGTTTTTGTACACTTAAGTGGCGGACGTTGGCGTTATGAGAGTCAGGCATGAACATATCCGCCAATAACACAATTTATTCCCCTCTGTTCCACAAAGCAACTGAATAACAAACTGACGCAATGATGTTTTATATGAGAGCATGTACAAGGCATATATGTGTCACTGAATTCCTCTAAACGTAAAAGAATTATGACCCGATAATATTCATCAACGGTTGATGAACATTTACGTAGATCAAACAGTGGTTTTGAGCACAGTTAGGTGGTGAGTAATGCGTTTTGGCAGTGGCGATATGTGTTACAAATTGCATTTCGAACCAGTGAAAGTTGGAATACTTAACGAAGGCATACCGTGAGCAGGCAGATATGATTCCGCACGAATGATAATGGACGCGAGGCTGCACAGCTGTTTCAGCTTGCGCTTCCACACAGCCGAGTTATCATTTGCTGCTGTTTATCGTCGTGTTACTGAGACAGGATCTGTGACACCACAAACAATGATAATTGTTTAGATTGTATCTTGGATTGTACTTTTAACGGCGTCTACTGCGAACTTTAAACTTAAATAACTCAAAAACAAATTCGCGGACATAGATTTATGTGGGTTTTTGTCCTTGCTTTGGTCTGAGGAATCCGCCCCGAGAAGTTTATAAAAGTATTTTTGATACACCCTCAATATATGTTGTTTATATCTACGTGGAGATTGTTGTTTGATAGACTGTCATGAATACATGCATATACTGATACATATCTTGGAATAACCAATTGCCTTGTCATAATGGTCGAATTTGAACACATAAATGGGTTCATTATAAAAGAATAGAATATCGGTTGCATTCCGATAAAATGCTTTGATTACAAGGAGAAAGTATTTCCCCGGAGGTCGAAATATCCTAGTCCCCACCACCAATAAACGTAGTCAATTGTATCGCAACGAAAAGGGTTAAATTGCTATCTCCAGTAAAATAAGGACACGTTGAAAAAAAAATAGGAAAAAAAAAAGGTGAAGGTGGAACATTACGTCTGGCCGATAAACTCCAGAGAGGCAAAGACCGGACATTGTTACAATAATAAATTGTGTTTGTTGTCATTAACAGCGAAAAAGAAGAGTGGAACACTGGATTTGACAGTCAAATCGTTGTTTGTTAGTTGTTCATACACATTTCTGGAGCCCAATGTACGTATATTTCTTTGCTTGATGCAAGTACTAAAAGTTCGTAACCTGCCATTTTGCTTCCAATGCCATTTATAATTGTCCCTAACGGTTATATATATATATATATATATATATATATATATATATATATATATATATATACACACACAAGCATTGCTGATGTCGACTATGTTTATAGGACGATATTTGTTTTAAATCGTGTTTCCTTCCAATTATGATATAAAATGAAAACTATTTAACAAAGAAATCATGTTGTTCCGATATTCGGGCATTGCTACACGAAACGCAGCGTCACAAATTTGTGTTGCAAGAACACCCGAGCTTCCCAATTCTATCATCATAATATTCACTAATCATATATGACTGGATCAATAAAACTGCGAGTTATAAGTTGAATTTTGATCTAAAATTTTCATTGTGTAATCTTTGGTCTATGTGATTAACACTGAAGCATTGTGAGATAAACGTGTTGGTACTAATAACATATATAATAATGATATTTCTTTATCTGAAATAATCAGATATAAATTAACAATTTCTTATTCAACGAACACGATTATGTTCAAAAACGAAATATGATAGGTTCGCTTATTTTCAGTATCAATTTTGAAATCATTACCAAATGCTTGTGCGTTTCTTCATAGAATTTGTCTGTTGATATTGGCTGGAATTTTATTAACTCTGCGCTTTTTGTCAATATAACGCTTTTATGTTTTCTAGGAATCTGTAAAAATAATAAATACTAGTAATGATAATCAGCCTTTTACTTTGCATTTTTGTATGACGTTTTTGTACCTCCGTCATGGTCTAAAAGATTAAATATCCTGCAACGGATTATCAGTAGTAAAAAGAACAATCATATAATCTTACATCGCTCGTTTTTTATTGTTTTATTTTACCAAGTTGTAATTAGAAATGGAGAATTGGAAATTCTAAGTCACACAATGAAGAAAAGGGCTTGGAGAATTTGACACTCACAGGACACATGGAAATCAAGAGAGACATAAGAGAGAAGCGATTAACCTACCTAACGAGCTTGCTTAGTTGGTTATCAGAACAGGCATTACTTGAAATTACTTGAAATAACACAAAAAAAATAAACATTAATAAAAAAAATTGTGGAAAGACATCACCCTAAGGGATACAGCACATAGAAGAATAAGTAGTATCTGAACTATTGCTTTAATTGATATATATATATATATATATATATATATATATATATATATATATATATATACACACACATGAGGGGTAATGAAAGGTCTTTGCCCGCATAATTTACATTATGTAACCTAGCATCATCATTTTTAGAAATCTCTTTTCTGTCGTGAGGTGAAGCACTTGTAAACAACTCCTCAAAAATTGGTCAGCAAGGATACAGTAAAATATTTTTTTTATTTAATTTGTCTGAAAAAGTTAATTTACTCAGTACATTTAATGTGTTTTTACCTCAGCGTATGCCACTTACTAATTTGTATTTTTTAAAAACTTTTACCATTATTTTTTTTACATTGATGTCCACCCTGTACAAGGCTCAACAACCACTCGAACTAGAAACTATGCCACGTACTCTGTAGTACGTGGCATAGTTTATGAGAATATGTGGGTAAGATAACTGATAACCCCTGACTTGAACCGCTTAGCCTTGTAGTAATCGGGGAAGCATCCAGTTGGGAGAAGATTTTGCAAAGCAGTGGTCCGTGGGAATAAGCTGTTCGAGAGGAATTTACATTTCACGAATGGAATACGAAAGAAATGAGGGTGATTCGTTACGATGGGCGTGGCATGATGGATCTAAGCCGTAAAGGATATAACTTGTCTATAAATGAATTATATCAAACTATTACTTGTGCGTTTGAAATCTAGTAAATTGAAACATATTTTGAGTGTTGCTATTTTATTTGTTGTTTATAACTGGAAAGAATCTTTCAGTGACGCGTGATGTTCAGTACAATTACCGGCACTAAATGTGAATTGTTGTTGATCGCACTTGATTCGTACAGTTGTTGTTTGTAGAAGGTCAAGTAATCTTTTTGTTTAGTAAAGAGTAACAAACAAATGAGAAATGTCAACGAGTTAAACGCAGTTTTCTCTTGCTTTTAGCGATTAGAGTGACATAATAATTTAGCCGCATTTCATGCGAACAAGATACATCCTTACATATAAACCAAATCTTAGGGAGAACTAGCAAGAATGTGTTTTCATCCGCTACCGAATAGTTTTATTTTTGTTTTTTTTTTAGCTTACTAAACAACTCTAATTTCGTTTAGTTCATTTCCCCTGTCATTTCTCATTTAAGTATCATCTTTTCACTCTCATTTCGATATCATACATTTATTTTTATCTATATTCATCTACCTTTTCTTTGCAAGTGCACGTTCTTCCTTACTGCTTACTTATCGGCACCTACCCTCTTATATAACAACCGAATATAAACTATTGTTAATTATCTACAATTTTCTATTTGTATTTATTCCTTCTTAATTTTAGCTTATTTTTATCACGACGTTCAGTCCGTAATTCTATGGCTTAAGTAACACGTATCGAAATAATTGCACAACAGAATTTCTAAGAATTCTTCAGTTCTAAGGATAAAAATATATATTTTCGATACTACTACTCATGTTTTTGAAGCTAGAAGTTAACTTATAGCTACAATCAGAAAGAGACAACTAATATTTTGGCGATATACTGAAGAAAGAAGGTCTGGAGAATTTAACACTAACAGAACATAATGGGGTCATATCACGTTAAGACATTGGTTCCCGTACGATCACCGAAGTTAAGTTACGTCGAGCCTGGTTAGTACCTAGATTGGTGACCGCTTGAGAATACCAGGTGCTGTAAACATGGATGTGAGGTTGATAAAATGGTTAAGGGCTTAGAATTATTAACTGGAGAGCCGAGTCCCAATTCCAGTTGGTTTCGTTATATTTACTTACGGGGGAAATACCCATGGTAATAAAATGAATCCACTCCTCCCCCAGCTGTTAATTAGTAAGACTTGAGTCACTAAAACGATTATTATCTCCAAAATTCTTACAATCTAAAAATATTTTTCTGGCTTTAAATAACCTGTAATGTCTTGATAAGCAATAGAAAAAAAATCAATCTACAGAGATATGTATACATTACACTACCCGCACATCTAAACTTAGAGAACCTGGTATTCCCATGCTGTCACCCATCTAGGTATGTTCAGGCTCGGCGTTGCTTAACTTCGGAGATCGTACAGGTGACGCTGTTTCAACGCGATGAGACCATAAGCCTGAAGGTGACAGATATTTTGTTCTGATGCCGAGAATACCATAAACGAAAGAAGGATTGCTTTGCAATATTCCAGAGATGTCTTTGCATGCAGTCTACAGCTGAATAAGTCTATAAGTACAATGACCGAAACATCGTGATAAAGAAGAAAGATGTTTCCAAAGAATCATTGAGTATATATATATATATATATATATATATATATATATATGTATGTATATATATATATATATCAGTTGATCTCCTGTCACTGAAGTATCTATCTCATCCATTTCACATATATAGTTATTTTTAAGTTACT
>CAHIKZ030000084.1:357500-407500 GCA_903632075.3 Acanthosepion pharaonis | reverse complement strand
TAGATCATAAAAAGGTGTGTATAAAAAGTTTCAAGGGAGAAAAAAATAACAGTTTTCAAATTTGTATTTAGTCTAGTTATATTTTGCTTTAAAAAGCGCCGTTTCTTTTGCACGCACTTAATATAAAAATAATGATTCTTTAAATCAATTTTCTTGGCCTGTTTATCATTATATATATATATATATATATATATATATATATATATATATATATATATATATATTTCGGCAGCTGTATGCTCACACCTTTTGTTGGTTGTCACCTAATCTGATCTTCCACGAACCCAGTAGAGAACTTTTTATTTGATCAACGAAGGTCGTGTTTTTATTTTAAAACGTAGTCACCTCTCGCAGAGCAATACAGGAGCTGATTAGAAGAAATAAATTTAAGTACCCGCATTGTTCTAGACTTTGAGCCGTTGGAGTTGTAAAGAAGAGGCATCTGAGAATTTACCGTTGAATGCATAAGGGAAATCTGTGTATTTGAACGCCTATTATTATGATGATCATCATGATATCTAACTAGTGTTCGTGGTTAGCAATTTCAGAACATTTATCAGATTTTTCTTATGATATTGCATTGACTCGTCATTCAGCATATATCTCTCTTCATTTATTTGAACTTAGGCCTTGTAGAATATCAGGAAGATCTTATCAGGGCTTTCATCCAATAGGTCAGGTCTCGTATGATAACAATAACAACGAAAATATAAGATGGAGAAAATTCAATGCATAATGGTCACCATATGTTGTTTAGACAGAATATTTAAACGGTGATTTATAAATATCTTCGTTGTATAACGATAAAAACGTACTTATTTTACACAAGAAATGTTTTTCAACATCACCTTTCTTCTCAATGGATTTAATTCAAGATGAGGCTAGGGTTAACCATTATCTTCCACTCCTATACACCCAAATGGCCTACAAACGTAACCCTCTATCTCGAGTGGCCCCCGGACCTTGTATAGAATGAACCTCCTCGTAAAAAAATAAATAAATAAATAAATAAACAATTACGAAGTGACAGTTGAGGTTTATAGAGAATATGATCAGGAAGGAAGATTTGGAAAATTTGATACTTCCGGGACAGATAGAGACGAGGAGAGACAGAGGAAAACAACGCATAACTTAATGAGCTTGATAGTGAAACAGGGTTAAAGAGAAATAAGAGAAAGACGAAGTTTATTAAGAGCTGCAAGGAAAAGGAAGTTGTGGCGAGGCATGATCGCTTACTTCCTGAGGGGACAGGGTCCACAAAGATTAATATTAACTAATACACAGTAAAAATTCCAGATCAAAATCAGTCAATAGCTATATTTCAGACGACAGGCTATTAATTCAACCGTCCATGTCCACGTTAAAAACTCTTTAGGATTTATAAACTGTATGCTACGACTACTACTATGCTATAACCTTTCAGCACATGGTTGATCATGGCTCTCCACATTTTCCTATCACTTTTGTCCCTTATCAGCCTTTCTCAATTTGTTAAGCCTCCGGTCTCCATTCACAGAAACTCGTCAGGTAGGTGGCCTGCTCACTTCCCCTATATCTCTTTCACTCAATATGCCCTATGCGTGTGAAGTTCCCCAAGCCCCCTTTCCTCATTATTTTTCTAAGTAAATTCAACTCGTTCTGACTCAGAATGTGTGTTCTTTATGCTAACACTTTCTTCAAATCTCGTTGTTTACTCGTTCTATCCATGGAATTTTCAACATAGTTCTGTAGAAAACCACATTTCAGCTGCTTCCAGGTTTCTCTTCATCTCTAAGGCTACTACTCAGCATTCTCTGTCTTACAACATGATTTTATCCTCACATAGAATTTGGACACTCTTTTTCTTTGTGTCGAACGAAATTTTCCTGTTTCTTAGTAGTTTGTTTAGCTTTTGATGTGCATATTTCGCTAACCCAATGAACATTCGGATTTGTTGTCATATTTTCCATCCTCTGTTAAAACACCTCCAAGAGCTTTAGTCTTTTGTACTTGTTTGATCAAAACCTGTTCATTCTAATGGTATCTTTTACAGTGACACAAGCAAATTCTAAAATAAAGGAAAAGTTTCAAAATCCCCATTGTACACTTAATGTATGAATAAAATTAGCAAATACATAGATTAAAATATTACATTCTTCCATATCTATGCAATGATAGAATATGTATTGAAAATATTTACTTTAGAGATGTGTCAAACGAGAAAATAGTATATTTTAGACCGCATTACTAACAGAGAAAGTAATAGTCATTCAAAAACTAATTTAACTGGATAGCACAGTCATTACGTAATACAATCAAAACAATGACTGAAGGCCGTTAACAGCGATATGAATAAAGGCAAATCCGTGGTTAAATGGGGCAAGAAATAGCTTGTAAATTTTAAAGCCTCCAAAGCAAAACTGCTTTCTTTTAATCACCAGATATTCTTTTCTGCCCGCTATCAGCATGACTAATGCTAAATTCCAGGCGAGTAACACTATACCTTTTTGTCTTCACATTTTTCGCTGACAGGAAAAGGAGCGGCTGTATTGAATCAGTTGCTACGTTTACTGAAAGGAGAGTTGGTTCACATAGATGTGTCAAAAAGTTTTCACGTCGTCAGAATCTATCTTGCACATTTATATATCTACCTGTACATTGAGTACTCTTGTCATATCTGGTTTGTTGCTCCTCCTGTACACCTCAAGATTCTTGATAAAACTCAAAGAATGGTCTGTAATGTAATCGATACTGACCAGGCATTTCGACTTAAGACACTTTCTCATCGACGTGAGGTGGCTTCCCACTGTCTTTTCTAAAAATATTTTCAAGGCAACTGTTCTGATGGGCGTTTTTTCCCTGGTGTGCCGACTACATGAATTTAAGTGTACTGCTAAATTGGTAAATAGCTGGAACCGTTTTACTTCAGAACTAACTAGATGCAACTGACGCATCTACTCTAACAGTTTCTTTTCTCGCACTTCCCACCTGTGGAACTTCCTTACGATTTCTTGCTTCCATAATAACCACATTTTCAAAAATGTAAATAAAGCGTCAATCGTCATCTTCCGTCTTCTTGAAGCTTGTTCTTTTTTGTCCTTTCCTCAATTATCCCCAAGAAAATCTTATTTTTTACTCCCTCCTACCCCATGCGTCCTAGTGGCATTATCGCCTTGCTTGGGTGAAATGATTTTAAAAAAGTCCTTATGGCAGCATTAGGATTTAAAAAAATTGAAAACCCGTCATTTGAGTAGTGAATCTAGGAATGTTGGATCTACAATTCATTTTTAGATATTTTCGATACAAAAAAGGATGCGTTTTTGGTGACTAGCGTTACAGATCTATGTTTAATAATTACAGAAGCAGCTTACGTCTCATGACTGACTTGAGAATGTAATATGGAAAAAGTCGAAAATTAGTGAAGTCGATAGAAAAAAAACAAATATTTTCTAACAACATAACTGAATAATTTGACGCCCCGCTGTAGATAATGGCTAGCAACCTCCTCTGATTCAGATTTAGTACCGACTACTGAGTTCGATCCTCACAAGCATGCCTAAAACTAAGCACAGTCTGGGAAATAACAACGTCTATGTATACGTCTCGTCTTTACCGAAATGTAAAATGATTAATGTTGTAATCAGGAGAATTGAAATCATTTGTTGTAACCAAAGAAGTATGACGCGGAGAAGAAAAATATAATCAGAGAATAAAAACTATTCCAGTCTAGCATTTACAGACTTCATTATTTGAATATGGTTCAAAGGTCTCTTTTAATCCCTTTTCACGCGAGAGTTTATAAACAATCACTACTTTTAGAAAATATCGATCGTGCTTGGCGCAAACATGAAAGAAGTCTAACCTCGCGAATTTGGGATAAAGCAGAGGTGAGATTGTTTTATGCAAATTTTTGCTCTAAATTTCGATTGGATGACGAGCGAGAAAAATAAATTGCTTGTCTCCAGTAATCGCGTGAATTTTGATTATTTTCTTTCTGCATATATTATATTTGTTTTTGACTTTTCTTTTGTCATTGGTTTTACCATTAGTCACATCCGATTCGATATAAAATTAATCTACCACGCTGTTTGTTACCCAGAATCGATGTCCAGTTGAGTAAATATATGCGAGTCTACTACTACTCCTATGACGAAGACATTATGTTTGCATAATGCTTTAAACAATGAGAAAAAAAAATGTGTTGTAAAAATGAAGCGGATTATATTGCCATTAATCCATGTTATTCAATTGACAAGCTTTTACGGCTTATCAACCTTTTCAGGATATTTAAAAGCAGAAAATATTGTTAGATTGTAAGAATTTTTATTTTTTTAGATAATAATGGTTTAGTGATACAAGTCTTACTCAATGACGTATTGGTGGACGAGAATAGCTAGATTCCTATCCTTTCCCAAAGGTATTTGTGCGTAAGTGAATATAACGAACCCAACTGGAATTGGAACACGGCTCTCCAATTAACAATTTTGAGATATTATTCATGACACTATCCGCACATCCAAGCTTGCAGCATCTGGTATTTCCAAAGCAGTTGGGTACTTCGAGTTGGTATAATTGTTAGCAAGCTTGTCTC
Organism: Acanthosepion pharaonis; assembly: GCA_903632075.3. NCBI lineage: Eukaryota > Metazoa > Mollusca > Cephalopoda > Sepiida > Sepiidae > Acanthosepion > Acanthosepion pharaonis. The sequence continues at coordinate 402,930 of CAHIKZ030000084.1, read as the reverse complement.
GCTAGAACAATTACGACTGAGTAGTGAGTTCGATCTTCATACCTTTGGCTTTGTGTCACAACTGAGACACGCTTGGAAAATCACTATCCTCCAACATTTAGGTACTGACCAAACAGGAAGCTGATCAACTTCGGTGATTGTACAGGAACTGGTGTATCAAAGTGATATGGCCATAAGTCCTAGTATATTTTAGTCTGACTCAAAATTGCATAAGGAATAAAAAATAAAGCTAATTTTTAGAGTATGAGCTAAACAAATATTCGATCAATGAAAATATACACGCATTCATTTTAACATCATGTTATAGATATTATAATAATATTATTAGAAAAACCAAAAGAGAAAGCGAAACAAAAGGAAGTATTTAAAAAATAATGAAACAAAACAAAACACGGAATGAATGAATGAGAAGCTAAAAAGTAAAAGTGAAAAAAATAGAAAAATATGAAAGAAAGAATGCAAACGTATAGGTAAGGAGATATGAATGAAATACAAGAATATAAACGAGGCGAGAAAAAGAAAGAAAAACTCGGAAACAAGAAAAAAGAAAGAAGGAAAACAAACCCAAAAGAAATGCAGAACAAAAAAAAGTGAAAAGAATAGAAATTTATTGAAAAGTATGAAGTGTTATCAAAAAAAAAAAAAAAAAAGAAAGCAATAAAAGGAAAAAGAAAAAAAAACGGAAAAAGAAAGAAAAAAAGAAAAAGAGACATAAGAAAAAGTAATGGAAATAGAGAATGGAAAGAAATAAGAGAAACAAAATAACGTAAAAAAGAAATAAAGTAAAAATAAAAGAGAAAACAAGAACAAAGAGTAAAAAAAGGAGGACTTCATTGATCAACAACAATAACTTCAGTGAACTCTAAATGAAAAAAAAAGAAAAAGAAAGAAATAAGGAGGTCGTAAACTAAAATTATTCTCCCTTCCAAAGATGTCGATCGTTTATGCAGAGGTAATTTCATTTCGCATGCGAAAGATCAAGATACCGTTGCAAAATGGATCAGTACAGCGATTGGCTGTGATGAGATCAATGGGCACTCGGGTGCGTAATGACGGGATCAGTGATCACGTGAACGGCAAAGTGAAAGTGAGAAGCGATGGATTTGGCAACACTTCGAGATTTTAGGTGAACACTCACATCATTGCATTGTGCTCTCTTACGCTCACCCTATATATATATATATATATATATATATATACACACGATAGAGCGGTGAAAAAAAATTCTCCACCCAAGCAAGAAGCGTTTCGCCGAAAAAAAAAAAAAAAAAAATCTAATAATTGGTTATTAGGTCTGATTTTTACAAGTGGATCATGCCCAGGACTTTCAATACTCGCATTATATATATATATATATATATAAAGAAATATAGTCTTAAGGTGTGCTATATTTATGGGATAAAGTGCTCAATATCAGAGATAGAGCGTGTAAATATAAATATATGTGGCCTGACGATTGCATATAGCATGAAACAGACTGTCGCCTCTAAGTGTTGACTTCTATGTTCACTTATATATATATATATATATATATATATATATATATATATATTTGTATTTGGACAGTAATCTATGTTTTAAACAAGTTTCATTAAAAACGGCTGAACTGGCAAGGTATAGTGGTTAAGAATTTTGATTTCATTTTTCAGGCAGCTTTCAGCTAAAATCATCATTGATAATGGTTAAAAGTATAACTGTCACTGTCGATGGGTCGGGAATGTCAGCAGATTGAACTCAAGCTCACTATCCAGGGCAGCTTATCGTTGGACACTGCAAAAGCAACCACTTTAGAATTAAGGAGACCTGGTGGAGAACGCTGGAATGAGATCGGAGGGGCCAGTGCATAACATGGCAAGCAGCTCCTAACACAGCAGCTGACAGAAAAACGGTTGATTTATTTCACTCAACATCGCCACAATTTCCACTGGAACAGATAGATCAATGATTATATATATATATATATATATATATATATATATATATATATATATATATATATATATATATATATATATATACATATATATATATATATATATATATATATATATATATATATATATATATATATATATATATATATATATATATATATATATATATATATATATATATATATATATATATATATATATATATATATATATATATATATATATATATATATATACATATATATATATATATATATATATATATATATATATAGATAGATAACGGTGGTGCGAGGTATGTGTGACCTAATAGGTAATTTGGTGGCATCCCTGTGAAACGGACGGTACTAAACACCTTACAGCCGCAGAAATGACAAAAGCTATAGATTTTTCTTCTGCCACCGTTGCATAGCAAGTAAGTCAGGTGTATTTTAATTTCGGAAAGTCATCACCGCCATATGAAAAGCTGCAAGGAAGGGGTCGCCAATAACAGGTAAAGATGGTAACTAACTAACGAAGGGAAACATTAAATCAAATCATATCTTTGTTCAACACTATCAACTTACATTACATCTCATGGGGTTTCGTAGTCGTTGATCAACAAAACTACCGGTACAGACACCATGAAATTCTTTATTACGGAAGGAAGTCTGGCAGAAAATCGCTTGATCACAGTACCACCTTTCTTTTTTTTATTTTTGGCCAACGGTCATGATTATGTGTAGATGAAACCACATGATACTATCGGCTCTGTCCTTCAGCAGGGTGTTGTGCAAGCTGATGGTACCTCTGTAATGATAAGATGTGTGTTCTGTTGGAGCTCACAAGTACCACCAGTGAAAATGGCGTTTCTCTACACGAGTGTAACATACAAATATCATATTGCATCCTATTTGCTGATGATTTGGTTTGTTTGACGGCATATCAACCTCACTGGGTTATTTAATGCCGACATTTTTTTTACAATAGATGCGTATGAGTATAATATATATTCTTTGTAAGGAAACAGTTTTTTACATTCGGTTTCATTGATATACTTTGTAAAGCGGGTTGCTGTAGAGAGTCTGCTTTCATTGTTGTATTCTTTTCAGATATACGGTTTGTACAAATTGATTTTTACATTCTGATTTGGTTAATAAATTGTGGTAGTATCCTACCGTTTTGAGAAATGATATTTTGTCATCTAGTTTTGCTTTCTGGAACAGCTCAAACATATTGTTCATAGAGTATTTTTATCACGAGAGAGCAAGATCTGTGAACTCAGTTAAAATATGTTTAATAGTCTATGCAGTTTACATGTTTGGCATACTTTGTTTAGTAAGTATGAGTAAGTTATTCTCATATCTCGCACGCTGGCCAGTTCCGCTTCTTCACTACGAGATTTCCTGGGAGCTGAATTCCGTTCTCCTCGGTTGAGCTGAATTGCGAAGAGTTTATTGTGTGGGTTATCGTCCCAGTACCGTTGCCATTCATTTTTAATCTATTCATAAACCCCTTAAAATATATCTATAGAATTTTGGTCCTTGTATCCACATTTACATTTGAAGCCGACTTGCCTTATAGGTCTGCTTCATTATTACTTTTCACTACAGTGTGTTTAGGAAAAAACATAGTTTGATGTCTTTACGTTTGTTAACAGTGTTTATTTTGTATAATATTTTCATAAGTGGGTTATTAGATTTTTCCCTTCAAAGCCAATAGGACAGAAAAAAAATTAGAAATTTTTTTCTTTGTTCTCTCAGATAATGTTGAGAACTAGCTCAATTGTATAAGACTCTGCAGTGAAAATAGATCTTCTCTTTGGGAGGCGCCTTTTTTGGTAATATTTTGGCTGCCTGCTGCACATCCGATCTTGTCCTCACATTTTTAACCGTCTGTATAGATGGATGTATGTTTGAGGAAGTTTGCCAATATATCCTGAAACTTACTGGAATGTGAGTGGGAGTGTTATGTTTTGTTTGTTTTGGGAGATTGTGTAAATTTATCACAAATTTGGGTTGCTTGATAGTCCGTAGTTGAATACTGGTTGCAGTCGTTTTTTGTATATTTGAGAGTGTGGTGTTTAATTCTTTATCAATGGGTTTCATCCTGAGTCCGTAGTGTTATATAGCATTATCTTTTTGTCGGAATAGATCACAGTAATTCGATTCAAAATACTGCTGTAATCTGGTTTAGTAGGGCATGGTTTTATTTTTACATAGTTCTGTAGTGCCAGTTTAGTGTGCCGTAAATATGGAGGCGTTTAATTAGCTCCCGTATTCTCGAGTACTAAGCTGAGGCCTTGATGATAGGTTGCATTGAGAATTTAAGTACGATTTTCTGACCTCCCATATATAAAACCAGCGTAATCCAGTTTTGAGCGAAGTAGTGTATAACTTGATTCATGTTACTCGATCTGCTGCCCATTCAGTATGGGCCACTACAAGCAGGAATTGTAGGGTTTTGCTACATTGTGTTTTTCAGATATTTTAGATTGGCAAGGAACTTGAATTTCTTTTTATCAAAGAAATACCTAGAAACTTATGTTGTAGCACTACTGGGATTTTTCTCCGTCTATTTTTAAAAGCGCTCGTTGTGCAATTTTCTCAATTTGCAGAAATGTAGATATATTTGGTTTTCATTTTGGAAAACTTAAACCCATTTTCAGTGGCCCATTGTGTATTTATTTGGGACATTGTTGTCTTTCAATGCTATTTACATGTCAAGATCTGTAACTAATTATAAAATCATCGATATATAGAGAGCTTAGGGTTTAAACTGTGGAGAATGCTTCCTTGTGGAAGCCCTTCTTGATCTTGCAGTTCAAGAAATTCACTATGAATTGAATCAGCCTTTTTTTAGATCCAGTTCATGCAGATCTCTCAAGATCTGAAATTTCTATGTTGTATCATACGACTTTTCAAATTAAAAAAAATACTGCCGTGTGATGTTCTTTCATAATGAAGGCTTACCTTACAAAGGTTTCAAGGCGGACTAAGTGATCCACATTCGTAGTCACTGATCATACCGTTAGTTTCAAGGTACCAAGTGAGTTTATTGTTGACCATTCTCTCCATAGTTTTACATAGGCAACTCATTAGTGCTATCGGCCTGTAGCTTTCAGGGTCTGTGTAATCTTTTCCAGATTTCGACGAATGACTATCTCCACATATCTTGGAAGGTGCCACTTGTCTATATGTTGTTATACACATTTAGTAACAGATGTAATGATTTGTTGGGCAACTGTTTTATGAATTGATAGTGGATATAATCTGGTCTCACGACTGTATGGTGGACTTCATTAAAGCTACATTTAGTTCCTCTATAGTAAATGGTAGGTTATAGCTCTTAGCGTTATTTGATGTAATGTTTAATTCTTTTTTGTTTTTTCGCTTTTTGTTGAGTTTCAGAAAATGTTGGCTACCATTCTTGGCAGATGAGTTTTTTGAGATTATTTTGGCTAATGGATTAGCGATATTCTTCTTGATGGTTATTTTACAGTTATTTATGGAAAGATGTTTTACAGTGTATGTATGATGCTTACCAGCTATTTTCTTTATCATATCCCATACAGATTTTGCGTTTGTGGCAGAATTAATTCTGCTGACGTAATCTTTCAAACATTCTGTTTTGCTTTCATCAATTATTTTCCGTGCTTTTGATCAAAGTTGCTTAAATTGTAGCAAATTAGAGGTTGATGGACGTTTGTTGAAATCTCTCAAATCTCTTCTGAGCCTCTTAGCTTCCTTACACTCATCATTGAACCAAGGTCTGTTAGGTTTTTTTGTATTGAACTTTTTGGAATACATTCCTTAATTTCCGTAAAGTCTTTGATACATTTATCTTCAGCTAGTTCATCAGAACATTGGATTTTAAATTCGTTCTAGTTCGCTCCGCCTAATTTCCAGCGGAGAGGATTTTTATTATGTTCTGAATTTTTCAGGACAATTGGCAAGTGGTCACTGCCGCATATATCCGCCACAATCTTTCAAGAGAAATCCATATAGATTGATGTATCACATATGGATAAATCTATTGTAGAATAGCTGCCAGAAAATGGGTTTATGTAAGATTTTTATCGTTATAAATGCATAAATCATTGTTTATAATCGTTTCTAAAGTCGTTTCCTTTTGGTTTATGTCTTTGCAGCTCCATATGTTGCTGTGACAGTTAACGTTTCATAGTATCAACAAGGGTGAAGGAAGTTACCTTATAATTTCATGAATTTAAGCTTCATTTACTTGTTCATTCAGTGCAATATATACCGAGCAAATATTTATTAGCCTATGTAGGATCACTTTAACAGCAGTCGCCTGTAAAATAGTTGTCAAATTTATTTTACATAAAGGTAAGTCATTACTAGATAGGACTGATGTATCACCAGATGTACAACGCCCAGAATCAGAGTCTGAAAGCTTTTTTTATTTTGATTATTCATAATTTTTTTGTATTAAGATTCACTACATTTGCTTCTCTCTCACCTCGGAGTCCGATATTGGGACGTGTCAAGGGGGAAACCCAGTCGCCTTGACAAGGTCTGAGTTACACAAACCAGTATACTCGTATTCAAGAGAGTCTTTGAGCACCCGTTAAACTATATGTTGCACCTCCCAAATAAATAGTACAAACTGGCATGTTCACAGCCCTGTCTAAGTCTAGATCTCCTCGAAACGACTAATCCTCAGCCATCACCTTCTAACGCCTATAAATTGGAGAGAGATGGTATTTTTTATCCCGGTGTACATTTGGGGTATTGTATTTAGTTATAAAGTACTCCATAAATTAATATAATTATAGGCACTAGGGATTCTCATGACCACACGATTGAGTGGATCAGGTCTCTCCGACCGACCGTCTAATCCAACTAAGGGCCAAAGCGGTGTGTTTGGAATCAGAAGTAACTAACACTGACTCATGAAGCCCTCAACCACCAGGATCCCGTGCCCAGACATTACTGGTCGCCACCCACGGCAAACAGGTGGCCTCATTGGGGTGGGGTTGTCTTATCCCTCTGCAGGGTATTCTGAAGCCCCAGCCAACTTGGCGTCTGTTGATTTGTTCCAAAAAGAAAATGTAATGGCCCATCATTGGCAGGTGACCCAAGGTTGGTGCTAGGAACGTAAGGCAGAATTTTACGTTCACCGTGGGCCAGAGAACACATTCGATTTCAAAATCACTGAGCATGAATGAAAACCTGTTGCAGATCTCACTACATCTCCCGTAGACAAGACATATACAAATGGTTAGTGCTGTTTCGTACCTTGATAGTTACACAAACGCCAAGTCTACTTCAGTCCATGGTGCATAGTTACTGTTATCCAGGAAAAGGTTTAAGCTGCAGAGGTTCACCTATCGTCAGGTTCACACCCTCCCTGGTCTTTTGAAAAGGACAAGAGGTTTATCTCTTGTTTCCGGTTTAGGAATGAGTTTTCGGTTTCTTCTAAAGTTTACTTTAACCCTGTACTTCTTTACGTCTCCGACTAAACTCTGAAAATTTATTTACTATTCATTTTTTCTATTTACCCCCCGCCCCTCAATAGGGGTACATAGGTTAGCCACGCTTCTCTGGTCTTTTGAACGGTAGTAGAAGTTTATCCCTTGTTTTCCGTTTAGGATTGGCTTTCCGGTTTCCTTTAAAGTGTTTTCATTATCTTTCACTCCCAGTAACCACTTGCGTCTTAGTGGTATTATCGCCTTGTTTTGGCGTGAATTGATTAAAGAAAGAAAAATGCTGACTCTAATATTTTGGCTCTTCAGTTTGCACACGGCACCCTATATATTTCCTGAAAAAATACAATCTTCTACGTATTACAAAAAAATAAATATCGAAAGAAAATCAGGACATTTCGCCGAAATTCTTCGTCGATAATTTTCTTATATAATCGCTACATTTTTCTTCCCTTATCTAATTTTCTTGTGATCTAAAGATTTCCAATCCTATAATCAAATAAATTAAAAATGTCTGTTTACTGAAATGTATAAGAAAGATTCGTTCAAAAGAAAAGAACAAACATATTAAAAATATGCATTATGTATCCAGGACAAATTTCTTTGTATGAAGATCTACTTCTTAATCTATCTTGTTTTTTTTTATACTAATAATGACCAAGGCCCAAGAACCACTCAAAGTAGACAGTAACTGTGTGGTGTTATATAACCGGCAAAAAGTGCAGTTCATGAGGTTATGTAGGAAAATAATGGTTAACCCTAGACATGAAGATGTCAAGAGTGTAATGATCAAGAAAACATATTACCGGGAGTTTGTTCCACAAAGCAGCAATTCTTGGGAGGAATATGTCCGAGTAGAACTTTTCTTAATGAAATATGAAGGAAATGAGTATGATACGTACTTGTGTATGTGACATGGCAGGTACCAAAGACCAGGCCTGCCGGACGCAAGGAACACATGCTAAATAATTCGCGATAGAGTAGCGAAGGGCTTGCATAGTTTCAACTTTGGAAAAATAATTTTACAGTGGAAAATAATTCATCGCCTACAATGTCGCGTAGACGCCTTTGAACTCAGTGAATACAGGCAAATGTCGATTGCGCAGTTCCGTTACTGATATGGGCACAATGCTTCATTTTTGGTCTAATCTGGATTTTGTAGTGTATAGCAGGGGTGTCAGATACTTATTGCGGCGGCACAACGAACAGACCATTTTTCCACCATCTCTAGCAATAGTAATGCATGCAAAAATATATACTACTCTTAATTTATTGGGAGAAATAAAGAACTGCGTTGCGACAATCTTCCGGATAAAGATAACTTTCTTTGAAAATTCAATGCAACATTGGCATATATATATATATATATATATATATATATATATATATATATATATATATATACGCTGAAGTGATAGGAAACAAAACACCTGATAGAGGCAGCCAGAATCTTCAATGGCTTCCAGAAAATGGAAACAAAAATGAATATGATTCACTTGCAATGGTCTGCAGCTGATTTTCCTTTAAGCTGAGATAACCTTTTTAACATAATTCCCACGCGGAGATAATTGTAAATATTACATCGAATCAATAATAGAAACTATGGCACTGTTGAATTGGACGCGAAGCTTTAATAAAGATGATTGAAAAGGTTTATTGTCGTTTGATCTACAAAGATTACTGGCAGGTATATCTTGTGTGGGCATTACAATAATCAATGAGAACTGTGCAAACAAAATGGTTACGCTCATACGTGTCAACAGTATGAAAAGATACGAGACACAAAGAAAGGAAAAAGTAATGTTGAGTGATTGTCCTTCAAACTAGAATTACCAAATTCGCTAGAGGGCGTGCTGAATATAAAGTCCGGCATTCACTGATATATAAGAGGATTGATATTACATAAACGTTTCACCCTAGATATTTAGATAAATTAGGTACATCACAATTAATAAACTTTTTACAAGAAATTTAAATATCTCAAACACTGATATTAAACAATAGAAATTTCATAACATTTGCATCTGCAGAAGCCATATTCTCTCGATGTCACTTTAAACTGTCATTTTCTGATAATCGATATATTGTAACCATTTCGTTTAAAGTTTGAATTTTCGTTATTTCAGATAAAAACGTGGAGATTTTCCAGGCACATTTTACTAAATTTATTACTTTCTAATATCATGCTTTTAAAATTATGGTTTCAAATTATACTTAAACTTAAAGGCGACGTTTAAACTAATGCGAGGATAATATATATTAAGTCCAAAATTCAGCAAGCGACAGGTCTAATTACTATTTATCTCGCTCCTTCTTTGATGCTCCTATTACTTAGTCTTATTTGGAAAAACTAATATCAACCCCTTCCTTGACAGCAAAAGCCGTGGACTGGAATTAATGACATTGTAGCGCTGAACACATAAATAAATGTTATCAAAGAAGCATTTATACACTTTCACATGTTTTTTGTTCCTGACATGAATTTCATTATTTATATATTGGATTGGATAGATGAGAGAATTGGTCAGATGAAAAACGATAGTAGGGCTGGGGTTAAATTAAGATTAGAATTTGATAAAGGTATTCTGAGTTATTCAGGTGTTATGCGTTTAGTTACTTGAGAATTCCTTCCTACAATTGAAGTGGGAGAGAGAAGATAATATCAAATTCAACTTTTGGCATCTCCCGTGCCAATTCACTGTGTCAAATCTGACAACAATATTTAGAGGTAAAAAAAAAAAAAAAAAAATTATAGGCTACATAAGATTTCTAAATAAACAATTAAGAATATATTTCTAAATATTTATATCTTTTATTCTAAATAAACAATTAATATATTTTTCAATGTTCATTTCCTTTCAGAACGTAAGCGATTATGATTGTTCACAGATACCTTTTCTTTATTATCTGTGAATTGCCATCTTGCGAAAGATAATGAAGAGCTGTCCTGTTGCCTTCTACATGTTTTGGATTCAGAGTTTTCCTTCTCTTTGGTTGGTTTCCAGCCAAAACTAGAGAGCAGTCTTACCTATTTGTTAAACATGCGCTTGTAAGAGAGAGAAAAAAACAAAAACAAAAACAAAAAAAAAATAAACAAAAACAAATTCATGACTTCGTTATCGGTGCGAAAGAGAACGCAACAGGTTAAACCAAAATTACAACACGACACGCCGATTCCACTTTTTCTGCCGATATCAGTTATACATTCTGCACATCCTAAAAGTAATTATAATTACATAATAAATCAAATTGAGGAGAGACGTTTTTTTCACTAGCAATTTTTTGTCAGCAACACTGGCATCAGCAACTTTTATTTGACACGGAAATCGCAGATGTTCCAAGAATTTGACTTTTGTACTTTATTGCCAGACTTATACCTTTTCGAATAAATCGATATCTGTCGCATGTTAATGTGACATATTTTACAACCATTGCATCAAACGCAGAAAAATCAGAGATTCAAACACACATTTCAACGCAATTCTTTCTTTGGGGGTTTAATATTTGTAGAATTTCAGATTCGAAATCAGTTAATAAGTATTCGAATTCTGATTTATATTTTATGTAAACCATTTTCATATAGCCTTGTGACGTACCTAATTTATCTAAATATCTAGAGTGAAATGTTTTTTTTTTAATCAAGGCACCCCAAGGAAGATGATAATGCCACTAAATCACAAGGGGATATTGTGTGAGAAAACGAATAAGAAAACTTTAGAAGGGACCGGAGACCCAATCTTAAAAGAGAAACAAGGGATAAAGCTCTACTTCTGTTTCGAGAGTACGAATGTTTAAATATGAGCGAGTAGAGTCAGATATTTATTCCTTTCTTTATATGAGAAAACTTCATTTTGCCAAATTTTGATTCGGAGTTTTGGGGATCTTTACATCGCAATCGTGCGAACATATTTCACTGACACAGATCGAGTAAAATAAGAGTGTTTTTTGTTTTGGTTTTTGTAGCCAATAAATTATACAGATTTCTTTCTAGGAAGACGATATTGGGCCGATACTAGTTCCCGTATTGGTTCCTCAACGGATAATTTACGGCATTTATGTAGTGTTTTTTCTGAATTCAAATAAAAATATCTCTAATATAATATAAAAAATACTTTCAATTCAATGTACCTGAGGATGTATTTTACTACATTTTTAAATCTGTGAAATATTTCCAGGAACCTTGATTAAGAATAGCATTTTTCAACATATTTGTAGTTCGATACGTTCTAGCAATTTCTATGAAAAAAAAATTACTCGTCAATTTCATAAGTTATAAGAGTTTTCGTAAAGAAAATCAATACAATCGTAACTATCACATACTAAAGAACTCTACATATGCTCTCTAAGGAAATGATAGATTTTATTTTTTTACCCGACCTTATATCTTATTGCTAAAACGTTATATATATTTTTAACAGTATGAATATACTGGGGTAATTCGACGCGGCGGAAATGTTAGCAAGATTGTCTCGCTAGGCACCACTGAACAGTGAGTTCGATACTCACTGGGTGCCTCATATTTTCGGCATGTACCACATCTAAGCTATGCTTAGAAAATCTATATAAATATACTTAAATTCTTTATAAGGTAATTGTATATTTACAGTTAAAAACCAGGTATGTTTACACACGCAAACGCATGTCATGAGACTCTCTCTCTCTTTCTTTATATATATATATATATATATATATATATATATAAACCTTTAAATATTTAGAAATTGCTTTGTTTACCTTTTGGATACGAAAATGAAGAGTTATGACTTTCGAGAAAATCTGAACGAGTGAATATTTTTTAAAGGCATATAAAACTTTGCTTGACGCGAATTTCTTCGTAGCCGGTCAAATCACGTCGGATGAACGGTGTTTTTTTTTTCTTGTGAAGGTGGACCCATGTTCGAATCCTGCCCCGGTGGGGCCAATTTCCTTTAATAAGATTTCTCGAGTGTGCAGGTCGATAGACTACACAACTACGGGTATCCACTAAAAATAACGTTTAAGGTTATATATATATGAGAAAGAAAGAGAGATGAAGGCTAGCGGATATTATATATAGAATGTTTGGACTTTTATACAAAATAATTCTTTACTGCTTATGCTAACTTGGGATTAACGTAATTATTCAGAATCTTCTCAGTTGTTTTTATACAATCTATAAGAATTTAGAAATCAATGAAAGGCTTGTTTAAAAAATATTTCGAGTGGGTGGAATTATTAAAGAACTTTGACAATAAATTTTACATGCAATGTTCAAAGTACCACCTTTAATCAATGCACAACTTGAGCAGGCATAATACGGTACATATATACACACTATACAATATCAGTTTCATCAAACTTTTTAATGATTTCAAGTTTCAGTTTCTGGATGGTACGATGAATTTAACGATAAACAAGGTCTTTCATGAGCTCTCAAAGAAAGACAACTGGAGTTGTGAGATTTGGGTAGAATGCTGGTTAAGGAATCAAGCCATTGATGAAATAATAAACTTGAGAAAACGAATAATCTGCAAAATAAATTTCTTTCCAGGCTTCCCTGAATTTGGTCATTGCTTTTGACTCATCATGTATAGAAAAGAATATAATTGTAAAAGATGAGATTATATCAGTTCATTTCACAGAGAAAATTCGAAATACTTACGTAACGTCAAGTGTTACCACTAGTAGTATAAAACCATTTTACATAAAAATCTTTTCTAAAAGATTAAAGAAAGCAAAAGAGCGCATTTTGATACGATGAAATAAAAACAAAACGCATGCGCAGACACTTATTCGAGTTCTCCATAGATCTTCAAATTAAAAAAAAAAAACAAGAAAAGTATCTTCCTATGAATCATGGGTATTAAAAATATTGCTAAGATAGCGTCGATGTTTCATTAAAACGAAGCGAATTCTATCCAGTCGAATAGGCTGATCGAAACTTTGATAAAATAAATTGAATCGTTTTATGAAAAGAAAAAATTTTTTTTCAAATTCAAAGGAAAGAAGTGAATTAAATGACACGGACTGATTGCAAGAAATAAAAAAAAACTGTCAACGAATTTAATTTTGAATTAAGACAGTTTTAAACGTAAAAAAAAAAGAGAAAACATATGTTATTATTAATTCTGAGATTTTCTTTTTTTTAAAACTTGATATCCTGTGAGAACGGAAAAACGCTACAGTGTTACGACGACCCCCGTTTCTTTATATTCTACAGAAAGCAAATCACGCCGAAAACACTGAATAAAATTAACGAATCATTAAAAGTATGCGGCTTGGTCAAAAATGTGATGCCTGCTTAATTATAATTTTAGAACAATTAATCCTGAATTTATTTTAGCTCTAAGTCATGATTTTTATAGAATGTAGAGTAATATGTGGTGGACTTACTTTCTCCTTTCCTATCTATGTGGATGTGCACGTCGAATTTCATTCGGGTTTCTTATATTCACTTACGCACAAATACCTTAGGGAAAGGTATGAATCCATTTACTACTTCCAGCTATGGATTAAATAGTAAGACTTGTACCTTCAAAAACCATTGTTATTTTTTTTTAACTTGTTGATTCAATAGATAGTCGAAAAATTATATATATATATATATATATATATATATATATATATATATATATATATATATATATTATATATATTTCAAATCAAAATGTGATGCCTGCTTAATTTTAATTTTAGAAAAATTAAACATCCTGAATTTATTTATTTACTAGCACTATAACCCGTCTTTGACTGGATGTTTCATTACTGGGAATTTTTGCCGTTCACCTGGAGCAGTTTAAGTTTAAAATCAGCCCACCCGAAAAATCAATATTAGTAACAACATTTCGGTGCAACTGAGGCACATCCTCAAATGGTGATTAACAGTTTTAATGCGACGTGGGCCGGAAAAAAAAACAAACAAAAAAAACTATATAATAATAAATAATAATATTGTAATAATTTAAACTATTTATTTTTATTAAAGTTTTTATGAAAAATATATATCCAAGAACAGATCGTAAATAGCAATACGTTACCGAGATTTATAATAGACAGGAAGTAGTGGAGAGCCATTTTCGCCAACAATTTGGGCTCAAAACTGGCACTGAAGAATTATCTATCAAACAAAATTGATTCATCAAAATTGGATGAAAACTGTGGAAATACATAAACAACATTCGATCACACACACACATTTTGAGAATTATATCAGGTCATCCCAGAAGTTCTGTCCGAATTTTAACTTTTTGTTAAAATGAAGGAAATTTAAAGACTATTTTATAATGTCTAATGGAGCTGAACATTATTTTTATGTTTAGATGCATTTAAACTGATCAAATTTTATTTCAGAGAAAAATAAAATTGAATTTTGTTTGATTAAATCCCTGCTAACATGGAAGTATCCAAGAATCATTTGAGGCACATAATGCTTTATGAGTTCAAGAAAGGAAAGTCGGCAGCCGAAGCGGCTAGAAACATTCACTCAGTTTATGGAGAGGAATGTGTGAATAAAAGAACTTGCAGAAGATGGTTTGCAAAATTCAGAGGTGGAGATTTCACCCTTGAAGATGAAGATCGAACCGGACGTCCAGTTGAGTTTGATGAAAAGCTTCTTGAAGCAGCCCTTGAAGAAAATCCTGCTTTATCAGTTGAGGAATTGGCAGTGGTTCTTATTTCAAACCATACAACTGTTCATCTTCATCTTCAACAACTTGGAAAAGTTCCTAAACTTGGAAAATGGGTGCCTCATGAATTGTCTGAAAACAACCTCAAATCCCGAGTTGACATCTGCTCTTCTCTTCATTCTCGCCAACTTGTTTCACCTTTTTTCGATAGACTTGTGACGAAAAATGGATCTTTTATTGAAATGTTACGCGTCATAGACAGTGGCTTGGTAAAGGGGAAGGACCCCAGCCACAGCCGAGTAGTAACTTCATGGGAAAAATGTTCTTCTTTCAATCTGGTGGGATCGCAAAGGAATAATCTATTTTGAATTCTTACCACCTAATGCAACAATTAATGCTCAAATATACTGTCAGCAATTAGAGCGTTTGAACCAAAGTTTAAGAAAAAAAAGCCCTCCTCTCGTGAATCGAAAAGAGGTGATGTTTCATCAGGACAATGCGCGACTTCCCACAGCAAGAATCACGTCACAAAAGATCGAAGAACTTGGTTGGGAGAAAATTCCTCATCCCCCTTATTCTCCGGATCTTGCTCCTTCAGACTACCATTTGTTTCATAGCTTACAGAATCATTTGGAAGAAACAGCTTTTGTAACACAGGAAGAGGTTAAAACTGACATTTGTGAGTTCTTCGAATCAAAGCCAAAAGACTTTTAGAGCAATGGAATTAGTAAGCTTGTTAATAGATGGAAGGAAGTCATAGATAATCAGGGAAAATACATTGTTGACTGAATCTGTAATTAAATGTAATATTTGGTCTCTTGTTTTCTTTATTCAAAATTCGGACAGAAATTATGAGATGACCTGATAGATATAGATTTTAGCTCTAAATCATGGGTTTTATAGAATGCAGGGTTACTTTCTTCTTTCCTATCTACGTGGATGTGCAGGTGGTGTAATGGATATCGGATCAAAATGATAAATCGGAGAAACGATTTCGAATTCCATTCGGGTTTGTTATATTCACTTACGCGCAAATACACTTGGGAAAGATATGAATTCATTTATTACTTCCAGCTATAGATTAAATAGTAAGACTTGTACGTTAAAAAAAAAGAAACAACATTGTTATTCTCAAAAGATCTTGTTAATGCAATTGTCACTCGCAAAATATATACACATATATTCTTACAAAGCAAAATTTCGGATTTAAATAACCCATAATGAATCGATAAGCCGTAAAAAGATCCTACTCGTAATTCTCTTTTAAAATGGCTACCCCAGAGGACACCTAAAGCAAAGAACGGTGATAGAAAGTTTGTTTAAGGAAAAAAGTGTTGCAAGTATTCATAGGAGGTTCGTGAATGTTTATGGAAAAGCTGCACTTAATGCAACTGCAGTAAAGAGATTGTTCAGTTGAGTTAATGGAAAACCTCAAAAGAAAGGAGAAAGAGACACAAGTGATATGCCCCGCGGTGGCAGGCAGGCTGCTGCACTAATTGACGATAAAACCAAAGAGGCTGATGATTTCATTACACTTGAAAGAATCACTATTACAAAAGTCTTCAATTAAGAAATATTAGTGCCTACTGTTTAGTGGAACCTCAATGGTCTATGCAGAATGGGTTTCTTGAGTGCAGATAGATTCTGTGAAGGAACAGATGGTAGTTGCTGCCCAAGAGCTACTAAGGGAGACACAACATGATTGTCCCCTCATAAAGGCGCAACGAAGAGGCCCGCATAGGTAAGTGGATTTCTAATGATAATGAGATAATTTGACTGAGAAAGACGCAAAGAAACTTGTCGTCGTCGGGGTTTACGGCCCCTAGTTCAAAGGCGAAATGCAGCAACTGAGAAGGAAGGAAATTGTCGAGGACTAGGTATAGAATTCTGAGACATTTATGGTCATTTTAGTTTGCTTTCATGAGTTTTTACTATGGAATCTCTGGTAACTGAAGAATAGGTGTGAATTTTTGAGCGAAAAAATATAATATTAATTTATTTTGATATGATTTAAAACCAGCATTTTTACCTTAGGAGTGTACAGTTTTGTACAAGACACCATCCAAATTTACTTGTATTAAAGCTTTGCTAAATCATCCTTTTTATTATATTGGCTTTGTTTTATAGTAAACAAATTTGTAGTACATGAGTTTCTGATATGGTATATTAGTTTTGTGACTTAGTCATATTTACCATAATTATTTTATTGTGACGCTTGGCTACAAACATACGACACTGATTGAAAATCGAATTCATTTACCTAGGTATGGTTGATTGTTCGTGATATAACGAATAATTTCATTTTATTTTTAATCTCTGTTTGGCATTAGGTGTGTTTAAAACCCAACTACTGCTTTATCTAAAATGAACTGTATTATTGTATGAGAGTCAAATGTGTAAAATAGCGTATGACGTTAGCATTTAGTCAACCTGTCTAGTTAGTAGGGGTATTTTGCTTTAAAAAAAACAAACAAATTTATCAAGGCTCGAACACCAATCATTAATACCAGAAGTAGGCGAAATAATCTTATTCTTATGATTGACACTCACATCTCTTCGTTTTTACATACAGATTTAAAATGTTTTTATTCTGTTTTGGGATGGGATCATATATAAGTGGAAACTCAGGTCAACACAGCGTAGTGAGAGCGATTGAAGCTGGAATGCAATCTTCAGGCCAGAAGATTTTACATACATATATATATATATATATATATATATATATATATATATATATTGTGTGTGTGTGCGTGACTGTCTGAAGACTGCTTCCTAGCGGGAAACTTGAAATCACTGCGAATTTTTACTGTCTGATGTTTTTTTATTGGATTATATGTATTTATACACTTGTGTGGACGCGGTTCGATTCTTTTGTTTTCGTTCCCCTAACCATGTGAAAATCATTTCATACAATGAACCTTGAAGTAACGGTGACGGTTTTGTGTCACTGGCGTTTTGAGGAACGGATTCCAGGTCTATCCTAGGTCACTTATTTTTACTGAGAATTTCTAGATTACTGAATAATTCACATTCTATTAAGTTAAATTCCATAATGGTTGTTATATTTATCTGTCCCTTTTCCTCTTGCTTTCCTTTTCTTGTTTTCTACAAAGCCACAGTAATATATATAATTTTTTTTAAAAATCTATTTGTGTAGCACATCTTTTGTTCGCCTCTAATGGCATTTGATCATTTTTTGCGAGCCATCCTGTTGTTACGACGAGAAAAATAATAACGTAAATCTTCAGTGTTAATCTTCCGGCTCGACTTGGTTTTTGTGGTTGATTTTAAGGCCTAACTACTGTAAGTGGATATCAATATAAAATATTTGATTTTAGAAAATAAACAATTTTTCAAATCTTTTACAACTTGACACTAAGTAGATTGGTTTGGTTTATTTTGTTTTACGGTATATCAACCTCAATGCGTTATTTAATGCCGATAAGAGTTATAGGATAGGTTCTTATTAATAGAATATGCGTTCGTTTTAAGAAATTAGTTTGTAGATCATGTTTCACTGACGTATTTTTTTTAAAGAAGGTTTTTTGCCGTGAGCCAAATCTATTGCTGGCAATATATATATTTTTTCAAAAATTTATTGCTGGTAATATATATATATATATATATATATATATATTATAAATTAATTGATTTAAAATATGTTTTTTTTTCCGCTACACAGTTCTAACCATGTTTCAAAAATGGAAGCTAAAAGCCACGAATTTAATTTTGCAATTAAATTAAAGGCATTAGTTCCATTTCATCCTCAAGCGAATTCGAAAAAAAAAAACATATTTTAAATCAATTAATTTATAATATTAATGGTCTGTAAATTTACATTGAGCACTATTTTGTAAAAATAAAAATATCTATAAGAACACCGAATTATATATCTTACTGTTCTTTCTTTTTATTTAAATACACAAACACACACATATATATATATGTGTGTGTGTATGTGTGTGTGTGTTTAAAATATGATTCCTTCGCTACATAAGAGTTCTCATGTTTCCAAAACGAGCTATCTCTTGGTTTACGTGTGTTTTTTAGGCATGCCTAAAACACACGTAAACCAAAAGATAGCTTATTCCTAAAATTTCGCTTGAAGATGAAACGAGACTAAACACCTCAATTCAACTTAATTTTAATAATTATTTTGATGGTTTCGGCTCTCGTTTTTGCAACATGAGAACTCTTATGTAGCGAAGGAATCATATTTTTAAACAAAAACATATTATAATAAAGCTCTACTTCTGTATGGAGTACTGTCTTAAAAATAAAAACAAAAATACTAAGGAACTCCGGATTATGCACCTAACGTGTTCTTTTCTATTTTCTGCATACCTGCGCATATATATATATATATATATATATATATATATATATTTAAATGTGTTGCTGATATTTTTAATATAAATATCTATTTTTATACTTTCATAGTGTTTTGACCCAAGTTTGTGGTTTAAGTATTTCCCCACGACTGGAACCCTAACAGGTGCTACCACCACAGGTCAGGGTGGATCTGGGAACAACAATAGTTAAGTGGTTCTTCCACGGTCTTCAAAACCTCCCGATCAGAAGCCTTGCTGCTGGATGTAGTTTATCGTCATGCCAGGGATGAGACAATAAATAGATTTTAGTTTAGATCTATCTATATATTTTTCAGTTAGCCCAAAATAATGACACTATTAGCATACGTAGTCACGTACTGATTGTACTTGCACTGGAAGACGTGGAATGCATCATTAATATTCAGAAAATTATTTGGGGACAAATATTAAACTACGTGTCTTTTTCTTTTTTTCTTCCGTCTATAATGCGTCGATATTTTCTACATTCAACTATTCTTTGAATGATTACCTTGTCTGTATTTAACCTTCTACAATAGACAGACGCCGGTGGGATAATCAGGGTCCGCATTCTAAGACATGAGTGTAGTGTTGATCAAAGAATTTTTATTTTTTCTTATTTTAGCTTCTATCTTATAATATTTATTATCGCGAGTCTTACTATTTCCTCATTTTATTTTTTTATTCCTACTTTTCTAAAATCTACTGCTTTTGATCGATATTCAAACGATATACATTAATTTAAATTTTGCTTTTCTTTCCTCAGTTCATTAAACTTTGGCGTTCGACCTCTTTTTCACCGTACAACACATTGCCTTTTCTTAATCTAGCCTTTAATTCTACTTGTCTTTCTCTCTTTTTAATTTATGCTTTCGTTTTCTTTCATCAGACTAGACTTTCTCTCTCTCTCTCTTTGAACTTAGTATCCTTCTTTGTCTGTCTTTCAGATTTCCGATTCTCTTTCTGTGAGCTTCTCTTTCTGTCTTTGAATTGTGCTTTTCTCATTTCTCTTCCCTTTAGTTTTGCCATTCTCTATCTTTCAGCTTCCTATTTTCTCTCTTTGGTCTCCATTTTCTTTTTAAGATAGCTTTTTTTCCCTGTCTAATTTAAATCAGCTTCTACTTCCTCTTTTTTTTTTTTTTAGACAAGACACTCCCTCTCTTTCTTTAGCCATTTTTTCTCTCTCCTTTTTTTAGTCTATCTATTTTCTCTCTTATTTTCATTATTCTATCTTTTATACATTTTGTATTTGACTTGGCCCTTGGGTTTAGTCGTGTGTCTTTTCTTTCCAGACTAATGTCTCTACCTACTCTTTCCTTTAAGTTTTTTTCCTCTTCATTTTTTCGACGCCACTTTTCTACATTTGCCTGCGCTGTAAATTTTAATCATTTTATTTCGTTTTTGTTGATCTCTCTGTTCTTGTTTACTTCTGCTTCGACGATTTTAGCCATCAAATTGACATTTACATCTGGTTGTTGCCACTTTTCATATACATCGCGACACAAAATCCGCCTCTTCTAAAAAGAAGAGACTGGATAAGACAAACAAAAGTTGATGAGACGCACGCATGCGCTATACGCGAATCTTAGAATGTCTACACATTTTCCCATTGGCTGCATCATCTTATGACATTTGTCTTTACACATTGAGAAACACCATTGTGTAAAATTATACCAGGTGTAAATCGCGTAAACAGAGAATATCACCTGATAGTGATACTATTATGTGCGCCATCTTAAAGATCTTTGGCGTGATCGGTCACAAAATAAGGAATTCATTTGCAACTATTGAAAAAGTGGAAGCTAGTTTCTTATATATTTGTTTTTTTTTATTTTGCTTTTCAAATAAAGTGCACATTATCATTCAGCGAACACTTTTTGCGGGGAACTGCAGTATTCTTCTTTTAGTAGATGTATGGGCATAAGTTTTTTTGATAAATATAAGGAACAATTAAATCAGATTATAATAGGTAATGGCAATTAAATCAGATGATTATTGGTTATGACAGAGGTAAAGTCATTAAAGAAAGACGACAAATGAATAACTCGGGTGATAATTATTCATGTAATTAAATCAATATTATTTGATGAACAAAAATTTCGACGAGATCGATACATAGGTTCGGCTTTGATTAACTCCGCTCTGTCAGTTATCTGTCTTTGAGAATCAACTTTTCTTTCTCTGAGATTTGTCAATCCCTCTCTGCTTCCCACGCTTACTTTTTTCTATTTTTAATCTCACTCTCTACTTATAGTTACTATTTCTTTCTTTTAGCCTATTATTCAATATAATCAGTTTTTGCATGTCCTAGATTAAATAACTAACTACAGATTAAACAATGGAATTCATAAAGGCATATACAGAAATTAGTAATTTTTCATAAAGAAATACTTTCATTTCTTATGATAAATTACAGAAGAAGGAGAAAGACAAAAAGGAGAAAGACAAAAGAAAGAAAAGAAAGACAAAAAAAAAGAAAAGGAGAAAAGACAAAAAAAAAGAAGAAAAAAAAGAAGAAGAAGGACAAAAAGAAGAAGAAGGACAAAAAGAAGAAAAAGAAGGAGAAAGACAAAAAGAAGGAGAAAGACAAAAAGAAGAAGAAGGACAAAAAGAAGGAGAAATACAGAAAAAGAACGACAAAAAGAAGGAGAAATACAGAAAAAGAACGACAAAAAGAAGGAGAAAGACAGAAAAAGAACGACAAAAAGAAGGAGAAAGACAGAAAAAGAACGACAAAAAGAAGGAGAAAGACAGAAAAAGAACGACAAAAAGAAGGAGAAAGACAGAAAAAGAAGGACAAAAAGAAGGAGAAAGACAGAAAAAGAAGGACAAAAAGAAAGAGAAAGACAGAAAAAACGAAGGACAAAAAAGAAGGAGAAAGACAGAAAAAGAAGGACAAAAGAAGGAGAAAGACAAAGAAAAAGAAGGAGATGTGTCTGGAGTGGTTGCTTAAAAATGGACGTTGTCCAAGTTTAGATTAAAGCTAAGATAATGAAAGCTGATTTTCATGGTAAGTAGAGAAAAATTGAATTGCATAAATTTTCTTACGAAGGAGAAAGACATTCTGAAAAAAGATTTTAGGACAATTGAAACAGTATTTTCCTCGAAGAACAAAAAGAAGGAATTTAAAGATTTTCAGAAAAATTCGAATTTTAGTAATACTGTTTTCCTTACAATTTCTCCACAAAAAGAAGGAAAAATCATGGCAAAAGTATCGAAGGAAAAGACAAAAATAGAAGGAAAAAAGAACAGATCCTTTGATTTAGGAGAAAAGATATTATGAAGAAGGAGAGTGCAATATATATGCAAAATAATTTATACTTATTATAATATGAAAAACTATTAGCAGAAGCTTATGAAACTTTATTTAACACATTATGACTTAGTGTTGAAAAACGTTTATTTTATTGTGATGAATGGTTACAAGAGAAATGGGAGGTGGGATGTGCTTATTTTAGTATTACACCTATGTTTCATAGACTTCGCAAAAAATATTTGATAATATGCGAAAGAAAGATGTATCTGAAACATTTAAAAAAAAAACTTTGATTTATTTTTTGAAAGATAGAATAATTGAGAACTTGTACCGAGAGCTGACAGCCTGTATGCGGATAAATAAGGAATTCAACAAGTACACAAATTCATTTCCTTTTATCTATGAGAAGCCAGATTGAATGTAACAAATGACGAAACAGATATGCTATGAGAAATTCACAGATTTTTCACAAAACCAAACACATATCAATTCATTTCACAGTTCTTATCAGCGCGATATTTGTTTTTACGAACTTTAAGTAAAATAACCAAAAAAAAAAAAAATTGATATTGTCGTGGTGTCCTCCCTCTAAAGAGTTTATGTTGGACTCTTCTGCCTAATATAAGGTTCGTAGGAGATAAGGCCTTGCGGGAACAGTCGCACAGATTGTTCAACTGTCGAACTCTCTGCTTCGGCAGAGAGGAACTCGGACGAGGCTTTGCCACAGGGCAAATTTTCCTCTGGGGTGGTAAAAAGTCCCTGAATCCATCTAGGTGGGTTCAAAGGGAATATTTTAGCTGAGCCTACGGGCTCGGAGAAACCCACGTTAAACTCGGCCTTGTACCACATACATTCCTTGTGGGGGGGACTGTTAAATAAAACAGTCGCACAGATTGTTCAGCTGTCCAACTCTCTGCCTCGGCAGAGAGGAACTCGCAAGGCAAAGTTTCGTCCAGGGAGGTGGACAGTCCCTGAACCCGTTTAAGCGGGTCCAAAGGGAATATTTTTGGCCGAGCCTAGGGGCTCGGAGTACCCACAATAAACCGGCCTTGTGCCACATACACCCTCGTGGGATGCTGTTAATAGTTAACAGCATCCCACGAGGTTGTATAGATCGCATAGATTGTCCATTACTGTCGAACTCTCAGCTTCGAGCAGAGAGGAACCCGGACGAGGCTTTGTCGAAGGGCAAAGTTTCGTCCGAGGAGGTAAACAGGCGCTGAACCCGTTTATACGGGTTCAAAGGGAATATTTCTGGCCGAGCCTACGGGCTCGGAAAACCCACGGTAAACTCGGCCTTCTGCCACATACATCCCACTGTTAAATATAACAGTCGAATAGATTGAACGCTGGGTCATCCGAGACACACTCACTAGTCGTGTAATACTCTTCTGTTGTACTTATTGTTTAATATATGATATATCTGCAACACTTGTTTTGTTATTTCTGTAACCATTTACTTGATCACAACAGATATATTGGTTACAATCCTAAATTTCCGATGAAAAGTTGTGGTAAAAAGCGTCTAGAAATTGCAATTGGAATAAATAATATTTGAAACAAGATAATTGTTGACAGCGCTAGTAAAAGTCAAAGAAATAAATGTTTATCCTTAGAAAATAATATCTTTTAAAATATATTTGAGTAAGACAAGTTTGCAAAGCATTAGGTCACGTTGAATTACTCATGTCTAATCGTATCTATTGTACAAATAAAAATTAGAATATATATACCGGGTGTAACAGTGCAAAGATTAATCTAACAACTATTAGACAATTTTTCTATTGTACCCTTTGGGTACATATCTTAAAAAAATGTTTTATTTATTTTATTAATCCGACATCTTAGTGGATACTCGTATTTGAGAAGACCATCTGTTTATTTATTAAACAGTATATTTATTTTCGTCTACCGGCCCGAATGTTCACGAGATATTATTAAAGAAAATTTCAGGCCGGTAGACGAAAATAAATATACTGTTTAATAAATAAATGGAGCGCCATAATTAAATTTTTATTTGAACCGTTTATTTAATCTATGGTGGGTAGATTGCTGCCGTCGATACATTATCTATATCTAGGGATCACTTCTTGTATATTTTGTTTTTAAAATGCTTCTCAGTTACTGCTATTATTGTCTCAATTGAACCTGAGTCTGTACTACTCAGACCAAGGCTGGAACTCACCATGACTACCGCACTCAATTCGTCTAATCTTCTGGACTATCGCCCCTGGAATTATATCTGTTGTGTAATATAGGTGTTGTGCGGAAAAGTTCACGGCTCGACCTACTACACAAAAAATCTAGCGAAATGACAAAATATTAGATTTTATTTAATCTCTTTTTAGCCAGACAAAATACTTTGCGGCATTTCTTCGGAATGAGTGAATTACAAATAGAAAACAGCTTTCCTGAATTCCCCCCTGAGGCAAATATACTGAGGAATAATAGTGGCGTTATGCCGATGATATATGTATTCATAGTTGTGATAAGAATGAATAAAAACGTTCGCCAAGTGTCTCAGGAAACGTGACAAGGTAAACCTTTCCAAAACAGATACTATGATCTGGACTTGGAATGAAAGCCGACATGGTGCCTACTCTGAATCCATCATAAAAATTCAAAATCTGGAACTAATAAAAGGTTACAGAGACATCACGTTGAAACACCAGTTCCCGTACGATCACAGAAGTTAAGCAATGTCGAGCCTAGATGGGTGACCGCTTGAGAATACCAGTTGCTGCATGCTTGTATGTGCTGGTGTTGTTAATCGGAGAGCCGAGTTCAATTGCCGTAGGGTTCGTTATAATCATTTACGCACAAATACCCCTGGAAAATGTATTAATCTACCTCTTCTCCCTCCAGCTATGGGTTAAATATTAAGACTTGCATCACTAAACCATTATTATGTAAAAGAAATCGGCTCTCATGAAGGTTGATATGCAGCTGAATGAAAGTAATGAACTAGTAAATATTAAACACGTCAAGGAAATCCTAGAAATAGACTATTTTTATGGCCTCAACAAAGAGTTTTAAATCCTGTCTATGTACCACAGGTATCACCACTAGACTGGTTTCAAAGATAGATACAATAAAGTCTTTCCTCCATCTCAAAAATTGCTATATGCTAGAAAAATCAAATATGATCTTGAACAAATAAAAACAAAAAGAATCAACATTCACTTCCAAATGTTCCACGAAATAGGACTCAAGGTAAACCTATCCAAAACAGAAACTATAATCCGAAATTGAAATGAAGGCTATGATGACACATATCCTGTATCCATCATAAAATAACTCAGGATATGGAATGAGCAAACACTAAATTCTTCAAATACCTTATCGTATGGATCAGTTATAACAAATTTAGTATAGGAGAGAAGGGATTTGAATATAGAATAGGCTAAGCTAGGGGTGGTTTCACACTACACCGCAAATTGCTACAAAGCTAAAACTTTGTTATGTTCTTAAATAGTCTTGATCTGACGAGACTGTCATATGGGTCAGATGCATGATGGTAAACTCTCTCAGAAATGTTTGAAAATGATTGCTGTGTCCAACCGCATTCTCAGATCAACAGCTAAAATGACTTCGAGAGAACGAAGCCTGTATTTCTCAACGGGGACCATACTTCATCGAACCTCGTATATTTGGGCTACAGAATCACGAACAAAGAACTGCACCAAATAGCAAAGACCACATCACGTGAGGTCTCAGAAACAACTAAAATGGACAGCACATGTAACTTGAAGAGAAAATTACATACCGTATAAACTCGTGTATAGGCCCGACTTCATGTATAAGTGCAACCCCTCAATTTTTAACTCCTCTCCAACAAAAGTTTACCTGTGTATAGTCCAGTCGGTCACCGGAAATTTTTGATTTTAACCTTTTCAAAAAACTGTTTATAATGCAGCCCCATATTTTTTGCTTTTAAAAGGATCATAAAAACAAGCTTAAAAGCCGCCATATCGAGCGGCATTTAGCTAGCTCCTGTTGAGGGCTCTTAATTAGGCCTATGGTTGTTCAGGAGTTTGAGAGTCCCTAAGTCTCAGCACTGGAAGCTCTGCTGGTTGACGTTTGATTTGGGGTTTCATTTGCAAGGGACTTTCGTTTCCTTGCTGCAGCCTTAGCGCTTTTGATTACAATCTAGTCCTCTGTTGGCAGACATTTCTTTTTGCAAGGCATACTGCTGCCGAATGGGATAGACAACAATAAACTACAGAAGAACTCAAAATTGATCAGTGTATTTAAGTACAGTGTAACCTGGATATAAGAGAAACCCGGATATAAGAGAGATTTTCTCTGGTCCCAAATTTGAGCCTGTGTTAATGTATTTTAAATAGACCAAACCTGGATATAAGAGACTACTTCTCCGGTCCCGACAATTCTCTTATATCCGGGTTACACTGCATTGCATTAAGATTTATGCTTACCTTTTAAAAGTTCAACTATAATTCTTCTGCTGCCACTTAAATTAAAGACAATTTAATGTACACCGGTCGTTACTTTTCGTACAAAAATTATTTTTATTTCATGGATAACTTTTGCTGAATTTAGCAATAAATTTAAGTTATTCCCAAATGTATTTCCAAGTTATAAAAATTGTTATTGTACGAAATATTCGTCGCAATATATATTACGTAAAAATCCCTGAAAACAATCGCAATATGAAAACGTGATAATCGCAAATTTCAGTATTGAGGGTCCAGATCCGTATCCCACCCGGAATGTTTTTAATTTGCTGAGTCGGTATGATTACAAAATGGTATGATATGTTGGACTAAGGCCTGTAGGAGTAAAGTTGAAAAAGTGTGACACACTGATATTCACATTTATTTATATAGATAAAGATGTTCTACATTATTTTGGGCAAAAGTTTAGAGGAAGTCCCCACCAATTCTGAAAAATGTTTTGATATGAACATTTTATAAATTACAATTAAAAGTAGCGCTTTCAAATGAATGTTTCATGATATTAGCAAACATAACATACTTTTCTCAATAAAATGCTATAATTTACAATATTCTTTTCGAAAACATAAAAGAAGCCATAATTACAAGAAAGTGTAGTTCCACATCGTAAATTACGTAATTTTTTTTTAGTCAAATCAGGTAAGGAGTGGTAATAAAATAAGCACATCCCACCTCTCCTCTCGCTTGTAACCATCAACTATAATTAAATAAAATTTTTAAGTGATAAATCTAGATTAGTCAAATAAAGCCTTGCGCCATATATTTTGTCATTTTTACGAAAATAAATACAATCAGTATAATAAAACTTCGTAAGTTTCTACTTAAAATTGTTGCTATATTACATAAGGTAAAAAAATATAAAAAAAAACAAATATAGTAAAGATTCTTTGAAAGATTAGAATAGAATAGAATCTAAAAATTAAAACGTGTTAAGCGGTTAATTTTAATATTTCTTTTCTGAAAGTTTATGGTTAATTTACTTGACGGAATGTTTTAAAGAAATCGTAAACGTACGAATACAGACAAAAAGAAGAGATTAAAAAAAGGAAATTCAATTTAGA
The DNA here is from genome assembly GCA_903632075.3 of Acanthosepion pharaonis. NCBI lineage: Eukaryota > Metazoa > Mollusca > Cephalopoda > Sepiida > Sepiidae > Acanthosepion > Acanthosepion pharaonis. The sequence goes on along the minus strand of CAHIKZ030000084.1, from coordinate 374,823 downwards.
AAAGTAAAAATAAAAGAAATTATGGAAAAATAGATAAGCGATCAAACAAAGTTAAGTCTGTTCATCCAACAGTAAAGACCGATTGAGGTTATATTTAAATAAAAACAATAAGATAAAACGAAAGTTAAAACAAAAAAAAATGGAAAAGTCAGTTTTTTTTTCTTATTTCCAGTACATAAAGATACTTATACTTTTTTTTTTTTAACAAATTTCACTTTTTATCTTTTTAGTTCCACATTATCTTCTCCCTTCTTTCATTTTCTTTTTTTCCAGCTTTTTTTCCCATTTTTTATTCTTATCTCCAATCGACATTTTTTACTTGACTTGTTCTGATATATCTATTGCTTATTTTACTCTTATATATCTTCAATACTCTTTGCTTCCTTGCCTAAATTTCATTTCTTTCTCAGAACTACTGTAGGGGGCAAAAGAGAAATGATTTACCTTGCTAAAATTCAATTTGTTCCAGCGAAGAAATTCAAATATTATTAAAAGAATTACTACTAGCGATGTATGAAGCATTCGAAGAAAATAAGAAATAAATAGAATATGTCTAGAATTGAATGACCAACCAATTCTCGGTAGCCTAGCTGGAAAGGCATCTGTACAGGAATATCAGGTTCCTGGAATAGGGATGCGAATTCGAGTGTTGCCGATTGATTTGTTTTTTTTTATTATTTCTGCTTCACTCTTCTCAAACACGATCTTGGAATAAGATTCTGTTAGTTGCGATAAATATCAGTGAAACATTACATAACAGTTTAGTAAACGTTTCTTTGTTTCTAACGAACTTATACTTGTTTTTTTTTTTTTTACTTAACTTTAAGAAGGCATCTTTTACTATTCCAATTCGTCTTCGGATTTCGGTATCGAATTTTCCGTCCTCTGTTAAAACGCTTCCAACATATTTAAATTTTTGTACTTACTTAATTTTAGTATCTCCAATTTGTAATTCGCATGTGGGTTTTTTCTGTTTTTTTTTTGTTTTTTGCTGGCAGCCATACATTCTGTCTTCTTACAATTGTTGCTTAGTCCTTTATTCTAGCTTTCCTTTATTAACTTCTGTATATGTTTCTGAAGTATTTACTAATATTTCATTTCAGGAATACAAATATTGTTATGGTTTGCAAAAATGATATAACTTCCCAAGAAAATCAAATTATTGTAACCTTATTGAGTGATGGAAACTGCGAATAAAATTGAACAGACATCATAGGAAACTAAAGGGGAATTTGAAAACATTGGCAAAATAAGAAAGAAAAAAAAAACAATCTGGTTCTAAGAATATCATAAAAAGAGCTGAGACAAGTTAAAAGTTGAGTGATTTGACTAGCAAGTAAATATGGCGCCTGAGTTGTAAGTGTAAAGAGAGAGAATATAATTAGATTATTAAGAACGATGGTTAAAACAAAAGAAAACAACCAAATTAGCACCTTTAAGTAAACATCCTAAAGTCAAATGTGCATGATGTGTGATGCAATATACGAAAACTGATTCGTAATGGTTAGCGCTGAATATGAAGGTACAAAGTATGAACTGGCTCGAAATTAGATCTTTCATAGAATTATTCAATCAAAACGACTTAGAAGACAACGGATATACATAGAGTAAAGATTAGGATCTAGTATTGTAGGTTGTATGATAATAGGGGCCTTCAGAGTTGATGATATCTAGATAAATTTTATGAATTATTCAAAGTTCTTGGAAAATAGTACTTGAATAATACAGGTCTAAAAACAAGAAACTTTAATCTAAAGAATATATACATTTAGGGCAATGGCTTTTGGCAAGATACGTACAAAGGAACTATCAGGACAGCTAGGGAAGCTTCATTTATTTGAGAAGAATATTACAACTGTTAAAGGGGCCCACCCCTTTTCCATACAAGTGGACTCGCCCAGTGTGTACTTGTACTGCTGCCGGTGAATACCCGGAAGTCGGAAGTGATAGAGTGAGAGAGTGAGGTAACCGCTTTGTAGGAGTCACAGTTGCGAGCATGTAGACTCAGAAGAAGACTATAAATATATCATTATTGCTACTAACCGCATTTCTGGATTTACTAACCGTATTACCAATTGCAAGAGTAGAGAAAACGATTTCAGTAAATACATAACTAGAAAGGGGCATAAGTCAAGGGTGTGTTTTCTCATCGAACTTATTCAACCTTTACAGTGAAGCAACCCTGACAAAAAATTTAAAAGTCCCACCTTCTTCTGTGTACTGTGTCCCTTTACGACGTTGGCGATCATAGTTTTTCAAAATTTCCTGCCCCTTGTAGTTCTTAACATTTGTCCTTTTACCATCTCTCTCATACCCTTCCCCTCTATCCATTCACTCCTTGCTTTCCTGTCTCTCTTACCTTTAACCTGTCCTTTGAGTATCAAATTTTCTAAGCCCTCCTTTCTCGTTATGTGTGCCTGAAATGTCAACTGTCTCTTCCTGGAATTAAGTATAAGTCGCTAGAATTTCGGCGATGGTATTCTCAGAATATTTCTGTAGAACCACATCTCTGTTGCTTCCAGACTCTTCTTCATCTGCGAGGAATGGTCATTTACTACCATGTAACCCTACCAAGTTATATTATTGACAGAAACAATCTCTGCGTTACATATGCAGATGATAGTGTTAACAGCAGAAACAAAAAAAGAAACTACAGAAATTCTTACAAACGAAAGTAAAAATAAGGCGAGATATACTAAGCATAAATTGTAAGATGACATTTTTTTTAGTCAGCGAAAGAAGCAGCACAATATGCTTAATTACAAATCTGAGATACTGATGTAATGGAATAACCTGTCACCCCCATGAGCGACAACACTATAGGTAGCAGCTATCTGTAAGTCAAAGGACCACAGAGTCTAGCTGGGATCTGTTACTCAGCTCTTAGCTGTTGTCGAACTCTCTGCCTTCGGCAGAGTCTCGTTCGGGGAGGTAGACAGACCCGAACCCGTTTATGCGGTTTCTACGGGGAATTTTTGGCCAAGCCTACGGGCTTTGATTGCCCCACATTAAATTCGTCCTTGTGTCACACCCTACCTCGTGGGGAGGCTGGTAAATATTTCTAGCTGGGATCTGTTGAGTACGAATCGGACTTACGCGAGAACTCCCGACCTTCCAGTAGTAGCACTCATTACTGGATTGACGTGCGACGACCCTGTTACTTTTATTCTTATTGTACTGGTTATTACAATAAACCTTTACTTATTTTATCTACCTTGTTTTTCAAGTATATATTCCTATTAGCACGGAATATAACAGTGGCGACGAGGATTGTTGAATCGAATTCACATATAAAAACACCAAATTTCAGCGACGCCGAAACGAATTCACAAGAAAAATATTTGTCGGCTATACGTTTGGTTTACAAGAGTTTCGAAGTAAGACAAACCTTAGGATATCATAACATTTTACAATCGGAGGAAGACGTTCGGAAAAAAGATTTATCAGAAACCATAATTATAAAAGTACAAAAGTTAAAATATCTAGGATGTGTTTTAAAAGAGGGAGGAAGATGCGACACAGAAGCCGCATTGCAATATCGAAAGTTGCCTTCCGAAAGTACGCAAAATATTAAGCAACTGGAAAAATTAATTAGGAACAAAGAGAAAAAAATACTGAAGTGTTACATAATATCTGTGGTCCTAGATGAAAGTGAATGCAAGATCATCTCATCAGAGATGGAAAAGGGACTTCAGGGAGCAGATATGTGGTTCTACAGAAGGATGCTGAGAGTAACATGGATTAAACACGTGAGCAACGAAAGTTTAGAGAACCTGGAAACAAAAAGGATACGGATACGTACCATCAGAATGAAACAGTTGATAATTCTAAGGCACATATTGAGGACAAAGGGCTTGGAAAATTTGATGCACACTGGACATAATGCAAGAATGACAGAGGAAAAGAGCACATCACGTACCTAACGAACTTGTGTAAATGGTTGGCAGAACAGCGGTCAGAAGAGATAGCAAAAATACAAATTTACTAAGGGTTAAAAAAAAAATAAAAAGTTGTGGACAGCTATTATCGCACACGTCCTGAAGGAACACGGCACGTAAATGACCTTGCCATAAAAGTTATAAAGTCACCAAATTAATGTATTGTTCCCTCGCCTCTTCGGATATTAATCCAACAGCAAACTTTTAGTCAACCGTTAAAAGAAATGCATTTGAAAATGGGCTGTTCTTTGCTGTGAAGGCCTGGTCTAGTGAAAGTAAAGAATAGCGCTTCTCTGAATATCCGCCGTGAAAATAGCGATAGGATAGCAACATTTCTTATGTTTATGTAAAGTGGAATATAATTCATCGCCCGCGAAAACGCTTTTGACATTTCTCAAGGCTGAAAAGTGATGTATTGGGCAGCTTGCGGCCAGATATAGCAACAATATTCCATTTTAACTCTGATCAAACACTTGCAAAGATAGAGAATGGCAGGGATTCAGGTATTTTATGGAGTGGCACAAGTAACCGACTGTTCTTTCAGAATCTTTAGCGATAGATCTCGTTTACGAATTGCATTTGAGGATTGGATAGAAGTTCGTCATGTCTCAGTTATGTGTCTATTCAGTACTAGCTTGATTTTGGAACTATTGAATATTTCAAGTCACTTTTTTCCCCATTGTGCTAACGCAGAGGGGGAAAAAATCAACAGTCAGGCTCTGGTTTGCTAGAGTTTTGGCGTTGCCCATAAACCGTGGTATCGTCTGCATATATATATATATATATATATATATATATATATTAATGATCTGAAAATATTCTTAGACACATTGTTATTATAAAGCAGAAAGAGGATAGGGCCGAGAGGAGAGCCTGTCTGTGAAGTCTCCCGACATTCTGACCATATTACCTACACAATCAGGATTCTCTCTCTGTCTCTCTCTCACACACACAGACGGACACACGCACATATATATATATATATATATATATATAAGAGAGAGAGAATAATAGCTGGCCGGTAGTATTCGAGTATACCTGCCTGCTAAGGCGGCTAACCAATCCCTATTACAGATGCCTGCCCAGTCACATTTGTGTTTGTTCAACACTCACAGAGACCACCTCTGGTTTATACTACAACTATGCAGTTTCTGGAAGAGAGAGAATTATCTGGCGTGATCGATAGTCTGATCAAGGCTAGTACGCTCAAACCCTCGCTCACGATGACTAGCGATTTCGTGCTAACTCAACCATCGACGAATCTCAAATAGTTTCATCAAATAGTCAACTAAGCTTAGGTCAACTCGTGGTATGGATTTCAGGCACTTTCCAAATGTACCGCAGGTTGAGGTCGCTCTAAAAGACAATAGCACCATGGCGAGATTCGAACCCGGGTCTCATGGCCTAACCACTCGGCCACATACACACACATATGTAGTCTCGCCTCAAGAGGTTTCAAATTCATCTCTTCTCTACCAGCGAAATAACTTTGTATGCATCGTCATCCTATTATATTTTATATCATCTGCATTTGCTTATACCTTATGCATTTATCTAGGCAAAATAAATATTAATATTTTATAGTTTTATACATTCTTGCTTCTTGACTTGAGGCTTAGAGTTGGTTGCAAAGTTAGAGATGATTACCTTAAATTGCCCGAGAAATTATAAATGCATCGACAAAAAGAAAAGTAAAGCAAATAAATACATATACAAAAAAGAAATAAGCTAACAGCGTTTACATGTGAGCAAATATATTATTATGCGGAGGAAATACATATGAATGCATATATAAATGTTCGTAACTTAAAAGATAACATTATACTGAAAATAACCTAAGTTGGAAATTTTTGTAAAGATCTGAATATAATTTCTTAAAAAAAAAAACAAAAAAAAACGCTTTTATACTTCCACATTTCTACTCGGGTTAACAGTTTACACAGACACCTGGAACTTTATGCATTCATTTATGTATAGTATTATCCGAAACATTCACGAACTGACTTACCCACGCATATCCACGAATCGTCGAGATACGAGTTCGTAATAAGTGAAAATAAATATTGCATGCGGACGTCTGTCTGAAAGCGAATAATACATTTGATTATGTGAAGGCAGTAATATTATCTATACATGTGTGGATGTATGCCGCATATATGTAAGTGCATCGATAAGTCCGTAGCTTGACGATAAAAATGAACGTTTATTTTAGATTCAAAGTATTTATTTTTCTACACTCGACACCTGTGTATTAATTTCTAATCGAACATTATTCAAGGAAAATTCCAAACCAACATTCACTTTATTTCAGTGGTAGGCACAAGGCATTTTTATCGCTCCTCATGTGTGTGTGTGTGATATGTGTGTATTATATATATATATATATATATATATATATATATATATATATATATATAATATATATATATATATAAATAAACATGGACACACTGATACAAATAAACATGGACACAGATACAATATGTATATAAGACCCCGTATGTATATAAACACCCGTTCAATATATATATATATATATATATATATAGAGAGAGAGAGAGTGAGAGAGAGAGAGAGAGCGTATTCAGGTAAAAGTACTTCATTTATACATGTAACATTACAGAATGTAAATTACAGAAAAGCTAAAGTGATAAATTTTTTATGTAATTTTCCTTGTGTTCGAACAAGTGTTTTCTTTTTTGGATATAGTATATGTAGAAACTACCCAAATGTTTTATAATTCCGAGCGCTTTCCGCTATACTTTTAGCCATTTTCAAGGATGATTTTACTTTTGCTTTTTAACTGAATGCATGAGTTGTGCGTATGTGTCTAGAGTTATAGGTTTTTTTTTTAAATTTCAGAACACAGTAAACGCACTGTGGCGTTGTTCGTAATTAATATTATTGAGTGTTGGCCTGTTCTTTTTTATTATAAGGCTTTTATTATTTTTAATCTTTTCTTCATGTGGATGAGTTTATTATGCTTGTATTTTCTACTAGTATGTTTCAGATAGGTGTGGGAAGTTCGTGTGTGTGTTTAAATAGGTTCCGATGGAGCTGTGGTCGGGTAGGTGTAACGTAAGGAATCTGGATAGGCATGTAGTAGTGTGGCCAATGTAATTATTTATAAGTTCGTTTTGATCAGGAACACAGTTACTTAAAGGACATTTCAACACGTAAATAATATTCGTTTTGTAGTTTTGACTTGTGTGTCTTGTTATTTTTGAAAAAAAAAATAGCTATTTTAAATATTTTGTTGTAGATAATTGAATTTTTTTGTATTTCTTTATAATAATTCAAGACGAAGATTAATCTTGTTTGTAGTTGACATGCATTTGTCTTTTGCAGAAAATTGTTTATTTTTGTCGGTGTGTTCCTTATCGTTACTATTTACTTTGAAAAGAAATAGTCTAATTTGATGGTCGATGAGGTGGTTAGGTAAACCATTGTTAACTAGTGTCTGTTTTGCATTGTTGAATTCTTTAAGGAAAAGTAGACGAGAAGATGCGTTCTCATGTGCTCTCTTTAGGAAGTTTTTTTCATCACTGCTATTTTGTATCTGTTACTGTATTCTACGATTCTAATATGAACTACGAACACAGACTCAATGTGCTGACTGTGTTCGGAAAATAAAACATCCCTATAACTTTAGAAACATACACACAAACCATACATCCAATAAAAAGTGAAAATAAAATTATCCTTGAAAATGGCTAAAAGTATAGCCGAAATCGCTCGGGATTACAGAAAAGTTGGGCAGTTTCTACACAGACTGTGCCCAGATAAGAAAACACTTGTTCGAACACAAGACAGAGAAAATAAAAAGCTTAGTCTCTGTTGCTCGTCTGTCGCCTTTAATGAAACACACACACAAACACGCGCTTATGAAAACTACACAATATTATTTCACCATATATATAAAAAATCAATGGAAAACTTTTGTTAAAATAAAATAAATATTCATATTCACCATATAAAAAGAAAAAATTTAATTTATTTTTGCAAACATTGGCAAAAATTCAAGAAAAATCAAACAATAATTATCATCATCATCATCATAGGGAAAGAGAACTTTCAAATTCGAAAATAATATAGAAATTCAAGAAAATCCAATGAGAGAATTATAGAAAGAATTAAAAGCATCTTTTATTATTTTTAAGAAGCGAACAAAATCAACAAACTTCATGGAAGTCAACTAAAATTGTGTTCTCCAAGAATAACTCCATTACTTTTGAAGAAACAGAGGTTAAAATTTATTCATGAGCATAAGAATAAACCTGCATCATCTTGGGAAAGTGTTTTATGGGCAGATTAAGGAAAAAAAATATTGAATGAATTGGAAAAAAGACGGCACAGACTTGTTGGTGAAATTTGTTGGTAGCAATAACATGGTTTGGGGATGTTTTTCTGGTAATGATACGGGTAACTTAGAGTTAATATATAGTGGAATGAATTCAAAAACATAGCAAGATATTTGGAACTCTAATTTGTTTGGGTCAGTAGTAAAGTTTGGACTCGCAAATGAATGGGTTTTGCAGCAAGATAATGACCCTAAATATACAGTTAAATCTACGAAAAACGAGCTTATTGAAAACAATGTCATTACACTCAAATGGCTACCACAGTCTCCCGACATGAACCCAATAGAGAATTTGTGGCGTTTATTAAATTCAAATTAATAAAAGAGCTCGGAAAAACGTACTGTACCTAAAGAGAATATGCAAAGAAGAATGGAGTAAAATGCCAACTGGAACTTGCAAATAATTGATTAAAAGCTACAGCAAGGGACAGATTGCTGTTGAATTGAGTAAGTGATAAGCTACAAAGTATTAAATCGGTATTATAATTTTGTACGAATACCTTTTCACCTCTAAATGTTTTAATTTCATATGATTTCATTAATTTAACAAATGTTTCAAAATTCTTTTGCATATTGCAGCATTAAGAATTTTGCATGTTAGCAGTTAAGTCAATTGACTTCTACACATAGTATACAAATATTGTATGGATTATAAAATTCTTTTATAAAATGTATCTATGTTAAATAAAAAAATATTGTGTACGAATATTTCATTCTCTTCACTGTATATAGACATACACACGCTTCTGTTAATGCAATTATTTTTGTGTATTCACGCAGCTATATATATATATATATATATATATATATATATATATGTGAGAGAGATTTGTACTTTTGTATTAATTCTACAGACCTCCCAGTCAAATGTTTACTGAAATAATAAAAAAAAAATAGACGCTTAACTTTAATTGGAGAAAAAAAACTTAAAAGCTTCCTGAGGAAGAGAATTTATTTTGAGTAAAAACTCACAAGCGTTATAATAATACACTCAAATTACAGGTATATCTGGAATACTGAAATGGATGCCACACCTTCAAACGTTGTAATTCTTACACCGAACTTCCCGTGAAATATCCAATACCCAGAAAGAACGAAATAGAATTGGGTAGGATAAAGAGATAATTTTCTTCTATTTATTTTCTTTTACGCTTCCTCGGTAACGGTGATTTTACACACACTGACACTTACTGGCGAAAATGCAATTGAATATAGCGTAAAATGACGACATGCAAATCCAAATCTTTTTACCAAGGCGAAAAATCGATAAGCTCAAATTTTCATAAGTCGTTGAATAACAACGTCTGCATTCGGATGACATCACCTTCATAAGCTCACAGTCAAATAAATATCCAGATAAAATAGTATAGAACAGAAAATGAAATTACAGTTTCACATGTACAAAGAAAAACAATATCCGTTCCGACGTAAGATCACATGGCTTCGGCTCTACGCGGGTTTCGTGACAGAAGGGAGTTTACCAATATAATTCCAAAGAGAGATTAAAGTGTAACAGTTTCTACAATAAAAAATCAAATTTGTTAATGAAAGGCTTACATCCACACCACGTTGAAGTAGCAGCTCTCGGATGATCGGCGAATTTAAGCAACGTCGAAACTAGTCAGTACCTAGATGAATGACCGTTTGGCAACACCAGTGTTGAAACTTGACTAATGCATGGAATAATAATGCAACACAAAATGTACTTAGAACAAAATGTATTGAAACAAGAAAGTGTACACAATATTTACATATAGTCTTTTGTATATTCCTGGTAAGACCGTTCCTGGAGAATGTGTTGATTGAGTTGCAGTCGGGCAGAGTCTCTGGTTGAATCTCTTGATTCTTCACTCTCTTCCCGGTACCAACAATATTTATATGGTCGGTACTCCACTATGCAAATTAGGTGGATCCTACCACAACAACCAGGTGCTGTAAGCTTGAATGAACGGTTAATGTAATGGATAATGGCTCGGAATTATTAATTGAGAGCCGAGTTTTAATTCCGGTTGGGTTCATTATATGCATTTTCTTAGGAATGGTATGACTCAAACTCTTCTTTCCCATCAGTTAAGGGTTAATTAGTAAGATTTGTATCCGTAAAATTATTAATGTTATATTCCGTGCTACTAAGAGCATATACTCGAAAACCAAGGTGAATAAAATAAGTAAGGGTTTATTGTATAAAACCAGTACAATAAGAATAAAGGTAACAGTTATGCACAAAGGCGTTGCAAGTACTACTATTGGAAGGTTGGTAGTTCTCGCGTAAGCCTGAGTCGTATCCAACAGATCCCAGCTAGTCAATATTTACTAGAAACCAGTGTAGATTTGGCACAAGGCTGAGTTTAACGTGGGTTATCCGAGCCCGTGGGTTCGACCGAAAATTCCCCGTAGGAATCATATAAACGGGTTCGGGTCTGTCTACCTCCCCGGACGAGAATCTGCCCTTCGGCATAGCCTCGTCCGGGTTCCTCAAATCGACAGCTCGAGTTCGACAGCACAGCTGGAACAGATCCCAGCTACTTATATTTAGCTATCCCCACCCCCCACGAGGGTTGCATGTGGCACAAGGCCGGTTTAACGTGGGTTCTCTCGGCCAAAAAATATTTCCTTTTTGAACCCGCATAAAGGGGTTCAGGATCAGTCTACCTCCCAAAAGGAGACTCTGCCCTTCGGTAGAGCCTCGTCTGGGTTCCTCTCTTCTCCTAAGGCAAAGAGTTCGACTGTTTAGCTGGAACAGGTCGCAGCTAGACTATGCAGTCCGTTGACTTACAGATACTTACAGGAAGTTACTACCTGTAGTGTAGTCACTCATGGGCTTGACAGATTATCCTATTACATCATTATCTAAAAAAGAAATTCTTAAAATCTAAAATTTTCTGGCATTAAATAACATGTATTGCCGTAGAAAGAGAATCTGTCGATCAATCAATTGATAATGGAAATCTATTTTTATGGAGGCTGTGAAATTTTTAGATTAGTTATAGAATTCCCGTAAGTGGAATTCATACATTCGATTCATCGCTAAATATGCCGGGAGAATATTCGGCTCGCTATACCGCGCTCCAGTAAGTACAGGAATCCTCATGCTATCCTCTGTATTTAAAGGAGTCAGATCCGGCCTAAAATGGAGTACTTTTGTCATATTTGGTCGACCACTGCGTCTCCGTGTCCTATTTGCCACCCTCCAAACTCTCTCATTGGTTTATCGCTACTTGCATGAAAAGTTCTCGGACGAACAGCATTCCTTGGTGCAGCCTGTTCTAACCTTCACGACAAGGACCCGCCATACCACTCACATTGCAGCAAACCATCCACATTTCCTCAATATTCCATTGGTGTGAAGTAAGTTCCACTGGAACAGCTTCTTCTCCCGAACCACTACTCTGGATGTTTACCCCCTCTTAACCTGTTCAAGTCTAGAATTAACCATTATCTTCCCCTACTCTGCGCAAAAAAAACAAAAAAATGCCTTTTAATCTAAGTCTCTACATCGGTTGAACACTGGGCTTATACAGGGTGACCCTTTCTGTAAAATTAAAAAAATATATATATTCGCAAGCAATCTTCTTTTATGAATACAATACAGAAGTATTTTTCTTTACTCGGTCGTAGACTTTCATGGCTCTCAACTTCCTACTTACGGCCATATCGCGTTAAAACACCGGTTTTTGTAAGATTACCGAAGTTAAGTAACGTCGAGCCTGGTCAGTACCTAGATAGGTAACCGTTGGCGAATACAAGATACTGTAAGGATTTGGGTGTGTGGTATCATGGATAATTGGAGGGCCAAGTTCAAATTACAGTCGGTTTTGTTTTATTCACTTACGCGCAAACGAAAAGGTATGAATCTATCCCATCTACCCCTAAGTTATTGATAATAAATAGAACATGTATAAGTAAACCATGATTACCCCCAAAAAATACTGACAATATAAAAAAAAAAAATTTTTCCGGCTTTAAGTAAACTGCAAAAGGTTGATAAGCCGTACAAAATAAATAAATAAATAAAATAAAAATAAATAAAATAAAAATATAAATAAATACAATTAAAAAGTCCTATCTTTCGTCGCTGTAAGTAATGTTTGTCAACTCCCTATCCTTCTCACCCAGTCCCTGTCATCCATTTACACACGCTCGTTAGGTAGGTTAGTCGCCGTTTCAAATTTTCCAAAGCCAACCTTCCTCGTTATGCTTCCCAGAGATTACAAATGTCTTTTTGAATTTAAGCGTAAGTGTTCTCTTTGTTCAAATTTGCCTTAAAACTTCCACTTTGCTCAAATGTTCTATCCATGATATTCTTTGCATCCACTTGTAGAAGCATATCTATATTATTTAAGTATCTTCGTCTGTGAATAAACTGTCAAGCATTCACTGCCATATAACAGAATTTATATTATATAGCTCTTTAGAATTCTATTTTTTAATTTTTGGTGAATTTATCCTGTTTCCTATTACGTTGATTATATTATAGAAGACATCATTTACATTTTCCACGAAAAAAAATCTGCCTGTTTCCTTTGGAATATGGCCCTAAATTTATCACGATTTTCAAATCCTAACTCAGATAATTATATATCCGTTTAATTAAGATTGTGCTGCTCCAATCTCCTTAGAACAGGGAACCAAAAATTAATATTCAAACATCAGATTTTTTCCGAGGCTGTAGCACTAATCATTGGCGCCAGTAAAACATCCCAGGATTTCACTGTTATATATGTAATTATTACTGCGATTAAGCTAATGATATAAATTACAATGTCCCCGCCGTTTTTAATATGTCAATTTGGAAGGTGGAAAGACGCCTCAACATCATGAAGATTATTTGCCTCAGACATGTTATGATAAAGTTAAGATCATTAATTAAATAGCGAGATTAGTTCGATAGATGACATCGGTTTAATGATCCATAACATTCAGTTTCTGATCTGGAGTTCACCAGAATTCGTATAAGGTAAGCCAGACAAGTATAGTAATAAATTTTCCCGGTCAAGATTGATAAAGAGTGTAACAGCTTTTTTTTTATTGATACCTACGCAGGCGAGTAATTTATCACGAGCGTTATTTGCGGAAAATGTTAAGTCATCCTTTATCTACAATTATGTCATAACATTAATGAGACGAGAAAAAATTGGATAATAGATATTATGCATGCATATATGTGTGTTTTCTCTCTCTCTCTCTCTCTATATATATATATATGTGTGTGTGTGTATGCATAAATCACATACATATATATATATATATATGTATGTAAAAGTGTATATATACATGTATATATAAGTGTGTACGTATGTATATATACATGCATACGTGTGTATACGTATGTATATATGCAAAATATATATACGAACGCATAGAAACATGTATATATTGGTATATATATATATATATATATCTCAGAGGGAATTTAATTAAAAAAAATTATATATATATATATATATATATATATATATATATAAAATATTGTGTATCAAAAATAGTTTTATTTGTGGGCGTACTCTTCACACCAAAGCAAGGACAAAATTTTATTTAAACCTAGTTCGGCTAATACTTCTCTTTTCGAGTCATTAAGTTTTAAGTTTACGGTAGACGTTTTTAAATGTACAGTCCAAGATATATCGAAAATACTTCCTCACACCAAAATTAGGTAAAATGTCCTTATAAATGTATGTTCAAAAGGCCATCGTTGTACGTTAACACAGAAATTTATAACAAATGTTCAAAATGTTCTCTGCTTGTTTCTCCTCTACACACGCATGCACCTGTCGGGTCATTGACGATCCGACCCTTTCAATCACTTTCGCACTGTGTCGAATGGTTTCGTTGGCCACAATAATACGTTCTGAATTATTAATATCTGCTGCATAAACCAGTTGTTTTAGGTGACCTCACAGATAAAAATCAAAAAGATTGTGCGCCAGGAGATCGTGTAAACGATTCTATCATGGTAGATATCAGCAGGTGATTAAAATATGCTGGAACCCCATCTTGCATGAATCATTAACAGGGATACATCCTCTAGCAGGTCTGGAAGTGTGTTCAAAATAAAGTCCCTGTAGGCAGCTCCTGTAAGACGTGTTACAACATATGGACGTACCAAACAATCACCTATAATTCCAGCCCACACATTAACTGTAAACTGATGCTGGTGTTTAACCTGTATTGTATTATGGGGATTCCGATCCGCCACAAATGTTGGTTGTGTAGATTTGTTATTTTACATCTTCCAAATGTCACATCCGTAAACAACCTGAAGAGATCTGCAGTGGATTGGCAGTTTGTGCAATAGACCATCGGCAAAAATTCTCCCGTCGTCAGTGATCAGATAGTGAAAAACCCAGTACTCGTTGTAAATAATACGGATACAGGAGCTACTCTTGAAGCACCTTCCATGCGATACTGTGAGATATACGATATGCTAGGGCCACTTGACGTGTGTTGATACTTGGATCGTCTCCAACAGCTTGTAGAGTTCTTCGTGGTCAGGCGTGGATCTCGGTCTTTCACGATGCACAGTTTGTGATGCCATGAGTCCTGCCTCAGAAACGCGACGGTAAAATGCAGCAAAGTTTGGTTGACTTCGCTGCCGTCGGTCTGGAAACGCTATCTGATACAGTCGTGCAGCTGCGTTCCTATTAACATGAGCGCGGCCGTATGCAAAATTCATATCTACCTGCTCACGATATGAATATCCTGTCATTGTTAAACGGAACTTCGCAGTTAAGTCACTACTAGACACATTAAACATTGAAGACAAACTAACCGCAAATGACTAATGTAACAGTCTACATAAAAACACGACGTCATCTACTCTAAACTTTCTTTAAAATTAATAACATCGAAACAAAAGATTTACGGACATATGTTTATATAAACCTTTGTCCTTCTTTTGGTGTGAGGAACCCGCTCTCTGAGTCTGATACACCATACATATATATATATATATATATATAAGATATTTCTAGGCAACAAGTATTCATTCATATAAGTTTTATTAAATCCACCGACATGGTCTATGTATTTAAACTTTTATTATGTCTTTGCAATTTCCTTTTGGGGTGTTGTACATCGCGTTTGAAGATATAAATAATTTCCAATGTTCATATTTTTTCTTGATATGTTCAAGTTCTTTCGACTATCACCGTCACTTTCAAAAACGTCTGTTATCTCTATGTTAACCAATATATATTTGACTAAATTCTGGCTGCTTAGATTGCGGGAAAATCTACATGGAATTAGTTTTAAATGATTTCAAATGCAAAACCTCATTCGGAAATTGGAAAAGTTAAACAGATAGACTATGTCGGGGTTATTCTTTTATTTTTATTTATTGTTTTATTTGCATCTCGTATAATAACATTGTAACATTCGGCATTATCATTTAAAAATAATTAAAAACTGGTTTAAAACAACACCGAGAAACAATGCATTATCAAATCGTTAATGATATCCTTGTTATAAAGAAAAAGTTTATCTGAGCTTCATCATGACATTTTATGAACGTTGTATTAAAAGGGTGCTGAAAACTTCAGACCGACCAAAATAACATTTTATTTATCTTTTAGCCATCTAACCAAACCTGTAAATGTTAAGGCATGTGCAGGTGGTGTAAGGGTTAGTGGCTCGGAATTAGAGAACAGAGTTCGAATTTCAGCCGTGTTCATTACATTTACTTGCACGCAATTACCCTTGCACACTCTTGTTCCCACAAACTATTGTTTAGTTATTTATATGACTATCTGGAAAAATTACCAATGATTTTTCCAGATACACCTCCCAATATTCTCCAAAAATATTGTACTAGCATATATATATATAGATATATATATATATTTCTCAAAATCCAACATATTTCTTTTGGGTTTTATAGGATGTGAAAAAAAAAAAAAAAAAGTAAAAAGTTATGTAGTCTAAATATTTTGCTTCAAAATTTTCTTTTTTCAATATTACTTCCTCCTTATCAATTCACTGAACACTATGATTCAATTAAAGGATCGAATATTATACACTGGAATTTTCAGATCAAACTTTAATTAAAATCTGTGTCCAACTGTAGGCTTAGCGATCCACCATGTGTATATTACTTCACGAATTAATCAAGACATCTACATTTGCCTTGATAAAGTCCATCAGAGGACTAAAAAACGTCGGCTGAGATAAGTTTTCCATGGGTCTTTATTAATAATGTCCATTTAAAAGATATATTTTTAGTCATATATGTATTTTCACATATAATGCATATATTTGCACACGCATAAACACATACAAGATAATACGTTGAAAATTCACAAATCTAACCAAATAATCAAACATATGTATTGAATGACACACACATACATACATATATATATAAAGACATATACACACACACATATATATATATATATATAAATATATAAAGACATATACACACACACACACATATATATAAAGACACACACACACATATAAAAACACACACACACACACATATATAAACACACACACACACACATATATAAAGACACATATACACACACACACATATAAAGACACATATACACACACACACATATAAAAACACATACACACACACACATATAAAGACACATATACACACACACACATATAAAGACACACACACACATATATATAAATATATATATATATATATATATATATATATATATATATATAAAATAATACTATATTGGAGAGTATATTTAGGTATTAATCCTTCGTTTAGACATGGTTGATTGACATTAAAATAGAAGGAAAGTTTTAAGCTCTTTGGTAATTTTCTTTTAGACTCGAATTAGTAGGTTGATGAGAAAATTTGGAAAAGAACTTGCCGAAATGTTGTGTAATGTTGCGAGTACTTTCGACCATCATTGGTCATTTTCAAGAGATGAAATTCGATGTCGAGAAAGTCAGTGAAGCGTTTTCTGTTGATAACGGTCCGAAGTTTGAAATGAATATGGGTTCAAACGATATAACGTGGCCATCGATTTTAGCGTCAAGGCAACGTACCATGAATAAA
>CAHIKZ030000084.1:295000-352500 GCA_903632075.3 Acanthosepion pharaonis | reverse complement strand
CGATAATAACAACAAAAATTGTAATATGAGCTCTGGTAAAAACTTGCAATGATAACAGCAAAATTTGCAATATGAGCACTGGTAAAAATGATTGCTGAAGATATTAGGTTTATAATACCCAAAAATTCAAACACAGATATCCTCAAGGACACATGGCACAGTGGACAAAGGCTTTGGTTAGATCCAGTGACAGGATCCAAAGAGTGTGAGTTCAATACCCGGAGAACTTTCAAAGGGAAATTAACAGGAGATAACTGATAACTGACATCCATTAAACATGGCAAGTGGAACTAGAACAGTCTACCCCAGTGAGGGAAATAAAGGGTTCAGTTCGACATTCCAACTACCTGTAGAAGGCCGGAGCGTACAACGGCCGAAACGTTGTAATAAATATGACAAAGATGAGGACAATAGTCCGAATAATGTAAATAGTGTACATAATACCTTATCTCAGAAATATAGACAGATACCACAAGTGGTACGTGAAAAAAAAAAAAAAAAACCTGCGTGGATTAATTGTTGGATTGTACAATCGTTCACATCATCATGGCGCCGAGAGGATCCATCAGAAACTACTGCAATTTTCACCTTTGACAGAGTTTAAAATCATTTACCCTTGACTTGTGGGTGATGAGTTATTTTCTACCTTACAGCCATTGATGGGTCTTGTTGTTCTATCTCTACTTACATGGCAAAAGTAAAGACGAGTTCCATTCTCAAATGCCACGTGCCCACACCTTTACAGCCAAGACCCAGCTTGCTATGTCCACACGATTGAATCACACTCATTCCCAATGTATTCCTTTAGTAAGAAGGCTGTCCTATTGCGTTGATCGATTGATGTGATTTTTTTTACGATTTATTAACCATTTGAAAACATTTATAGATTTAATAGAGTGAGTAGAGATAATAATTATCATACTGATATAAGTTCTGCTAATTAGCTCATAGCTGGGCTGAGAGAAGAGATGGATTCATGTCTTTCCTAAGGTTATTTACGCGTAAGTGAATATAGAAAACACGACTGGAATTGGAACTCTGCTTCCAATTCAAAGTCGTTGTCCACTACACTTCATGGCCATCAACCTTTTACAGGTCATCTAAATCTTCCCCACCCCCCAAAAAATATTAATCAAACCTGTCGATAGCCATCACACACACATACATAAGAACTTTTCAGAGATCATCATTGTTTAATGATACAAGTCTTAATAATTAAT
Organism: Acanthosepion pharaonis; assembly: GCA_903632075.3. NCBI lineage: Eukaryota > Metazoa > Mollusca > Cephalopoda > Sepiida > Sepiidae > Acanthosepion > Acanthosepion pharaonis. The sequence continues at coordinate 351,280 of CAHIKZ030000084.1, read as the reverse complement.
CCATAGTTGGAGGGAAAAGGTGGATTCATACATTTCCCAAGGATATTTGCACGTAAGAGACAGAAATTGAAACTCAGCTTCCCGATTAACAATTCAGAGCCATTATCTATTACACCACCCGCACATCCACGCTTACAGCACGTAGTATCTCCAAGCGGTCACCCATCTAGGTACTGAGTAGGATCGACGTTGCTTAACTTCGATGTAGAGAACCGGGGTTTCAACGTGATATGGTTGCAACTGTGTCAGACTCCCGTGTGGATGCTTTCCTAAGCACTACAATCTTAACCTCTTAATTCTAGGTTTAATTTTTAGGTATCCGCCATACCCTCGACATCTTCGATTCCTATTTTCTCTTCTGATGTTTATATCACACATCAATCAGCAATCCTCTAACTTGAGTGGCCCTTGGGCCTTTACTGGGTGAACTTCAGTAAAAAATAAATAAATAAAAAATAAAAATGCACGAAAAAGAAACAAAGGAAAAAGAGAACTGTCCCAGAATTCCTCACTTTCTGACGGCCAGTGGGTGTAAGGATTTGGGCTTTTCTCCGAAGGTTGACTCTACATTCATGCGACGACATAAGAAACTTTCTGTCTTCCCTCCTGGCTGGGTGATTATATATGCTCTTATCAACTGTTGTCCAACTTGTGCACATGCCAAGTACTGCTGCGTCGACAAACCTGTTCACATGTTGAGGGTAGACACCGACATTCTGTGAGGCACGAATCTGCACCTCGCTGTTAGGAGGGCAACTCTCAAGAAGCTGATTCAACTGGCTTCTCTGATGGATACTAAGTGCAAATTCTATTTTGGTATTATTTGGGATTATTCACACAATACAGAGTAACTCTTAGAAAAATAGTAATTACAAGGAAACTGAGATTTACACAATAACTGGAAGTAAAAAATTTTCAGCCACGCGACAATATCATTTACCAATAAGAATTCGGCAGTTCATTTAGATTTCCGTAGCGGTTAGGAACAAACATCTCTTACTGTTGAGTTACATTTTATCAGATCGGTGTTAAAACGAAGTCCAACAGTACACCTTACAAATCACGTACGCACGTTTTCGATAACGTCTGAGAATGTACCCCGACACCTGCCCCCCCCCATATCAAGTTTTCCCCCTCTCACTCCCGTTCATACACTGTTACTATCAACTATTTCAATATGTTTAAATTGTGAATACTCTCCCTTTCCTCGCAGCGTCAATCCAAGTCGCGAGATGCGGGCTGACTGCGAGATAGAAAGGAAGGAACTTTGTGAACGAATGGCTGCCTTCCACGGTTTCGGATTTCAATCGAACGAATTTATTGGAGAAAGTTCACATGTATGAAATTCACTAATGTGTGCATTTTGGCTGACTAAACACTTTGAAATGATTATCTCAATTTTAACTCACCGAAAAAAAAAAAAAATAGTTTGAGTGAAGGTTAACGTGACGGAGGAAAAACAGATGTCCTTATTTGCTGAAATATTCTCTTTTTTATTGATCATTACAATCAAACATAACCATTGTTTTCTCAAAATCAAAATATTTTTTGTTCGTCTTTAATTATCATCTCCAAATTGATGTTCTCGCACGGAAAATATTTCCTGTCGTATAGTATTTCGCGTCTGTATGGAGAACCTAATCAAAAGGTGTCGAGTGGTCTAGTGGTTATATCTTAAATTCCAAATGAGGTTACATTCCTTTCAAATGGATTGTCTTGGAAAAGTATAATTTCTGCCTTCTGTCGAATCTCAGAATTCTAGACAATAACTAACTAAGATTTATGCAAGTCCTCGATGAAAGAAAAACATTCGGTGGCAGTAACAATTCAACTATTACGACTATCTTTATGACTCATAAAGATATGTCCACTTAAATGCCTTTCTATTATGAAGAGTGTTATGTTTTATCCTGTTCATTATCGAAGCTGTTGTGCAGTAATTCGTTCAATATATTACAATAAAGATTATTCATCGGAATAATTAGTTCTTGTTATAAGTGTTCTTTTGAACAGGAGTAGAGGTTCATCCCTTGTTTACGGCTTAGGATTAGGCTCAAGGATCCTTCTTATGTCTTCTCTTTCACTCCTAATATACCCTTGTGTATTAGTGACATTTTCACATTGCTTGGGGGTGAATTCATTGAACAAAAAGGAATAGTTTAGAATGAATTTGTATTTACGATTATTTGAAAACACTCAAGTTTGCCTCTATCTCTCACAAATACTTCTAAGTCAGTTATATTTTTTAAAGTATATTATTTTTTGAAACTGGCCAAAATGAAAATTGCGAGATTTTCCTGATGTAGTACTCATTCCTGGTAATTAAGTAGTAGAATTTGTCCACCTTCAAATGAACCGCTTTAAGAAAATTCGACCAGTGTTTCACACAACACATGGCAACATAAACCTAACATTATATTGCAAGATTTACAGGCTCCAGCAGCGATTCAAATTTTATTTTGAATTCACAAAAAGTTAGTAGTGTTTCTTTACGTTGTTTATGTTTTGAAAACACTTTTAATGTATTTGAATTAAATCATCTGTTAACTAAATAGAGAACTGCGTAAAAATGTATATCTTTGAAAAGGGTAAAAAAAAAAACACATATGTAAACAAGCTTGTAACAGCTTCTACTTCGAATTTTGTTTCAAAGTACAAACACATAAAAACTGTTTGGTTAGGTTCTTTTGGTGTCAGCTTAATTTCATCCTTAGTTTACTACATCAGCAACAACAACAACAATAATAACATCAACAACTTTCGGTTTCAGCTTTTGGTATCATAACAAACTGGAACCAAAAGGTTTTGTTCTTCCAGCACAAGAGTAATGCTTGGTAACAATAAATTACCAAGCACGCATACTGAAAAACTGTATTGACTCCAAATGCAGATTCTGTGATAAATATCCACAAACAATTGACCTATTGCACAGTGTTAGCACCAACTGAATATACAACTCGGCAATATCTGCATTGGACAATTATTCAACTTTTAGGAGAAGGAAACTGCAGGAAACTGGTCTAAACATCACCCAGACACGGTTAGTGACAGGTCCTGTAACAATTTTATGGAACTTTATAATGCACACAGACAGAACAATCAAAAACAGATGTGCTTTCCTATTGACAGAGCAATCCATGCAGATTGTAATGTATCTTTTAAGATATTCAAAAACTGACAAAATGCAAGGGTTTAAAGTGTAAATCAAGCAAATGTGGCACATCAGGACATCAATAATTCCAGTTATAGTTGCAGCACTCGGATTGACTGAAAAAGGTTCCAATAGACTCATTGAAGGATTCCTTGTAATCCATGCCTTATAAAAATTTTAAAAAAAAGTGTACACACAAGTACAGCTCATATATTACGAAGAGCTTTATCGATGTAAAATGTTTGTCATCTTAGTTTCTTTCAAAAAAATTAGCAGTAAAAAAAATCGTGAAGCCATTTCTGAGCTTAGATCTCTGATTGGAACCCGCAAGGCAATGTGTATACAACAGAAATCCAATAATAATAATAATAAACCAAATTAATTTTATCATTTGTGCTGGGTAATCTTCAAAAGTCATAGACTCAATTGGTTGGGTTGACGCATTTAATGATATATAAATACTTGAATTTTTTAATGTTAAATTTTCTTTTATTATACCTGAATCTACTGATATTGGTCGGATTTGTATTTGAGTCAGCAAAGAATGTTGAAAGGATCATATCTACATGCAGCGAATACAGCACACGTATCTTAATTATATCTTTATTATTTTCAAATGCCTAAATGATATTACGTTTGTATACAATTGTATACAAGTTATATAGTCACAGTACGATTCAAATAAATTATGAAACAATGACAAGGTTGAAAGCGTCGAAATGCGCCCGTAAGTTTCACACGCTTGCAGCTAGAAGCATCTGAATGCGCTTGTAAATGGACATCACTGTATTTCAATAAACAACGTTAACGCTCGTCATATGATCAACTAGACGCACCTGAAATTACCATCATTTACTTTTACAGAGTTTTAGATCTCCCAAAGCATATCACATAACCAGTAGTACCAAGGGAGTTAATTTGATTCTCTTGCGGACGGACATGTCTGGGGAGTTTATAAGATATGGCAAGTTCTTTGAGCTTAGGAAAGGCAAATGTGTTAGAGAAGCAGCTAGAGATATGCTCTTTCCTTCAAGAAAAAGAAAATTTCGAAGATAGGTGATCACAGCTTAAGAGATCTGCCACGAACGACAGGTGGTCCTGCTGAGTTTAACGATAACTGGCTTTGGTCTAAAATCCGTAATATATCGTACATATAGTGCTGGGGTTAATAAAACGGTGCTCCATGTAATACAACAGAGCTGCTAAGTATATATTAATAATATAATAAGGAAACTTATGTCTTGTATAAAAAAATATCTTAACACACTTAAATGACGAGCTTATTAATCAAGAGGAATAAACTGATGGTTATATGCAGGTATAAAGATAAGTTTCTGCTTAAATACGATGATCCAGATTAATTTTTAATATGAATTACGATTTTTTTAAGGTAAATTACGGTTTGTTTTTCGTTTTGTTTTATTAAAAAAGAACGAGTAATCTAAATTTAATAAAAAAAAGAAAATAATATTCACAACTCTAACAACGATTAAATTTTTTCACACACACACATTATATATATATATATATATATATATATATATATATATATATAAATAAAAAAAGAACAGTAAGATATATAATCCAGTGTTCTTATAGATATTTTTATTTTACAAAATAGTGCTCAATGTAAATTTACAGAGCATTAATATATATATATATATATATATATATATATCCCGTTTATTTTAAATGTCAAATATAATTTTAAAAATTAAAATCTGTAATCCAGTTATGTAGTTTACATGCTAATTCTACAGAAAAATAAACTAATTCTGATTTTCCGTGTTGCCTACATGGCAAAATATCTCGCGAGAAATTTTTTTGTTCAAGTCAAAAACTTATACAAAGTTATTTTTCTAGCATTTTTGCATCCTGTTTCTTTACGAAAAAAAAATAAATAAGCAGAAACAAATTCAGCTCCTGCAGAAATTAATTAAAATGTGCTTTATCAAGTCACAAATCTAAAACAATGTTATATTCCGTGAGTCATAAATTCGTTATGGCCGACGCAGCTAATCTATTATTATTGCTGCGCTGAAAGCTTCCTGCTTATCAAATCGTTACAGTCCTTGACAAGGATCAGTCGACTCACAATAGTGAGAAACACTGTAATACACGAACTCACGAACTACGGCCTCGCAGACTAATCTGTTAGCCATCACTATAGAGCAAACTCTTCGATATCGAAATCAATTTATCCAAAGCATCAAGCAAATGTCAGACTAACGGTACATGCTAAAGTATTTGGGGGCCTCTGAAGTGAAACACGATAGTTCTGAATGATCCCGGCTACCTACCGAAGCGAGGAGGTGAAGAATAAAAACGATCAGCCATGAACTTACTAACCTTAGAACGTTGAATACATTTAGGTTGAGTTGAGGGAGATGCACTCTTTTTGTGCAACTTAATGATGAGCTTTACATGTGCGTCGGACGGTAATAGGGTTGGGGTGGTTGTGAAAATCCGTTCTTTGTATGTAGTTGAGGCGATTACTTTAAACAATTAGGTCAGCATGAAAATGGGCGTTAAGGACTAAAACTGAAACCCTTGTCTGTATTTGAATTTAATGAAACGAATATAGTACGGACATTTGCTGCGATCCTTTGTAAACAGTACTTTTTGCGAACCAGCGTACAAATATCAGGCTGAAAAAAACTTCGAAGGAAGCGGCGGGAACTAAGGGGTTTCTCTTCGTGTTTACATTACCCAAACTGTTAGGTATGTTTGATTAACAACACATGTATTTTTGATTAGGAAAGGTTATGAGCAATGAAATTCGTTTCACGTATTCGTAATTTCGACAGCAATAAGCAGAAGTTGCCAGCAGTGCTTTTTTGCTGGATTGAAATTTATTGAGTAATTTTAATTTCTAGCGTTTAACGTGTGAATTTGGCAGCGCATGACGTCTGTACACATTAAGAAGTTTATACGCTCCACAGCACGCACGCACACATACACAAACCCTCTCTCTCACACACAGAAACCCACACTCAGAAATCCACACACAGACACCCACACATACGTATACACAAGCGCACGCAGTCTTGGCTTTCACGTTTTCCAAATATTTCTAGATTAAATACAACCTTTCAATAAATTGTAGTGAAAGAGATAATCCCGAAAAAAAAGTTCGTGTTTTTTGTGCGATCTGCCGAAGAAAAATTACCAAAAAGTAGTTAGCAAAAATCTACATCGATGACTAGAAGCTATGCTAATGTTCTTCCCTCCCCTGAATGGCGTGACCAATCAGAAAATTTTCTCGGTGAACAGAAGTCGTTGTATTTCGCTTATAAAAGGAGATGATTTTTTTTTTTTTTTTTTAGCTTGGTGGAACGAACACGCGTTGTTGTTGGTAAGAAGTGAAGGTTGGCTGTGTGACCCCCATTTTGTCATTTCTACGTTGTGTGTTGGCCTATTACGTCGGACTATCCTTTGAACTGCGATTTGGCTACAAGTGTTGCGGCCGAGAAACAGAAGAAATCTATTGCAGTTGCTACTATCAGTTGACAGTCTTTTCTTTACTACAACATAAATAAAGAAGATAATAAACCTCTGAGTAATTACAATGAAAGGAAACAGACTAAAATTTTGATTAAAGGAAAGATGGTAAAAAGAAGAAATTAATAATAAATGACCATGCTTCAGCCAATAAAGCTAATTCAAGATAATATTATTACATACGAGTGTGGATCGATAAGTTCGATGCCTAATATTGATTTATTATCTGACATTTTTGTTGTGCTATGTTCGATCTATCCGACTACTATTCACCATTGAATGAATTCCATTGACAACGAAGGAGATTATGTTGATAATGAAATATTAGTTGTGAAGAATAAACGACATTTTCCTCATTAAACTATGAAATTATTGGGTGTAAACTTTATGTGGCTGCGCAGATTTTGGGTGTTATGAGCCGGTAAATGTTTATTCTTGCACGGTTCACCGTAGAATATGAGTAAATAGTAAGGCGAACTGTGTTCTATAGCCTTAAGTGGCAACTGGTCTATGAAAAGTAAAACTCTCAATTCAAAACTGGCGAAGTACATACAATGCAGTTACGATCGACTCCTTTTTTTTAGAGTTTGATGAGCACCACGATGCCTGTTAAGAAACAAAATGATAAAATGACGTTTCTCGGCCTTTTGGTCATGATCAAAGAGTAGTATCTGTTCTCTCTTTATTAGGGATTAGTGAGGGAGCTCGGTCCCAGTGAGTTCAACCTTGCGGCAGCACCCTCCTCATTGAACTAAGAGAGGTGCTGGTCGGAGTAATATCGACGCCAGCCTAACAGTGATCGATAGGACTAGTCATTTTTTTGTCCTTGGGTAATTTAGGCAAACACCAGAAAACAAAAAGACATATCCTGAATGAAATAATGGAATGTAAGGAAACTGTGTTTTCCTGAAATAGATGAATTCATGCGAAAGAGAAAGGGATCCAGATGATTCAAATTTTTACGACAATGGTACAATTAGAACTCTGCTTGTTTCTTAGTACCTTTGTTAACACTTAAATTACACCCTGTTAATACGCCAGAAAAAAAAAAACTATTCCGGGTAAGGACAGAAATGACATATGAAAGACGCTGTTTAATTATAATAGGAAAAAGAAAGGTTTGGGAAAACAGAGGAGGCGATAGCACTCCATCGTTTTTCATGTCTGCTTCAGTGAAAAGAAAAAAAACCTGAGCAATTTCAAATATTTTCATTTGTGCCCTCTTCAAATAATTACCTGCATTCATATTTATGATTGTTTTAATAAAATCTTATTAAAGATGTTAAGGCAAAATGTTTAACGATGCAATAGTGGAATTTCATCCGCCATTTTATAGTTGTGCAACTCGCAAGGAGCTTATTGAATCATTAACTTCATCAGAAAATTCAAATAGGAAAAGCCTGTCAAATTTTCACTTGTAATTATCAGGGTAATTACACTGCGAAGTTTTCAGATGTAGCACTGCTTTTATTATTGATCATCTTATTAATATGCTATCCTTTGGAAACTGTCGTTAATAAAGCGTTATCAATAAAACAACAACAATAGAAGGAAAAGGTGATTCAAATAAAATGATGATAGTTCATACCAGTTGTGGTTGATTTCATTTGGCGGCATATCAACACCTCTATGGGTTATTTAATACCAGAATCTAAAACACAATTTTATGACTCCAACTACAAATAAGATGCATCGATGGTACTTTTACTATACAAATGTATTGCTGGTATTTTTACTACAAAAATGTATTCCTCCACATTCATCGTGGTATTTTTGGTGGTACACTATTTGGGAGCATGGACTTGGCAACAACAGTAATTAAGTGGTGGTTCGAAGCGACTCATTACCTTAAATCTCCCGATGAATGGCCTTGCTGTCGGATGCCGTTTATCGACAAACCCAGGAGTATGAACTTATCAGAGAGAAGTTTACAGTTGAATATTAAAAGAGAGAAGCGATTATTTTAAAAGAAACTTCCTTTTCTTTTCATATGAAGAAAGGAAGCCTCAGCGATTTTAGAAATTAAAGAAATTATTCTGTCTTTAAAAATATAAGTTCTGAAGAAGCTATTTTGAAAAAAAAAATTATAACGTTGCGAAAATTCATTAATATTCCAAGTGCAGTTCAATCTAACTGTTCTAGTAACATCAATGTCAGATATAAATTGTTCTTACTAATCGCAAAAGAATTGACCACTCTTATAAACGAAGTAAACCTTTAGCGAGATTGGTACGATTAAGCCGTACGAGCTTCCCTATTGGCAAAGCGGAATACGGATTTGATTTCTGTCCGGAGGCACATTATAATTTCGTAGAACATCACGATGTAGGTCAGTTGATAATATTATTTTCACTATTTAAAAAAAATAAGTAGAGGGATATCAACTCAAGCAAGTGCACCCACTAAAAATAATGTTTATAATAATATGAAATAATATTCCATTACAAAAATTGCATTTAAAAATTACTATATATATATATATATATATATATATATATATGGAGAGAGAGGGGGGGATAAAGAACAAATAAAAAATATAAATTTAACAAGATTCGCTTTTATTAAAGCTTCATCAGAGAAAGAGATATGGAGAAAAAATTCTAGTATTTTATTTTTGTTTTGATTTTCATTGGTTAAGCAAACTTCATGGACATTTGACTCGTCAAGATGCGTTCGTATGTATAATTTATGTGTGTAAGTGTATCATAATTCTAGTTTGTATATGCGGGATTCGGATGAGAATGCATGCGTGTGTGGATTAAGCATTATTTATGTTTGGAGAATGTCCGCAAGTTGATTTGGGGACGTTTTTACGGTGCTGCTATAAAAGTTGCGCCAATATTCTCTTTCTCTGGTGAAGCTTTAATAAAAGTGAATATACTTTATTCTATTATTCTGTCGGCTTCCGATCCATATTTGATCTATATCATATATATATATATATATATATATATATATATATATATATATATATAAGATGGAGAGTGTGGTCTTAGGGATCGACACTGCAGAATGATTCATTCTTTAGTGAAATCAACAAACCAAGTGTCACTACTGGTTGAGCGAGTTGAATGTATATAGGTCACTGGGGAATTATTTTACCTATATACACAGCCAGTTAAACATTGCATGACCGACAGTTCTGTTTCCTGTATTGAAAATTTACATCGATAAATATCTCATTTAAGTATGGTATGAAAATAGAATTCATCATTGTTTCCCGAGGAGAATTTCTGCTTCATATCAAATAAATATGGTGCCGTATAATCATGTATACAAAATGGACATTAATTATAAACACGTATGAAAGTTTCTATTTTTCCGTATTATCTTATAAAGAGAGGAAGGAATTTTAACAGCTTTTCTTACTAAGAGATACGTATAGGTTTTAAAAAATTAACATTATATATAAGACGTGTGTTTGTGTGTGTAAAGCAAATTTCGGTCGGTCGGTCTCTCTCTCTCTCTATATATATATATATATATATATGTGTGTGTGTGTGAAAATAGGATCAAATATATATTAAATATGGATCGGAATTCGACCGAATGATAGGATCATGAACAAATATGAAACGTTTATAAATCTAACATGTTACGCTTTTATTAAAGTTTAATCAGATAATGAGATATGGAAAAAAACAATTTCTTCTATTTTTCTTTTATCATTTAATCCTTAACGATAGTAAACAGGCTCACAAAGTCCACAAATTCAAAAAATTAGACATCACGGATATTACTTCTAGCATTAACAATACAAAATTCACAATCCTACAATTTAACACTATCTCAAAATTTGAAAATGTAATGAGTTATGTAGATATATTAACATTGACGAAACTACTCAGAATCTAAAAGCTCGCATCTCTGAACACAAGAGAGACCTACGTTTAGACAATCATTTAAACTCGTTCGTAATACACTAGAACAAGACTGTTCATAAATTTGATTTTACAAATTCCACCCTAAATAAAAAGAAAATAATTCTTTATGACGGAAATACTTTGAAAGTGTTCAAAATCTTATCAACCATAAATACACGTCAAAACCTCTATACAGTAACCTTTAGGAAATCCATTCTTAAAGAAGTTAAGGTATATTTAACTACTACTACTACTATCACGACTGGTGTTGACGTAAAAACGGCCTCAAATCAACAAGCTAACAACACCCAAACATAAATGACTACTAGGCATAGACACACATTATCATTTGAATCCCGCACAGCCAAACTAGAATGATAATACACTTAAAAACATAAATTATACGCACGAACGCTGCTTAACTATTAATATGCATGTGAAGTCTGCTTAACCAATGAAAATCAAAGATACAAAGAAAAATTCCAGAATTATTTTCCCATATATCATTCTCTGTTAAAGCTTTAATAAAAGCGAAATGCGTTAGATTTATATACGTTTCCTATTTGTTCTTCATCATATATATATATATATATATATATATATAAGACAAATATTAGTCGATAATAACAAAATTCTATACAGGACTAAAAGAAAGGAAAGATGCAAAACCCAAGAAGCCATTATGATATTAAATAAACTATCCATATTGAATATCTTTCACCACACTTGATTTTATCTTGAAGTGTGTATGAAATATTTAATATACGTTAAAAAAACCCCAAAAAACGCATTGTTTTTATATGGTCTGTTAACTGTATATATCACGTCACCGTAGTCTATTTTAAAATTTTAGCATTATAGAAAAATACCAGGATGTAACCAGTGGAATCTTGGCAACCGGACGAACATCTTGAACATGACTAAGGCGGCCGAAAGTATTTGATCTAAACCGCAACAGAAAAAAAAATCAACTTCGCAGAGTTTATGCAAAATTTCGATCCCAATATTCAACATTTATTCGAAAACTGAACAAATTCAATAAAAAAAGTAAACATAGATGTTGTCAGTTGCAGTCAATCAAACTCGTTTCGTTATATAATTTTTATTTACTTAAATCAATGACGGAGCAAAACTCTGAAACTGACTAACCCTTGCTAATTTGCAAAAAAGTGCTTAATGTACAAATTATATAGAAATAGTAAGAACGTTTCTTTTAAAAAGATATAAATACATCGCCCGCTACTGAAGTTTCACATATTGGATCTTCAGGCTGGTTTAGCTGTTTAAAAATTGCTTCGAGATACAAAACATAGGAAATAGTGAAGATCCGTCATTGCACAAATATTGAAATACCACAAGACAGAAATAAACAAACCAGCCTGAAGATCTTAAACGTAAAACTGCCGTAGACTGAAGTAGCGTGAGTGATATTAATATATATTTTAAAAGGAACTTTCTTATTTTATATGTAAACTAAGAGATTGAATAATTTCAATTGAGTGCAGCAATGCCACAAAAATAGATCCCACACAATGAGGTTTGAACACATAGTATGATAAACGAAGTCTGAGTTTAGCGTATTCGTCAAAAGGCGCCCAAATAAAGATATTGTATACCCTTTCTTAACTTCTCTCTCATACACACAGAGAATGCATCATTTTCATTTATTAATATGAATAGAAGAGGGCTACAAACTCTTAACACGAATTCACTAAATCTTTTGACAGACGTATTTCTGCGACTAGTAAATGCTTTGTCTTTCTTGGAGGGTTACTCGAGTCTGATCAGACTTTACGAGGCGTACATTTTTGCGTCAGCAGACAGTTGTTTAATAATAACCAATTTTATAATGACGAAGCAAATCTTTCCTTATTGACTTTAAACGGAAAACGCACATTATGTACTTTATATAAGAAGCTCGCAATGTTCAATAAATTCATATGAATCAATCCCGCTTATATGAGAATGTTAATTTCTATAGAATAGGCTGCGCTAGATGTAGTTTCTTCCAACACTTCAAATTGCTACAAAAGCAAAACATTAATCTCAAATACCTACTCATGTTCTTAAATAGGCTTGTCAGATTGAGACTTTCATATGGATGTCACCAATGTTGCCAAACACCTTAAGAAACGTCTAAATTATCAGCCGTATACAACAGCTAAGATAAATGGTTAAAATGGCAATAAGACTGGCGCTACATATTCAGAAACAAAGAATTGTACTAGATAACAGAAAGACCATCACACACAACAGCAGCAAAAGTTAAATTATATATATATATATATATATATATATATATATATATATATCAGATGAAACTTGAAGAGAAAATAACGACATAATCAAGATGTTGGCTTTGAACAATACTTCAAATAAAAGGTTAGGAAAGTTGCGCCCTCAATATTGGAAAGAGAGATAACAGTTACTGAATTTGAGAAACTTATTTCTCGGAAAAATGTTTTACGAAAAATATTTTATGTATTTAAACGACAGTAGTACAAGCTGCTCGGTCAGTGAATGCAGATTGTTTCCTTATAGAGAAACGGCTAATATTACCATAACCATTGATAAATTAAAATACTGCTTTACTTCTCGACCACCAACAACAAATGTTATTCTGTAATTTGAAGTACTAATAATTGTACGGTGGAGTAGCGGATAGCGGCTCGGATAGAGGTATCCGAGTTCGAATTCCAGTTGAATCCATTACATTCACTTACGTGCTAATATTTTGCGAAAGGTATGGATCTTCTTCTTCTCCCCCAGCTATGGATAAATAGCAGGACAGACCAGGTTCTATAGCCTTGGATGGCAACTGGTCTGCCGCAGAAGGGAATGGCAACCTAACTGCGGGGGAAAGACTGTCATATATCGAAAGATACACGATTGCCTAAGCGTGTATCACGCATGGCACATAACTGACTGAATAATTGTACAGAAAACTAAATGACGGAAACAAAAAGGATGAATAGTGAAGAGTCAATTGTGTGAGTCAATAAAAAGAAAAAAAAAAGAAATGACAGAAATTAACCTATCTATTTATTTTCAAAGGATAAGGATCAGATTTTGAATAATTCCAAGTAACTTAAAGCTAAGTATGCTATATACCGGAGAAACCTACAAATGTATTTATCTCTAATATTTCCAGCGAATAAGATATGACATTTCTCAATGTTCAAATTCACAACACGTTTTGTAGTTCATCTCTGACCTTCAAACAATGATAATTTTTTTATGCGAATGAAAAAAAGGGAATATATATATGAAAAAATTCCTAAATATGTTATTCATATTTTTCAAATTTCCACGAATCAAAAGTGACGAAAAGACTAGACGTTCACACACTATTCGTAGCATGCAGAGAAAGAAAAACGTTGTTTTATTTGGGATTCTTTTTAATTTAATACTAGTATTTTAATTTTTTTCTCTAAATATATGAAGTTTGATAAGAGAAACGGCATTTATAATAATTTATAAATACATGTATACATATATAAAAAAAAAATAACAGTGAATATTGAAGTCAACACCTAGCGGCGACAGTTTCATGCTTATACGAAATTGTATTAAGCATGGAATAGATTACCAAGAAGGTCTCATCAATTTGCAGTTAAATTGACTAAATATAAACGTAAGTTATTTGAAAACAGTTTCTTTCCATGCATTTCACGCTTAAGGAACTCTCTTACGCCTCCATGCTTGCCTACCAAACTTGATCTTCAAAAATTTAAATGCGAATGTCAATCGTTATCTAATGTCTTCCTGATTAGTAGTCTGTTGTTCTCGCTCATTAATAATGTTTCTCTTTTTTAAATTTTTTTTTCACGCACAGTAACACCTTCTGTCTTAGTGGCTTTACTGCCTTACATGGGTTGAAATGATTAAAAAAAAATTCTACCTGGCCTTTCCGAAAGATGACCGCATTATTACGATAAGTACGTACCGATGTTCGCCAAAAGCACTTTGTCCGCGTGACTGGCATTGATCTTTCTAGGTGCGTATCGTCACAGTGTCAAACATATCTACCTTGCATATCGTCTCATCTTGCTTAACACCTGGATTAGCTTCGTCGACCCATTCCCCCCATAATGCAATTTCAAATTTAATGTTCGGTGGCTAACCTACCACCGTGACCTACGCTAGTAATATTTTAGTGTAAATCGATTGATTACGATATTTCATAGAAATTCATCTCTGAAGCCACCGGGAATATAAGATGACGAGAAATTATCGCACGACTGATCTTAATAATGATATCGCCTCAAGATTATGGTCTCGAAACATTGTCCTTCTTGCTGGCACAACAAACACACACACACACATATATATATATATATATAGTGCTGTTCGATAAAAGTGACTCACCTGATATCTTTTACTAAATGTTCTCTTCTCTGATGAAACCACAGTTGAGCTAAATTCAAAGGATAAGCGATCTAAAATCCGAAGAAGAAGCTTTGAAAGCTCTTTGAATTTCAGGAGCGAGTAGTACAAGAGAATTTTAGAGTCTTGTCTGCTTCCTTCTGTTGAAAGGGTGCAAATCGACCCCACCAAGCTCATTTTTATGCAGGATAATATTCCTTGTCACAAATCAAAATTGATGAAGGAATACTTTATGAGAAGCAGGTGAGTGTTATGACGTGGCCGCCCCAGTCTTCTGACCTCAACCCCATAGTAAACTTATGGAGCATTATAAAGTACAGGGTCTCGAAAAAGCAGTTGAGCAACATGCTCCATAGGTTTGAAGCAAAAACTTTCTCTAAGCCTCGTTATCGTCTCCATTACTTCTCTTTTTCAACTTTTCTTTTTGAACTTTCTTACTCTATACTCCTTTTCCCTTTCCTCTTGTTTTTGCCAACATCAATTCCCCGCCATTAATTAATAGGCATTTTAACGTGAATGATTTTGAATCAGTAATGTTATTAAAACTGATAACTGATCTTGCGCATCTGGCAATGAAAGACGAACGATTACCTCACAGTTGAAGAATGGATTTGAAGCGATAGATATGTGGATCAATCGAGGAACGTTGAGAATATTATATTCAGGGACTACAAGGAAACTACTACTAATAATCAGAAAGAAACAACTAAAATGCATGGATACATGCTCATAGGGCATATTACAGGTAAGATAAACAATGTCAACAGCAATTAATATATTTGACGAGATGTTAGATCAAGAACCACCAAACACAGAGTGGTATCACAAGGCGTAAAAATCAAAAAAGATAGGATGTTATGGAGACCATAGAAGAACAGGACACATAAAAGAAAAGGAAGGATAACCGGGGTTAAATAACTTCAAGATCCTCTATTTATATATTTTTATTATTTAATAACTATAATGCACAAAGAATGTCAGTAAATGAAAGAAACACGAATATCTAGTAAGGTGACACCGAAGAATTTCGATGAAAAGCCCGCGACTGATCCATAGGATTTTCAGCTTCTGGTCGTATCAGATCAGCCAGTGATTCTAAACGCGGACAGTAACGTGTTTTTAATAATTTACTTTTAATTGCAATATGTGTCTTGCGCAAAATTTTGCAAGCCAAATTGCGATAGTTTCTACGATTTGACATGATGACAGACGCTTGGCTGCTTACACCAAAGCTTACTACTAGCAATTGGCGCATTTGAATGGCAACAAATATGTCAGCCTGTGGCATTAACTGCGCTCCGTTTACCAGTGCAATTTTATCATATGAAACACCAGACTTCAAAAATAATTAAAAAAATGGAGCTGAAAAACGTTTCAGAATAATCGCACTAGATTAGGGGATATTTCTTATTTCAACTTACAGTTCTCTTAATTCGGCAACAGACCAGTATCGTTTTTCAATCACATTGACTCTAAAGTAATTTTCCTTTAGGGAATCGTAATAAGAAACGTGTCGTTCTAATTGTTCGTTAAGTATATCATACAGGTGATGAAAAAAGATAAAGCTCCACAAATGATTCTAAAAGTTGAGCTTCATGGCAGAAAGGTAAATGGTGTGTATTTGCTGGGACCATTTAGATTACTTAAAACGTAATGAAACACAAAATACACATTTAAATGTCCAGTAGTTGCAACAAGTCCATAAAAAATGATCGAAAACTGCGCTGCAAGCGTCAACAGGAGAAATATCTTCTATGAAAATTTAACGACACGTTCAGAAATAACATAATAAAAAAAGGGAAATTCGATTGGTCCGCCATTATCTCTTGACCTTTCATAAACTAATTATTACCGTTTTCGATCTCTGTTAATCGTTTTAATGTGAGTGGGGGGGGGTGAATCTTTTCATGAAAACAAGATTCAAGATAGAGATACAAATAAACATTTTTACGTTAAAATCGGCTTAAATTTATTGAAATGGAAGAACTGAAAAGGGGCAACAAGTCATTATAAATAATGATGCAAATATTTACTATGTAACTGTACTTCATCTTTTGAAGAATCTAGTCGATAAACAAAAACGGAAAATAATAATGACTGATACTAATAGATATGCAAGTCCTCATCGTCACACAACATTGTTTATTTAATTGAGATGTTTTTTTTTTACGGCTTATCAACCTTTTTCAGATTATTTAAAGCCAGATTTTTTTTTCTTTGGTAAAATAAGTTTGAGATATTAATGACTTTACTAAAACAAGTCCTACTAATTAACTCATAGCTGGAGGAGAAGAGGTGGATTCACTCCTTTTCAAGGGGAATTTTTGCGTGAGTATAACAATTTCCAATTCCAAGCAGTTATTCATTGCACCATCCACATATCCAAGCCTACAGCAACTGGTATTCCCAAACTGTCACCCATTTAAGTACTGACCAGGCTTACCTTCGGTGATCATCCGAGAACCGATGTTTCAACGTGATATGGTCGTAAGCGAACTTTATGTTTAAACGATCGTCTAAAGCAGTAGCAATAATATTGTTAGCCTATCCTTTTTATGAACCCGAGATCATCAGATAGAAAGATGTTAATTTGGAATCCGTCATTGCATATCATTTTGACTACAGTTCCAAACTCTTTGGCAAAAGGAACACATGTCCAAGGATTCTTTAAGGAGACACGAAATCCTGAAGTCCCAAAGGAGATATTTTAAGTTGGGAAAAACTTATTTTCAAACCATATTTTTGGCATACATCGTTTTTTATATTGACATCTATTATTTTCCTATGATTGATAGACCGAAGATATATACTTCCCATTTTTTCTCTCTTCCAGTAATATCTCCATGTTTATTATATATATATATATTTGTGTGCGCAGAAAAATAACAGTTAAATACCATTGATAAATTGCGGTTCTTGTAATAAACTACGTTTCTCAATGTTGCAACTACCTGAATTTTAGTAGAAAAAATCTACCAATTACTTATTTCATCTTGATATCAAAAAATAATTTTTCAGTTAGTTTCTGATATTTCCTTTAATTTAAAAATGTCAAGATGGTGTTGCGATCATTAATAACATCAGAAATTCAAAATATGTAGATACTAGTTTATATCAAGTCTGATTTTTAAGATATTTCTGCGAGGCCAACCAATGTTGAAAACACATAACTGAGACAACTATAGAATATATTCCGTAAGCGTCAGACTATATTAACCTTTGAATTCAAGAAGCAGATGGAAATTCTGTTACTTGAAATCATAGAAATGCTATATTAATTTTAAACTGCACTTATTTATATTTATAAAAGGTATGTGCAGTTTGGAATTAAAATAACATTGCCATGGCTTCAAGCAACTGCATTTAGAGTTATCGAAATGTTACCGTTAATAAATGGAACATGCTGTACTGAAGCATTCACTCCAAAATCAAGACACAAGCGCAATGCCTGCAGCTGTCCAATTAGATTTCAAGTGTAATGTGTGTGGACGCTTTCTTCTCTCAAGAGCAGGTTTGGTAAACCGCCTAATGTCGCATGTGCCAATAAGGAATCAAGCAGCTTTCGATGAAGGTTTCCAACCACAGCATACCGGCCCTATATGTGGCTTAGTATGTAAGCTAGATGTTCGTATTTACAGGACATTCCAAAATAAACATTGATGTATATTAGCCGGTGACTTTCGAAAGATGGACAGTTTAAGTTTCTCATCTGCAAATGATCATGTGAGACTGAGGCTGGGATGAAGGGTAATGTACGTGCACAATGTAGCGCGGTGATCAGTGAAGAGATAGTGTTCTTCTGAGAAGAGGTTGAAATAAAAATAATAATGTGTGTTACTTCTTTTTAACATACCGGCAAGAGTGGCAAGCTAATCCCTGATCAGACACATTTTCTGTGTTCCTTAAACACACACGGTTAACTCGTGGTTTATACTCAAACTATGCTGAATGCAATTTAGTTAAATGTTCCTTGAAAAGAGTGCATAATCTGATTGCCATCAATAGTTGAAGAAGGCCAGTAAGATGAAACTCTTGGTCTCGATAATTAATGAATATGTGACTTCGTGTCAGCACAACTAGCAAGGGCTTCCGATTTAATTCACTATATTTCGGCTAATGGTACTAATTTCCCGAGGACATTATTATCAAAGTCACCACCTTGATAAATTCAGCATGGAAGATTTGAATCACAGTGTCATGGGCGGTATGCTAAAGCTGTAATCACATATCAATAACAAGATGGAGCAACTTGAAAAGTGCTTCAGTCTGAAAAAGAACTTCAACCAAGAGTTTTAGTGATGACATCACTTATGAAGAAATATAGCTTTATGGTGTGCTATATTTATGGAATAAAGTGCTCAATATCAGAGAGAGAGAGAGAAAGAGAGAGAGCGTATGTAAAATGTATAAATGTAAAAGTGAACATTCAAGTCAACACCAAATGCTTAACAGCAATCTTCAGAACATTTTGTTTAAACATGGACATTGACCACAATGTCTGCTTATATTTACACACGTTCTATCCCTGACATAGAGCACTTTAACCTATAAAGATAGCATATATTAAAACTATATTTCAACATATGTAAATATAGGAGAAAAAAGTTGTGATAGAAATACAATAAACGGCAGTTACACTTTACATCGAAACGGTAAAATGTACAGAAATTTAACGTTTCTATTTAAACTGTAATTTTCTTTCTCTACTTTGCCTCATTTTAATGTTTATATCTGATTTCATAAATAAAGTAATAGTCTGAGGAAGTTCTTTGTCAGAACGAAACACGCTACTCCTAACTTTTTCCATCGTGGCTTTCATTTTTCACTATTTTCTTTTCTCTGTTCATATATATATATATATATATATTTAATAACTGATGTAACTTCTCTTTAATATCGAGCTGATTTTCCGAATTTCAAAATGAAACATTTTTTTTCTGTAAAATGATGGTTGGTACAGATTTTAACTGACCACCATCAATTTCACTCTGATCATATGGACCCAAAAACCTTAAAAAAGGAACAAAATAGAAAAAAAAATGAAGCAACGAATACAAAATGAAAAATAAACATCCTATCGGATGAAGCCAGACAATCGAATAATCAATACACATTTTCATTTGGCTTTTTTGATTGAAGTCAAATCCTGCAATATGCAACTGAAAAACATGTTAGTCCTTGTAACTAATTCTGAAAAAAAAAACAAACAACAAAAAAAAAAAATTAATTACCCTTGCTCCTAAGTTAGATATCCCGATGATAACTTGCCTCCAGTAATGAAATCGTGCAAATGCTTTGCAGCATACAGGCGAAAACATTCCTCGTTTTGGATTTAAAAAAAAAAATAATTTGAAACATTCTTGTGTTTAAAATTTCGAACAATGACTTTCCTATTTACACTATTTACATTCTTCGAACTTTTGTCCTTATGTCTGGTGCCATGTTAACGACGATTCGACCGTTGTACGCTCCGGCCTTCTTCATGAGATTGAACCCGAACACTTTAGATTGTTCTAGTTCCACGTGCCATGTCCTTTCTGGATAGATCAGTATGCGTTATCTCCGTTTTAATTCAACTCACCAAGTTCTTGTTCACCTCTGTTGTAGCCACAGATATTTGGGTTAAGTCAATGGATTCAACCAACGCTTTTATTCAATGGTCTATGTGTGTTTGAGGATATCAGTGTATGAATTTTGGGACTTATAAACCTCAGTAGCCATTTTTTTCAGTTGCCTGACATTAAGCAGTTGGTCATGTCCCCTAGAGGCTATCGTTCTGTGCATCTTTGCATGAGTGGTGGGGACAATCATAGTTAGGGGTAAAGAGAGCTGGTTATTTTTTTTAAGTCTGAAGGATGAGGGAACCAACTCACCTTGAGAGGTATATTTAGGTAATTAGAAACGCCCTTAATCGGAGACCGACCGAACGGACAAGGTTACCCGACTTAGGTAATTCTTACTGAGCTCTAACCTGTAAGTTAATGATCTGTTTGAGATCCAAATCTGTCACCATAACATGATCGTATAGATATAATGTATGTGCATGGTATATTCTTATCAGACTGGGTGCCATGATGGTTATACTGGGTTCCGTAAATTTACACGCCAGACTCCATTTTTAGTGTACTACTCTCTCATACAATCGTAACAACATGGTCTCTCTAACTTGAACGCTGCAATTAAGTATTGCATTAATATTTAAGTTTAACTTTTCAGCGATAATTTTTCTGCTGCCACTTAATTTAAAGACAATTTGATGTATTTTTATTTCATGTGTGACGTTCGCAATTAATTTCATTTATTTCCAAATTTATTTCCAAATGATAAAACTTGATATCGTACAATAAAATTCGTCGCAAAAATCATGTAACGTATTCGCCGGAAACAATCGCAATAATGAAAACTTGGAAATGCAAAATTTCTGAATTGGGGGTCTGGATCCGTCTGTGAATGTTTTCAATTTGTTCACAGAGTTGGCCTGATTCCAAAATGGTATGATATGTTGGGCTAGAGCCTCTAGGAGTAAAGTCGAAAAAGTGTGACACACTGACATTCGCATTTCTTTATATAGATTTAGAAAAGCCCAGTTTGAAACTGCTTACTTTATTGGTAACTGAATACTAGCAAGTTTTCTCCTTTTCTTAATTAAATAATAGTAATGTTCACCCAATACAAGGCCCAAGAGCCACTTGAATTAGAGGATTACTGAATGTAATTGTGTAGCCGTAAGAAGAGGAAGTAAATTATGAGAATAAGTAGATAATGGTTGACGAGAATAAGATTGTAGTAATCGGGAAAGCATCCTTTCTGCAGTCTGATCCACAAATCAACAGTACATGGCGGGGGGGTAGATAATTGGAACTTCTAACTAATGGAATACGAAGGGAATAAGGATGATTCGGCACATAGCTGTAAAAGTCTTAACTGGTGTAACTAAACTTAAACATTTGTCACTGAAATATCTATAGAGTAGTGACAGGCTTATGACATTTCACTATGACACTATACAGATTGCTACCCATAATGCACCAATGACCAGCACATTTAAATAGTAGAACCAACACACATGGCCTGAAGTTTGAATTCAAGCTTGTAACAGACTGTCATCACTCGGGGTTGACCCCAGTGTCTACTATTATATTTAGATATGGTCATTATCAGAGGTAGAGTATAACTTAAAATCATATATATATATATATATATATGTGAAAAGTGTATATAAATATAAATAAATATATATATGTATAATTATTTATATATTACATGCGCGGTACTTATTAGAAAGCGCTCAATATCAGAGATAGATCTAACATATTTGGTTGGATAGATGTGAGTTTGTGACCCTGGGTTTCACGCTTTAGCGATCGTCACTGACAACCAAATATATATATATATATATATATATATATATATATATATATATATATATATAGACTGGTTTGCCTGTTATCATTCACTAGACTCATTTGTGATTCCTTATCACTCGAAATCGATTAATTGGTAACAAGAAGTGCTCAAAACATTTCCAGACCGCCCTAGACTCATTCATCCATTTTCCTTATATTATATATTTGTTCAAAATTTGATATATTGTTAGACATTTTCTTAGCATCTGAGAACAGACATGAACAATATAGCCATAAGAATGAACACTGCATGCAGACTGATATCTTCACGCTTCAATACAATCTTCAAACCAACTTGTATGTACACACATATATTTCACGTGTTAAGCATTCATTGCATGCATCAAACTCATAGAAACTAGTGTCTATTATATGTTTATGCGTTGCAACGCGTCTACCAAATCGGATACCTGAAACAGATAAAGCAATGCTGATGCTGTCAAATATTTAGCTTAGATCTCTAAGCCCATACTACGTGTGAGATAAAATGCTCTGTACATTTCAGAAATAAATAGTCCAAGAATAGACTTGCAAATGTGACGTGAATTTATTTTCCGAGATTTTCATTTCCACACACATTCGGACTTGGAAACGGACCTGAACTCCGTTGACCTTCCGAAGTAGCCTTTATTTCGTTTCCTTTGTAGATTATTTAAAATATCACTCGTGTTTACTAACCTTAAAATAGATTCTTCTATTGTACATACAGTGATACAAAAAATGCGAAGCTTTATAGAAAATGAAAACAAAAATGGTACTTACATTTAATATTCATAAAGAGATAGTTGAAATTTCTCGGTCAAGTAATGAGGAAAGAGGACTTGGAAAATTTATCACCCACAAGTCATAGTGAAGGCAAGAGGGGCGGAGGAAAAACGAATAATCTACTATGAGCTCCTATAAATGGTTGGCAGAACAGGGTTTTGGAGAGATAGTAAAAGGAGCTACAAAGGACAGGAAATTGTGGAAAGCCATAGTAGGCAAAATCCTGAAGGGAGACGACACATCGACGAAGAATGAATTAATAAATGAATAAAGACACTTTTGTAAAACTGATGCTTGGAATTCGAATGTGATTATTCAGGCTATCGAATTTTGCTAGATTTTGTTCTTAAATTTAGTTGAGCAGGGTAAACTGAGTTATCAAGTGTTGCTTCGCAGTCAGTCTATGAGAAGAACAACTCTCAATTTAAAATTACAAAGACAACATGAAACACTTTACTATCTTTTCCGAGAAATAAAATCGTAAAAAAATAAGAAATTAAAGAGTTAATATCTCTAAAAGATTTGACATATATTTTTCTGTCAGTCACAACGTTATGTATTATACTGTATGAAGCAGTTTTTATAAAACATTTCATATTAAATCAAAACTTAACTTTATTGGATTTATTCTGATCTTTATTCATAAACTCGCGATGAAATATTATCAGCCTTCAACAAAGTTTATTTTGAGCGTAAAAGGCCGATCCTGCAAATCAACTGACAATCTTTGGGTAAATTTTCGCCGTTTAGTTTTTTTTTTAATTTTGCGCATGCGCATTGTTTTTTATGTTATCGACTGCACAGTATAGTAGGGTCATTTTTGTACCGTCTGTGAGAAAAAGAGCACCATGATACAATTCACTGCACCAGATATTTGAAAACGGTATGCTGTACAGCTTGACATTCGCTAAGGAACCTCGAAATGCTATTTTCATTTTTGCATAATTTAGGCGACAGTTTAGCAATCGCAACCCCTAGTTGGTTCTCACGAATATTACAAAGACAGCCTAAATAAAAGTGATCTTTTATAAAGCAAGGATATTCTCTTTAATGCTTGAGATATATTACTTTAAACAGCCTGTTACTTCATTTTATGCATGATGGAGTCTCCAGTCTAACTATAATTTTTACGAGACGAGATAGTCCATCATGCATAAAATAGGGAGTTACTTTTCAGTCACCCTGTATATACACAACATCTGAGTATCATATTTTTATTACTTCCAAGCTACCAAGAAAATTCAATTTCAACATTAAATGATCTATAAGGATTTGATATGCTGTTAAACAGGCAATTCAATCAAATGTGAGTTAAATACTAGCTTCGTAAGTAGTGTCTATACAATTATAGCCAAACTACAGAACATCTGCATCTTGTCATCACAACAGTATAAACTGAACATAGAAAATGTATTTATTTATTTTTGCTACCGTTTTATCACAGAAACGCCAGATTTAGCAAGGTTAATGCACTACCTGACGTCTTCATCGAGTGACAATGAAAACGGCAACAATTTGCAGATATTTTCAGAGAAAACCGAGAAGAAAAGAAACGATTTTTCCATATTCTTACTGAAATTACCTTTCCCTCGTTTATTTTAGCGTTTCTTTAATCCCATTTCGTTCTGGCGTTTGACGGTTCAACAAGAAGTCGGAAGGATCGAATGCATATTTCTCAACTTTCGTGAAGACGCAAGAGTGAAAATACCTTCAACGGTGACTGGGATAGGAACAAGATTAACCAACATTTAGTTACGCGAACCGCCAGTCCCCACTATTTTTACAATGATTTTCACCCTGTGTACGGCCCAAGAACCACACGATGTAGAGAGTTAGAGAATAAGAGGCATAGTTTATGGAGATATAGAAAACGGTTGACATTAGATTTAACGGACAATATTTTAATGGAAGGGGCAACAGCCACTTGGAAGTCGATTCTGTAAAGCGGTAGTTTATGGGAAGAAGTTG
Source organism: Acanthosepion pharaonis (assembly GCA_903632075.3). Taxonomy (NCBI): domain Eukaryota; kingdom Metazoa; phylum Mollusca; class Cephalopoda; order Sepiida; family Sepiidae; genus Acanthosepion; species Acanthosepion pharaonis. The sequence continues at coordinate 326,240 of CAHIKZ030000084.1, read as the reverse complement.
GACGCGTGGAAATTACATCTCACCAATGGAATACGAAGGGATAAGAGTGGTTCGCTACAAGGTGCGTGCTATTGTGGGTTTTAGACGTGATGGTTAGAACTAGGGGAAGTCAGGAATATAGTTCACCTGAACAGTTACCATGGAAATATTGAGAGGTTTGCGACGTTTCGTTCGTGGGAAAAGTCTTGTAGGGTGCAAAATAATTCATCACTCACAAGGACGCGGGGACACTTTTAGACTATCGTGACTGGAAAGTGAAGACGGGGCAACTCCTGACCATATATATAGCAGTAGAACTATTTTCGGTTGGAACTGTCTTTTGTAAAAGTGGAGGAGAGCGGGAGAAGTCAGGTACTTACTGGAGCGGTACAAGGAACCGGCCAGTTTTGCAGCATCTTTAGTAATAGAGCTTATGGACAATTTTCACTTGAGTTCTAGCTTCAGTTTAAGTCTCAATAGACGCTCAAGCCACGGTCCTTCCTGAGATGGCACCTGTTCAATGCGATAAGTGAAAATTTCTAACCAGCTTCCGTTTTGTACCAACAGACAACAAAAAGCGCAAGATAAAAATAGAAATAGCAAAAGATACTGTTCCGAGAGGGAGTAAGGGACTAATGTCAATACAGGGTGACCCCCACCCCCCCCAAAAAAACGGGAACTTTTTAACAATCCAATAAAACCAAGAGTGATGGAAGAAAAATATTTTATTCATAGTAATTGAAACCTTAAAACATGCTATTTAAGAAACAATGATGAAATTTTCATTTTTTAAAAATTACGTCCTGTAGATGGCGTCATCCTGTACAGATGCATTCTTGAAATCTGCTGTTGAGATTTTTCATTGACTGCTGCAACATCTCAGCCGGGATACTGTGTTTACACAACTCCACCAAGAACTATGGATGAGTTAAAACAGAGAATTCAAGATGAAATTCACAGTATCCCAGTTGAGATGTTGCAGCAGTCAATGAGGAATCTCAACAGCAGATTTCAAGAATGCATCCGTACAGGATGACGCCATCTACAGGATGTAATTCTTAAAAAATGAAAATTCCACCATTGTTTCTTAAGTGGCATGTTTTAAGGTTTCAATTACTATGAATAAAATATTTTTCTTCCATCACTCTTGGTTTTATTGGATTGTTAAAAAGTTCCAGTTTTTTTAGGTCATCCTATATTAGCCGATTCAAACGTTCAGCATTTATCGAACAAGCAGCCAGTGCCACTATCGGTTGAAATATATGAAATCTTTCTCTTAAAACAATTGTTTAGAAAAATAGGTTTCTCATGTTTACTGCTATCGATCTTTCAAGCATTTATGTAAGTTTCCTTCCTAATTTTTTGTTTGAAGTCGTGTGGAGCGTCAGCATCTTGATTATGTCATTATTTTCTCTTTGAATTAGATGTTATATCCATTTTATTTTCTGCTGCTGCTGCTATTGGAAGTTATCAAATGTGATTTCTCTTATTTAGCACAGTTCTGACGAGTCAGTTTACAAGGTTCAAAGAAAGACGGTTCTCGCGTCGACGTTCAGGTTTCATTTGCTCTAAGCCGTTTTTAACCATTGATCTGAGAAAGCCGTTATATGCAGCTGTCAGTTTAGATATTAATATTAATGAACGGATTTGGCACGATGCGTGACGTCTATATGAAAATTTTGATCGAGCAAGGTTATTTAAGAACATGACTCGAGGTTTTTGGTTAATACTTTAGTCTTATAGTAGTTGTACGAACCTACACCTAGCGCAGGCTAATTTATGTTCAATTTCTTTTTCTCTTATACTAAATTTATTATATTTCAAGCATACACTTAGTTATTTGAAGTGTTTAGTGTATATGGATTCCACATTCTGAATTGTTATATTAGATTCAAGGTAGTTGCTATCAACGCTTTCATTTTAATTCCGGATTATAGGGTTTGCTTTGGAAATTTTCATCTTGAGTTCTATTTCTTGAAATACCTGGTAGAGGATGTTGACTTTCTGTTGAAGATCCTTCTTATTCCAACTAAGCTTATATATATAGCAATAAAGTGTCGCTGCCGACACTGGAGTTTGAACGCAGATCACCAGAGAGCAAACAAAGGTGATTCCATTTCTAATAAGTAGACCACGTGGTGTAAAGTAAATGCATATATGGGAATTAGCGTGGCGTTTAATTGATCAACATTTCTCTTCTATTACTATACGGATCTCCATTCTCTATACTATCTCCCGTTACTATACGGATCTCTATACTATCTCCCGTTACTATACGGATCTCTATACTATCTCCCGTTACTATACGGATCTCTATACTATCTCCCGTTACTATACGGATCTCTATACTATCTCCCGTTACTATACGGATCTCTGTACTATCTCCCGTTACTATACGGATCTCTATACTATCTCCCGTTACTATACGGATCTCCCGTTACTATACGGATCTCTATTCTATCTTCTATTACTTTCCGGATCTCTATTCTCTATACTATTCACTAAAATATTTCTATATACTGATCACTACCTATTACTATTCGGCGGTTACTTTAGAGTGGGTATTATCAAGCATGTACTATTAGAGCGAGTATTATTCGATGGAGTCTGACACCAGCATTGTTCAACGGCGTTACTGTAGTTGTATCTGCGATTACCAAGTCTCTACTACAACGAGCATTACGAGTGTTCGTTGACATCACAAAATAATCATACCCACCACAGAGAGCAGAAAAATAAAATTAAAAAGAATTTAAACTGTCATAGAATTTCTACTGTCCTATATGTCATACAATCTTGTTACAAATTAAAAAAAAAAAAAAAAAACTAGGCAAGTGACTTCATCCGGTTCACCTAACGAATGTTGACAATAATATGAACATAGCGTACGAAGAATAATTTTTTTTAAGGAGAATGAAAATAGAAGAGAGCGTACTTTCCATTTAAAGAGTAGACTTCTAATTAAGAGACAAAGCAATTTATTAAGGCAAACATGAATAGAAAATGTACTAATTTGTGAGTAATAAATAATTAACAGATCATACACTGTCACTTCCATAGCTAACTCTACTCTAACGCATATACTCGGAGCTAATCGTCGTAATCTTAGTGATTTTCCAAGCGTAGCTTAGATGTGGCAAAAAGCCGTAAGTAAGGGGGGGCACTCTGTGACGATCAAACTCACTACTCAGTGGTAACTGTTCCAGCGAGTCAAGCTTGTTAACCATTACACCACCTTGAGATGCCCGATCGTCGTAACCTTATATTTATTATTTATTTCCCTTGTCATGCTTGGGATCGGATTTCCAGATTGAATTCTGAAATGTTATTCACTAATTATTTATTATTTATTTATTATTATTTTTCCTTCCTTCTCTCCCGATAATAGTAGATAAGTTCATCTATCGTTTGGCTCGCACACCTACCCGATCTTCTGACGGGATTAGAGATTGTTTTCTGTTTAGGATTGGGTTTCCGGTTCCTTTTAAAGTCCACTTCAACTCCATACTTCTAACGTCTCCCCCTGAACACTGAAATTACACCCACGAATTATTTTATTTTACCTCCCCCACCAATAGGAGTAGATACGTTCGCCTATCGTCTGGTCTTTTGAACAAGGGTAGAGGTTTAGCTCCTGTTTTCTTTTTAGGATTGGGTTTCTGGTTCATGCTAAAGTCTATTTCAACTCTATACTTTTAACGTCTGCACCTGAACTGAATTTTTATTCTCCGATTAAATGTTGATCTCTTCAAAACTAAAGTTACCTGTTATCTTTCCTGTATAGACCTAAGAACTTCACTTCTCGTACTGATACAAACCCACACACTAATTTTCTGAGTAGCTCTTGGGCCTTGTATTGGGTGAACATTAATAAAAAAAAATAGGAAGAACAAGTGCCTCAAAGAAGAACGTACTGACGAGAAAAATAAACACAAGAAGCCGTGGAGAGATGATATTGCTCGTCCTGTAGAAAAACAGCACTTACAGAGAGTTAGTAGTCAATGTAAAGGCCCATGTATCTGCCAGGTTTTCGTCGATTGAGAAAAAAATGTTATCGAAACACAGTCTTCCACTCCACAACTGTGTTCTACTAATCTAAGATTAGTAAATATAGGTAGGCATTGGTCTCAAACAAAACAGCCAATACAAATCAATACAAACTTGCTAAGCGTTCGTTAGACGTAGTGGTAATTAATTTCTAGAATGGTTAGGCAATACAGAGGGCCAATCCGTTTTAAAGAAGTGAACGATATCTGATACGAGCTGGTTGTTTTGAAGAATGCCCCCAGTTAGGTTTTTACTTAAAGAAACGAAACGAAACGAAGCGAAACATTACTGACAGCCATAGTGTGTGCACAGTTTAAATTCGACAGTTTTTTCTTAAGCCTCCTCCGGCGTGTCGGTCTCCACCAGGTCCCAGCATGCATTTCTTCAGTAACAAAATGGACGGTTTTAAAGTCTTATCTTATTGTCTGAATGTATACAGTATGTCTGCATCTTGGTAGGATCAAGTGTTTTCTTCTCTTCATTTTTTCTACTCTTTAGTGACTTTTTCATGTGTATTTCCTTTCGGAATAGTTTAGACAAGTTTTCGTTTTTTTCTTCTTTCTATTATATTGCATATTACCCTTAAACTACTTTTGTTTTTCATCTATTTCTTCTATCACTTCTTTTACTCAATATTTTAGTCTTCTTTAGTCATTTTTTTTATCATAGTTTCTCCATTTAAGTTCCATTCTTCTCATTGTGTACCTGGTTCTTTTCAAGCTCATCTGCTTTATTCAGTTTAAGAGGTAAGTCATTTTATCTCGCAGCTATTGGAATACTCTTTGAGGCGTGTAAAGAAGAAGGCGGTTTTATATTCACGGAAAACTGCATGCGTGCGCATCCACCTTTTTTACCTTACATACGTCAATTCACACGCACAGACACACCAATTTATACATTTGAATACAACAACATTTATAAGTCGGATCTCTCTCACACAGACATTCCACACGCATTATATACCTAGGGAAATGTTCATACTTATTTTTTACCAAGTCTGATAGTGTCTTTAAGAGATATTTTTATGAAATGGCAGTATCAAAAAGCTAACATAAATAGAGACAGTAGACAGAATAAACTAATACATTTGCGTTCAGATTTCTTATACTCGCGTAAGAATTGAAATATACCAAAGTATTTTCTAACTAATTCAGCTATCCGAGTGCTATAAAACAAAGGCACACACGAGAAGCAAAAGAAGCTTTTCATAGACTGAGCAAGGTATTAAGAGATCAGAAAATGTCATTGGAAACAAATACCAGAGTCGGACGGCGATGCAATGTCTAATAACCTATATGGCAGCCAATGCTGGACAATTTCGTCACAAATGGTGAAGAGGTTTGAGGCGACAGAGATGTGGTTCTACTGACAAATACTGAGACTATCATGAGAAAATGTGAGCAACGAAGTTTTAAGGCGAGGAGAAAGTAAGAGAAGTAGACAGGCTATGGTACATTGTAGGGAAATCTACAAATCACTCTGAAACACCGGTTCTCGTTCGATCACCGAAGTTAAGCATCGTAGAGCCAGGTCAGTACTTAGATGGGGGACCGCTTGGGAACATCTGGTACTGTAAGCCTCCAAAGTCCAACCCTTACCTCACAGTCGGTGGGGGGAGTGTAAACGGTAGTGTCAGAGCTATGCCGCCCGTAACTTCGTTCCTGGTAGGGCCACCCAAGGCGGACAGGTCTGACACACACGCCGGCTAACAAGGGCTCTGGTGAAAATCCAAAGAGCGTCTGCATCGGTAACCGGCGGCTTCTGGTCGTTCCTGTCTCTGCGTCTGTGGGAACCCCGCGGCAAGCAAGAACGTTATCCGAGTAGGCCTGGGTACCCTACTTCTGTAATTTATCCCAAGAATCTTCTTCTCATAACAGGAAGAAGCCGGCTCAATCCGCCCAGGGTGAATGCCGCATCAGTAGTAGTAGTAGTACATTGTAGGGAAAGGGCGATTGGAGAATGTAACAATCACAAGGCATATCGAGAAAAAAAACAAACAAATTGTAAGTTACCGATTACGGAAGAAATTCAGCTGCACAAAGCATAAAAACAGAAAGGAATTTTTTTTTTTTAAGAATGTAAAGAAATAACTTCCATTGAAATTTTGATAATTTTGTCCGAAAGAATCGATTATTATCACGTTCATTTCAAGCATAATCACACACACATTATTACCATTAAGCCCTCGTCTTATAGTCTCGAAAAATAAATTACAATAACGGTTAAATGGAAAATAATTAAAATAAAAATCAGCTTTGTGATAAAACCCGGAGGCAGAAATAAAAAAAAAAAGAATAATTATTTTATTTGATATGCAATTAATATTTTTTTTTTTATTATGAGGCAAATTAGCATAAAAATGAAAAAAAAATATTCAAGACACATTTGTGCCGCAATTTAGAATGCAATGTTTATTTTAAACCTGTTAACACCCCTGTCACATCCATAGACAAATATTAGTTTAAAGAAACATAAAATTTCTAATTTTTTCTAAAGATTTTAAAACAGATCATATATTTTCGCATACAAATTTAAACCTAATTATATATACGGAAATTATATTATAAATGTTATTTTTAGTGGGTATACATATTTGAGCTGTTTTATTTTATTATGCAGTAAAATTCATAGCAAGATTGGGAGTCCTACTAAAGAAAGATTGGTCCTCCAACTTGAATCGAACCTGTATTCTGTTTTCAACAGGGAAACTCTTTCTATTACCGAAACGAGCTTTTACCAATTCAGCCACGAGTTCTAGCACGACAGAGAAATGTGTTAATTACCTATTTAAGGAATGCACTTTTCTCGTATTGTATTCTTCTGATCTATATCTCAACTTTAGTTTCGCATACGAAACATACATTTTTGAATGGATTTTTAATGAAAATAAAAGAAATTTAAACAGTTATAGCATATTTCTCTCATTCTTTAACAATATAAACTTACCCACGACAACTAATATCTATAATGAGAAAAAATGTCGGGTAAATATCCATTAAAATTAAATGACGATACATCAATGAATTCCTAGATTCATATTTAGTGATTAATAATATTTCTATATTTATATTTATTTTACAACATAATGCTCGCGTTATCAATTTACCATTATACTTCTCTATTAATCGCATAGAACGAGTACTATACATTGGAAATTTTTTATCAAAATGAGTGTACTAGGTTACGGATCATTCGTCGCGCATATTTGTGCGATTAATAATAAGCGCGCACATACACACACACACACATATATATATATATATTCCTGTATTCTTAAGCTAACCGAAATATACATTTGTATAGTCGTTTCAACATGTACAAACGCATAATAAATGCACATTTACATACCAACAGTGAATAAATTAAGTCAAATTCTTTTAATGTTCGTATGTGCAAGCGCGCATGAGAAAACATACTTCTATACAAACACACATATTATATATATGAGAGAGAGAAATATACACATATTATATATATGAGAGAGAGAAATATACACATATTATATATATGAGAGAGAGAGAAATATACACATACCGATATAAAAAGCTGCAGGACAAAATATTCAGGCTTAGCTCTGTGATATACTTAACACTAGAAATTTAATTTGATGCCTATAATAATGCCGACGAGTGTAGGAAAAACTTTCATATCAAACACAAGCATTCGTACGCCATTTTTACCCCGGTTATCTCTTTGCGCATATGTTGGCACATCCGAAATCTGTATCTGAATTATTTTTAGTCTGTCCTATCGTATACCTCCTGCCATTCGCCCTCACCTCACTTAAGTGTTTTAACAAATTGACACGACCGGAAAAGAAAATCGAGGAATTGTTTAGTTTTATGTTGGAACCTGAAAATATTTTTTGTAAGCTTTGCGTTGACAGAAATTATACGATAATAATGAACTCTAATTTCATCTGAAGGACATGCGTTGTGGGGATCAAGCTTGTCTCGTTTTCTCCTATCTGGTTTTTCGCTTAAAACGTTAAGAATGAAAGAAGAAAAGGACAATATATAAATAGAAGGAGAAGATGAAAGAGGAAAGAGAAGGAAACAACGGAATAATATAAACAAGAGAGTGAGGATGAATATGGAGAACAAGATGAGAGACAGTGAGCAAGAATTAAGAAAGATGGAGAGAGAGAGAGCAAAGACAGAAGGACAGCGAAGAAGACACAGAAAGAAAAGAGAGAATGAAGAAGAGAGAAAGAAAAGAGAGAAAGAAAAACGAGAATGAAGAAGAGAGACAGAAAAGCGAGAATGAAAAAGAGAGACAGAAAAGCGAGAATGAAAAAGAGAGACAGAAAAACGAGAATGAAAAAGAGAGACAGAAAAACGAGAATGAAAAAGAGAGACAGAAAAGCGAGAATGAAAAAGAGAGACAGAAAAGCGAGAATGAAAAAAAGAGACAGAAAAGCGAGAATGAAAAAGAGAGACAGAAAAGAGAGAATGAAGAAGAGAGAATGAAGAAGCGAGAATGAAGAAGAGAGAAAGAAAAAGCGAGAATGAAGAAGAGAGAAAGAAAAAGCGAGAATGAAGAAGAGAGTAAGAAAAAGCGAGAATGAAGAAGAGAGAAAGAAAAAGCGAGAATGAAGAAGAGAGAAAGAAAGGCAAGTTATACGAAAAGAGAAAGACGATCAATACAAAAAGAGAAAAAGAAAGATGAAAAAAATGAACCATTTTAAAACTTCAACCTCGTGACTTACTATTTATCGCGTATAACAGAATCTTGACAGTTTTAATGGAAGTAACACTTGGATTACTTTGTCGCGTCACAGAACTGTATACAACTTGTTTTCAACTAGTAATATTTGTTATTCTTGACCTGTTATAAGCATGTGTAAAATAAGATCCAAACGTCAGGATAATGCTTAATTTATTCGTTTTCCTTCCAGCGTAACAACAGACCACCCATTCATTGGTTTGAGGTTTATTATTTATTTTTATTGACGTCTGATTTTTCGAAAAGTCAATCGTATTGCCAATTTCTTTCGATGTCAGCTGATAACAAACACACCTCGTTGACTTAATAAATGTTCGTTGATTCTTCTTCCGAGTTCTTCAAGTAGGGTTGATATCTCTTGAAAAATCGAGGGCCGTAGGGGGACCCTCGCTGATTAAACGACTGTTTGCTGGCTTTCCGATTGGCGCAGGTCAAGTTACATTCCCCTGTTTAAAGCATATCTTTAATGAATGCTGGCAATGTTCGTTTGGAAGTCAAATGCAGTTCACCGAGCAAAAACAGTATCCTGTGTGTGCTTCGTGAATTTAAAAACTTCAACTATCATAACGATCTTGAAAGTGTGAGGTTTGTTCCAAAGTTGGGTTCAGAGTCCCAATCTTTTTAATCTTTTATTAGACTCTGCTTTGCATGTTTATAAGCACAAATGTGAATAAATGGGTCGAGAACAGTTATATATAGCGTAGCATACTATAAAAAAAAAAAACAAAAAAAAACTGCTGATAGAAAGTACCACTCCTGTTCTGTCTGGAGACTAATGTGCCGATACTGATGTGTTATTATACCAATGATATAGCTGCTCATGAATACCATAAGAATGATCATAAGCAAATGATCAATATTCTATAAGTGTTCCAAGGACGCTTCTAAAACGGAAAATATGAGTTGGAATTAGGATAATTATAGCACCGACGGTGAATCCATCATAAAAATTCAGAATGTGATATTGCTGATATGTTTTTTTTTACGGTTTATCAACCCTTTGTGTGTTATTTATTAATTGATTCGTTTTCTCTGGCTTACCCTTTACAGGTTACTTAAAGTCAGGAAATATTTTTAGATTGTAAGAATTGTTTCAGATAATACTTTAGCTGGAGGTGGGGAGGTGAATTCATACCTTCTCCAAGAATATTTGCCCGGAAGTGACTATAACGAACCCACCAAGAATTGGAACTCGGCCCACCGATTAACAATTTCGAGACGTTATCTATTGCACCACCCGCACATACGAAATTGCAACGTGATATGGCCGTAGCCTTGTGGGTTATTTAAAGCAGGGACACATTTTCGATTGTAAGAATATTTTTTCTTTTACAAGTGAAAATTGTTTTTACATTTGTTTTTGCTGCGAATAATGATTTTCCAGATACAAGTCCTACTATTTAACCCATAGCTGGAGGTAGGAGATGGAGCCATACTTTTCCTCAGGGTATTTTCGCGTAAGTAAATGTAATGATCTAACTGGTATTCGAACTCGATTCTTCGATTTCCCATTCGGAGTTGTTATCCATTGCACCACCGCGCATCCTTCACAATGTGGAACTGACTAATTCTAAACACTTTATATAATTCGTTGCGGGGCTCATCTATAACAAAGTTCGTCTAATGAATAAAGTGGTTGAACAAAGGATAGTTTGAGCGAAGACAACCAAAATATTGACCTGAAAGCATTGTTAGACTTTTCATATGGATGGCATGCATCGTGTCCAATTCGTACAGATATGTCGAAACGATTATCGGCATAAAACCGTTTTCTCAAATCAATGATTAAGATGGTTTAATAAAATAGATCATATGAGTCTTAATGTAAACGATTCATCATCAGACCCAGTAGACAAGCGCTACAAAATCGCAAACACAGAGCTTTAACAAATAATAAAAACCACCTCAATGAACACATGCACTAGCAGCAAAAACAGTAAAGATCGGTGGTACATGTAACTAGATGAGAAAATAATGATATAATCAAACTTAGCATTCCACACTACAAAAAGAAAAGTTTTGTAAGGAAACTTCCATCCCTAGAAAAAGCTATAACAATTACAGAACTTGAGAAATCTGATTAACGGGGAAAAATATGTTATGAATTTCAACCGACACTAACATTGTTAGTGAATGCTGAATGTTTGTGTTGTGTCGTATTAGGAAATGTTGACACACATATGGAAAGTAAGAAGTAGTTTATTCCAGAGAATAATATAGTACACGCTTGAGAAAACAGACTAGTGTAGTAAACAGGTAATCCTCGGTATTTACCCGAGACCTCCCGACAAGGTGGGACGTGTCACAAGGCTTTTTTTTTTTTTTACGTGGGACTTTATGAGCCTGTAGGAACGGGAAAAAATTTCCCATAGTAACTGTATACAATGGGTCGAATAGCTGTCTACAGTCCCAGACGATGCTCCGCCTTTCAGCATAGCCTCGTCTGGGTTGTTCTTCCTCTAGAAACAGAGTCGACAAGTAGAACTAACTGTAATCGTTAACTCCTCTCCCCCAGTAAGAGAGAGTGCTGTTTAAATACTCTTTGACCAGCCCACCTTGTGGGGGTGTTCAGCTACTCCACAACAGTATGCTGTATAAAAACGGTTATTTTGGCCATTACAATAGCTGATGGAAGTGAGCAAGAAAAAAAAGGAAGAAAACAATCATATAGTCTATGATTTTTTTTTTTACACGAGTGACACATCGAAAGTAATTCCTTATTTATTTTCACAGGAATTATTTGTCCTCACTCAGCTTCAGTCACTTTCCCACTGACTTGATGTAGCTCCCCTCTGCCTTTTCTATAAATATTTTCATGATATTTGTTTGGATGAACTCTTCGTTATGCTATCGATGCTTTATGAATTGAAGCACAATCGCTCCAACGTCTCTTCAGTTCACTGTTGTATTAGCTAGATAAAACCGTAAGTTCTATGTTAACTCTTTCTTTTCTTACAGTTCTCACTTCCGGTTCTATGCTTTCTAGCCATTTTTTGATCTTCAAAAATGTAAATGCCATGTCAATCGTTATTTTTCTAAATATTCCTCTAATGTCCTTCCTTCTTAATAATGTTTCTATTTTCTTATTCTTTCGCACTCAATAACCCCCTTCTGTCTTAGTGGCTTTACTACCTTGCATGGGGTGATACAATTAAAAATAACTGAAGTGTGTACAATAACACCCTTGGATAGAAGTTTTTAGGTATAAAAACAACATTTCCTTCATTGCCACCACGATTGGGCATGACCATAAACAGTATTAAATAACATTTACCGGCCTGAATGTCCGAGAAATTTTCATAGACGAATATTTTCTATGAAAATTTCTCGGACATTCAGGCCGGTAAATGTTATTTAATACTGTTTATTATAAACAAACATTTACTTAAATACTTGTATCTATAAAAAGAATGTTAAACATAAAATGTCTTTAATATATATATATATATATATATATATATATATATATATATATACACACTACTGTGTTTTTTCTTTAACTTTGCAACTAAAAATCATCTCTCTGTATCAAAATAGTTAGTTGCATGTTACAGTCAGTAAAAGCGAAAATGCATCAATCCTCATTCTTTTCGCGTTTCTTGATTAAAAGCAAGTTCTATTCAAACGACTTCTTCCTCAGAACTGTTACGTTGTAGAACAAACTCCCAAGTGAATGCTTTCCCGAAGTCCAGGGACAACCGATTTATATCCTACTCGTCCTCATAACACTCTCCTACTTCCCCACAGCAATCTCACTTAGTAACTACCTTGAGTGATTCTTGGGCCTTGTATTGTGTGAACTAACAGTAAAAAAAAAAAATAATCCTTTAGTTGGGAAAGACTGACAAATGATGACTGTAAAAAAAAAAAAAATGAAGAGAGAGCTGACGACGGAGCAATTAGCTCAAAAGAAAGATTACAATCAATTGATTCCAAAAATAAAAATACATGGATCAGCAGGTAGATAAGTTTGGTAGAACTAACATGAAAACCTTTTATCGAAAATAATAAATATCGCAGTAAATTTATTGTATTATTTTTACGGCTTATCTACCCTTCGCAGGTTATTTAAAGCCAGGAAATATTTTTAGATTGTTAGAATTTATTTGAGATAGTAATGGTTTAATGATATATATCTTGCTAATTAATCCATAGCTAGAGGAGAAAAGGTGGGTTCATACATTTCCCAAGCGTATTTGCGCGTACCTGAAAATAACGAACCCAACAGAAATTGGAACTCGGAACTCTGAATAACAATTCCGAACCATTATCCTTTACACCACCCGGGTATCCAAGGTATTTCCAAGCAGTCAGCCATTTAGGGACTGATCAGGCTCTACGTTGCTTCACCTCGATGAACGTACGGGATCCGGTGTTTCAACATGAGATGACGGTAAGCCTTTTATTTTATTGTTAGATGATTAATTAGTAAATTTTAATTTTTAGAAACAACTACTGAAAGAATACACCATTGGCAAAACTGTTTCAGATTTCAATCTGAAACGTAATTATTGTTATTTGACAATTATATATATATATATATATATATATATATATATATATATATATATATATATATATATATAAAGTGTGTGTGTGACGTCAATTAACAATTTTGTTATGAAACGTATTTTGAAATAGATATCAGTTAAATTGATTTCTCTTTATTTTAAAGATCGAACTTGCGTACATCGAATTCGGGAAATATAAATTTCCATTAATTCCTTAACTCTCTTTTTACACATGCAAACATACATATATATATATATATATATATATATATATATGTGTGTGTAACTTGGGAGAAATGCGCCTGTGCAGTTTCAACGTAAACTTCATTTTAGCCCGATTTAGTCCAAAAGGATGAAATGCTTCATACGGTAAACTGTTCCCCCTTTTTCATTCAATAAATATATATATATATATATATATATATATATATATATATATATATATATATATATATATATGTGTGTAAACAAAGAAGGCGCTACCATTATTGCGCAAGATAAATGGATGGCTAGTGTGTGTGTGTGTGTGTGTATACTTTGAATAATTGCGTTTCGATGAATTAACACAATTGTATTCGCTGATATCGGATTTAAGAATTTTGAACCTCGTATATTTTTATGCATCTTAAATTCAACGGCATTAATTTTTTTCCCCTTTTTCGTCTTTAATAATCTCATAATAGAATCTTGCATGATCAATTTGTACTGCCGCCTTTAGTTAGAAAGCGTACAACGGGTCGTAATACTTCGACAAACATTATCAAAGAATGAAGATTGTTTATTTTGTTACAGAGCTCTTCAGCACCGGATTTAAGTCAATTGAACCCGTTGCTCCCAATTTGGCTGTGCGCCTAAGAAGGCGGGGCTTAGGTAATCTACTCTCGACTTGACAATTACATACAGCAACTCCTTGCGAGATACACTGAAGACTATGTAGAAGGTCAGAGAGAGAGAGAGAGAGAGATTATAACGATTTGTATTTGCTTGTGAATTCGTACAAGGAAGTCACTATTTTTTTTTTACACTATTTTAATATTTTTTCTGTACATGAATTAAATAATATCTATGAAACATATAGCATTTTTCTACGTAAATTCTTCGCAACGCTTCAAAAGAAAAAATACGGAATAAGCGTCATCTACATTAAAATATCAAAGCGGTAAAGTAGTAATAAAAGTCGCAAAAGTAAACTTGCTCATTTTTCTTTCGTTCACCTCTCTTACCCATTTTAACTTATTCTTCTGTGTGCCGTATCCCTTTAGGAATTTTGCGATCATGACGCTCGACAATCTTCTATGACCGTGGCTCTTAAGCAGTCTAAATATTTCCATTCTTTCTTCATCTCTCTCACTTTTCCAAACTTTGTTGTATAGAAATGAACAGACAACAATCAGTTGATTATATATATATATATATATATATAAAAAATACAGTGTAACCCGGATATAAGAGACCCGGATATAAGAGAGATTTTCTCTGGTCCCAAATTAGAGCATGTGTTAATGTATATACAATAGACCAAACCCGAATATAAGAGAAACCCGGATATAAGAGATTTCTTCTCCGGTCCCAACAACTCTCTTATATCCGGGTTACACTGTATATATTATATATATATATATATATATATATATATATATGGCGCAGTCATTCGAATCCATGCTAGCTAATCCCTATTGCAGACGTCTGCTCAGGCACGTTTGTGTTTGTTTAACACGCACAAAAACCCACGTGGGGTTTGTACTGTAACTATGCTGAGCGGACCTTAGTTACAGTTTCTGGGAGATAGCACGTTATTTAGCATGATCAGCAATCTTAAAAGGCTAGCACGTTCAGACCATTGGTCACGATGACTTGTTATTGTGTGTTAGCACAAGCACCTACGATATATATGGCGATTCAGGACGTGGGCGATCGTAGCTATTTACAGCTTCCTCTCCTTTTCAGCTCAAACCAATATTTGTCCCCTTAACATCACTCCCAGTCCCTATTCTACTATATATTTATGCAAGCTCATTGAATAGTTCATTTGACATATCTGTATTCCTCCCACCTTCATTGTGTCTTGTGAATGTCAAATCCCCCTTTCTTCATGATGCGTCCCACCGGCTTCTTGCTTTCCTTTATGCTACGATCTTCAAGCATTTAAAGACAACGTCAATCGTCATCTTCTGTCTCCTTGAAACCCGTTCATTTATTGTCCTTTTTCTGTTCCTTTCACTCTCAGTAAGCCCTTGTGGCTTTTATCGTTTTGCTTGTGGTGAAATAATTAAGAAAAAAAAAAGCAAACAAAAAAAACTGACAAACCGGAAGCGTTTGCTAAAATTCGAAAGTCCAAGAAACATCTGCTGGCCCATTCCGGCACTAGACTGATGGAAAAAGTAATTTCCAATATATGAGATGATTTTCGTTTCGGCTTAAGATCAGAGTAACTCTTCAATGGCTAAACAAATGTTTAACAGAAAGCCAGATGTGGGTAATAATAAGTACTGTAATATTATTGTCTTAAATTACAAATTATGAAACGTGCTTGAATCGCGCATGCGTAAACTTATATTTCATTCACCTTTGGACTTCGTCATTTACTGTTGGTTGGTTGGTGTGTGTAGCCACAGGTCCTCATTCGCACGTATGCCATAAAAGAGTTACTTTTAATTCTGGGGTGAATGATTTTATATATATGATAGATAGATAGATACACGGTTCATTCCCACGCCTGCATATCACGTGTTCACACGTCAGGTGAACCACTCATATGTTCTGAGATGCGGATTTTCAATTGGTACCCAGGAGGCCATCTGGCTTTTCATAGTGTGCGCAATGTATACACTGGTATGATCGGTGGTGAAATCTGAATCGGTCTCTTGTTCAAATTCCAGCTAAGGTTGTTTATGCTCAGTTTGCATTTAAATAATTTGTGGAAAATAATTCTTTTTTGATTTGATTTTTTTTCTTCACGGTATTCTTTCTTTATGAGATTCTCACTTTCATTAAAACATTCATTCTTTTTCTTTCTTTAGCGATATTGTATCTCTTTTTACAGTTTTATCTCGTTCTTTTTGAAAACCTTTTTTATTTCATTCTTCAGTGTTATCTCCCTTCCTTTCTGTCTTTCTTTAAGGTTTTCTTTCTACCTTTCTTTTGTGGCGGTATTTTTCACTTCTGTCTTTCTTTACATAAAATTCAGCTGTGTCTTTCTGATTATTAATATTGTTTTTCTCTTAGTTTCCATTTTCCTTAAAACTTTGTCGTGGCTCGCACGTTTCGTCTATCACATTCTCCCTGTACTCCATCTTCCCTTGCTTAAAAAAAAAAAAAGAAAAAAAAAGCATCTTGTCAATACCAAACCATTTTCTCATAAATATTAGTAAAGCTGCCACTGTTATTGCAAGCCCTGCATGAGCGAGATAATCAGTGATGTATCCAAAAGTGCGGGCCGGAACAGAAAACTCTAGCGTTGGCTCACCTGAGAACGACTGCTTAAACTTAGGCTGTTCCACGACCAACAACGGAATTTAAAAAAATAAACTCCTCGGGCCTCTTACCACCGCACGCTTCAACCATAAAATATCCATAACTACAACAAGATGTCTGTTCATAAGTTAGCCTTCTTTTTCTTCTTTGCTCCCCGTCCCTCAAAAACTTGGGTAATGATGACTTTCTACAGCTTCCTATCTTTGCAGTTCTTAGCAATGTTTGTCTTTTCACTATCTCCCTGAATATCCGTTCTATCAGCCATTCGCGTAAGTTTGTCAGATAAGTGGCCCGCTATTTCTCGCTGTCCATTTTGCATTTGATATGTTTTGTGGGCGCAAAATTTTCCAAGACCTCTCTTTTCATTATATGTCTCAGATTGTAGCTTAAGTTTTCATTTTCGTTAAATCATAGGTTAGTACTCGTGCGAATATTTTTAAACATTTCACCACAAGTAAGGCGAGCATGTGGCCGTATCTCGTTGAAAAGCCGGTTCTCGTACAATCACCGAACTTAAGCAACATCGAGCTCGATCAGTACCTTATATGTGTAACCGCTTGGGAATAACAGGCTCGGAATTGCTAATCGGGGAGCAGACTTCCAATTCAAGAGTTTATATATATATATATATATATATATATATATATATATATATATTATATATATATATATATATATATATATATATATGAGAGAGATGATTCTATCGCGACACAGAAATTACTGTTTCGAAAATGACTCAAGTACTAAGTTTAATTTCAATATTAAACTTAAAAATTAGACCACAGTTTCACTCTCATGTGATGTTTAGATGTTTTTCTCAACATCGCTTGAGAATAAAACTGTGCTCTAAATTTTAAGTTTAATATTGAAACTAAACTTTAGAACTTTAGTCAGTTTCGAAGCATAGTAATTTATATATATATATATATATATATATATATATATATATATATACGTACATATTTGAAAGGTATGGATCCATCTCTTCTCCTCCAGTTATGGGTTAATTAGTAAGACATATATCACTAAACTATTATTATCTAAAGAAAAAACTTTTCTGGATTCAAACAAGCTGCAAAGAGTGGTAAGCCGTAAAAAAATACAACCCCCAAAAAAAAACAAGTCAATAAAGCTACACGCAAGACTATAAAAGCCAATAAGAGAATTAAATTAAAATGTTTTTAAATACCTGACTTTGTGCGTGGTTGGGTGTGCTACATGATCGGTTTTACGTAAGATAATCATATGTTTACATTTGGGTTAAAATTACAAACTGCACTTTTAATGTGACCCCCTCCCATTTAGGGTACTAGGAATATAGTGTTGATGCAGAGTTGGAGTCTATGGGACCAGGCGTCTCATATGCAGAGAGGATCCCCAGACGAAGCTATGTCGAAGGGCAGAGTGTCGTCTCGGGATACAGCTACCCGACCCCGTTTTATACGAGGTCTACGGGGAATTCTTGGCCGAGCCTAAGCGCTCGGATTGCCCCACAGTAAACTCGACCTTGTCGGGAGGCTGCTAAATATAGACTTTGATTTTAGCCCGAGTAAATAATTCATTCAAAATGTACAAGGAGCTCCTATCACAATGCAACATGTAATTCACCATAGTCCCTTAAATTCACTTTTAGCACATTCTCTTTATTAAAGAGTTTATTATACGAATAGTTAGAAACCCTGACATCCTGTTCATGGCTATTTACTATGCTTAGATTAATATGGTACAAGGCTAAACTAGAAGAGCGCTAAATAGGTAGTGAACTCCTCAAGCGAGCAAATATATCGACATAAACTTGATAATAATCGCCCGATAGTTGGCGTCCTATAGAGTTTCATTTCACTCACACTATTGCGTATTGTTGCTAAATATGAATGATAAAATACAAGTGGTAAGATTGTGCTGTGCCAATATTGCAAGAAAAGTCATATGCTTGCCGTGAAAATCAGCTTACGAAAAAATGGCTTTCATCTGGCCTTGAATATCGATTATTACATTATATCTACAGTTTCATCTCGCAGTTATTACCTTTATGTGACTAGGTCTCTCTCTTCTCTCAAATATTAATAAAAACGCTAGAATCAAAGCCAGTAGTTTTGAAATCAAAAATCAATATTTAATAATAATACATTATTTAAAAACAAAAAAAAAACATATACAGAGATGAGCAATGATTTTTCGTTAAAATTTTCTTTTTTAATCACAAGAATATTATCCATAGATAATCAAAGCCTTGTACGACATTAGAAACCTCACTTTTGTTAAGGTGGTGAAAACGATCGAAAAGCAAGTTCGATTTCGGCATCAGTGTTTAAGTGGCTTGTGCAGAACTTTTATTGATCGAAATGATTCAAACCTAGACAAGTCTATGTTTAAGATATCACAGTAGTAATACACAAAGCCTGCGCCAAATAGAGTCTCCCTTCTATATGCCATGTTCTTTCAGAACTTTAGCTATCTTTACTGTACACTTTGCCTATTCTTCGTAGTTTTAAGCAATGTTTGACCATCACTATCCTTTTCCTTTTAAGGTATCCATTCAGGATGTTACCCGCTGTTACCCACTTCTTCTCAATATGTCCTTTGAGTGTCAAATTGTCCAAACCCTCCTTCCTGACTATGTGTTCTCGAAATGTCAAGACTCTTTCTGATTCTAAGTGTCGTTTTTGTAACCATTTTCCTTAAAACCTATTGGTCGCTAACATGTTTGGCTCATCGTATTCTTAACATCCATCTGTAGAACCACATCTCCGTTGCCTCAAGTATCCTCTTCATCTTTGATGTCATTGCCCAGCATTCACGGTTAAAAAGGAGGACTGATTTTAAATAGAAATTCTGCACTATTTTCTTTATCCCAGAACAATTTACTTTAAAAGAAATCTATATACGTAGCTTACAAAATATATGATGCATTTAATATTATCAAAATTTCAGCCGCCTTACTCAATGTATTTTTTTTTTTTACTTAAGTATTAAAACTTTCTAATTAAATATTGAAACAGTCAATATTGACAAAACGTATATTCTGAAAAGCTGTTTTAATTTTAAAAGATACTTGGGAAAGCATGTTTCATAGAATGAACATAAAAGCCTCTTTTCCACTCTACCAAAAGTTTTAATGGCATGTTAAATTTGTATTATTATATAATGTTCAATCCAGTACTTAATAGGAATTCTTAAAGTGCTTCTAAAAATGTACAATATTAACGTGTTTGTATATTTCTACATGTGACCGGCGTATATGTTAATTCTCAAGGAAATAAATATAGGGTATTTTATCACCAAATTACACTGGTGAAGTTTGGTTGCACAATTTGTTTCATTATTAAAGTTCGCCGAATACAAGGATCAAGCAACACTCAAAATTAAGAGTTAATGAATAAGGTGTGATATATTCATTATCATCATCCTTTGACCTTCCTATGGTTTGCTGGAACTCCATTGACAATCACTCTCCACACTGTTCGGTCGTGCATTGCTGTTCCCAGATCCCCAATATCCAACCCTGAGTCCCAAGCTATGGTATCTGGGAAAGTCAATTTTCGTAAGAAGACACTTCCAGAAGGATGTCAAAGAGTAAGGAAGAGACGATTTCCATGTCCGCTCGTAATCGTTTTTGTTTGAGCTTAAGAGAAATGGGTCTCAATCCTCCATAAATTGTGTTAAGAGTTGTATGGGATCTCTAACTGATGTTCTGGATTTTTCTAAGTAGATTTGCATATGTTAAAAGTCGTCTTTCAAGACGAGCAGATAATGTCCAAATTTCTGATCCAGACAGTAGGACTGGTTCAGTCAACGTTCGAATGGTTTAGACTTTTAAGGAGGATGGAAAGTTCGAGCGCCAAATCTTGTGAAGTTTGTTACAAGCATATTATCGAAGGAGGAGGAAGTAGAAAGTGAAGATTATGAGGATATGCCAGCTAGATAAAGATTAACCATAATCTTGATCCGGTTAAGATTGTTTGGCATTTTGCTTATTTCACACCAAGTAAATAAGATATATAGGTTTACTGAGTGTGAAAGAAACAGAGAGGACAATAAAAAATCAACATTCAAGGAGACAGAAGATGACAATTGACGTTATATTTTTATTTCTGAAGATTGTAGTTGAAAAGAAAGAAAGCCCGAAGAGAGTTATCACAAGCAAGAAGTGCGGAAGAAGAAACTATTAGCATAGAACTTACGGTTAGAACTAGTAATTTCAACAGTGATATTCTGAGATTTAGCTGTCAGTCTATTAATGCACTTCAATTCGTAAAAAGAAAATATACGGCGAAACTACGTTAAGGCGGTGGGAAAGTGACCGACGTAGCAGCTTGGATTCTTCGAGGCATCGGGAGGAAGAACTTCACAGGAACGAATGTCGCTTGTTGGATTAGCGTCCATCCGCGTGTGGTCTTAGCCTGTCTCTCGAAACAGGATGTTGGAAGCGTATCAACGCTTCAAAATGCTTGCAGCCCTCTGTTGAATTCGCGCAGTTTTGTTCTTATATTCAAAACCAAGACAAAGGCAATCCATCACCGTCAGAACACCACGCCTACGAGGTATTCTGGACAATCACTAACTATTCTGGTCCTGGACTACGCATCCTGTAACGTTTTCATTAAGTTGAAAATTGGTTAATTAAAAATAAAAGACAATTTCTACAAACAAAAGGGGAAAAATAGTTTTTCTTGTCCTTAACTATGTACGGAAACGTAGATTTTTTTAAGTCATTAGAATTTATATTATGCCATGAAAAATATTGACAGAAAACTAAATACAAACGAAAGTGACAATTATTTTATAAATATAACTCGATTGGTAATTATTTACAGTAGCCTGCACTACAGTCTAACAAAACAGCACAAATTTTAATACTTACTTTTCTTAAGGATATATAAGAACATTTATTGTAATCGATCGACAGGATCTACTCTGATAGCAATACTTCCTGATCATGACTACCGATGTTCTAAATTACTCGAGCAAAAACATGAACTTTGAACAATTTCCTCGTAAATTTGATTCAGATGTTCGACAAATAGGCAATATAAAAAATCTAATTAAATATATAAAAAAATACAGACTAAATTTGTTTTTGGATATGAAACTTGTCTGAATGCATTCTTGCTACCTACGTTAAGGCAACTAGCCGCGGACGCCAGTTCAGGCACATATGTGTTTGGTCAGCACCGACAGAGCCCACCTATGGTTTATGATGCAGCTGTGCTGAGCAGTCTTTCGTTGTATTTTGGGGGAGAGGCCACATCATCTGGTGTGACACAAAAGATTCGAACAAGACATAGCACGCTCAAAAAAGCAGTCACGATGACCTGGGATTTCGTGCTAGCACAAAACCATCGACGATTTTCCTAATTTCACTCACAAGGCCTGGGTCACTTGCCTCACGCTGTGATCCAAGAGCCTAGCCGATAACATCAATGTCACCTCTTTGACAAACCGAACCGGAACCACTCAGCCTCGTGCACACAATCATATATATATATATATATATATATATATAGGAAACGGCACATAGAAGGAAAGATCTATCTTAGTTACGAAAGCTGCCACCAGAATCGACATGCATTTTACGAATATAATAAAGTATAGATAAACTATATTTTCATTCTATTTTGGATGAAAAAGATTAAAAGGAGAACTGCTCAAAGAATTCAAAAATTCAAAGGAAAATTCTTCTCCGAAAAAAAACCCCCAAAAACAAAACTTTCAGTGTAGATCATTCTTAATTTAGACGATAATCTGATAAAATAGCCCAATCAGATTCTCGATATTATTTCAAGAAAACTTATTTGTATTTGTGTTTGATAAAAACCTTCGTGAATATCGATTATGATGATTTTACCAAAGAAAATCATTACCGATTTCACATTTGATGTGAGAAAATGTTCAGAAGACAATATATATATATATATATATATATATATATATATATATATGTATGAATGAATGATTGAAATACCAGTGTTACACAGTCCTCACCGATGATAAAAACCCTTGCCAGAATAGCTATATAAATTATATTAACACTTGTGCATGTATATACTTGTACGAGATAAAAAATTCTCAGACCGCCCAAGAAGCCCTTAATAAGATATGATGTTTAGCCAGATTTTTGAAAAAGACTCTTATCTTATATATGCAAATCTGTGTACATTTATCGAAAGCTGATAACGTATACACATACATGTGTACGCATATTAGTGCATATAGAAAAAAAGAATAATTAAATCCTCACTTATCTCTTCCTACTCGGAAGATTACGCGGAGATTAAATACACGCATTAGGGGACTCAATAATGAAATTCTAATTTAATTATTTTGTTACTATTAATGCTCTGTTTATTAACATTAGGCGCTATAATTACAGCGATTGCTTGTTTAGTGTATACAAAGAAAAGCATACCCAAATTTATTAAATGTAATCATTTCTATAAAATATTCTCGTAACAAATAGATTCTATTTCACTCCCTTGCGTCTTAGTGACATTATCACTTTACTTGGGGTGAATTGATTAAGAACAACAAAAAAAAGAATCTATCAAGATTTTGAACCCAACGCCTTATTCGATCCACGGGAAAGAATATACAAAGAAAGAAATAACTGATACAAGATCATCCTTAAGCAGGCTAAGCGGAAAAGGAACAAGCTGCCACTGTGAACTAGATAAAAGGTTTTATTCAAAAATTCTATAAGAGTTAACACATACAACAGAACAACCAAAATGTACCTGTTGGTTTGAATAGCGTGGTTTTCTTCGTCGATTATGTCTTCACAATACAAACGTGGCTTGAAAGTTTCGATTCAGTTTATGTGCATATCAAACTATCTTCATAGAATATGAATTTAGTCTGACTCAAAAATATAATAGAGGGGAAAAAGGAATCATTTAGAAAGGATTGATCTAGGACAAACTCCTGCATTATCACCATTGTATTTTCTCCATCTCTTTCTTAAACACACACGGTGGCTTACTAGTGGATGAACAAAGATGACCAATAATTAGATTTGTGTGATATTATATCCTCTATGATTAATCAATAACTTTTCTCTTAAATGTTAAATTTTTGAGGTGTGAGTATGCAGCCAACATAACTTTCTACCACATTGATAACACTAAGTCCTTGGTAAGGCCTGAGATGGTCAAAAGTACTGGAACAAAACAAAAAAATATGAACATCGAACTTTTTTTTAAATCTGATTCCGATGTAAAAAATCTTGTTTGTAAATTTGAAAAAGAGAAAAAAAATTGTTGGTTGAATGATTGCTATCTATGTATGTACGCACATACACGTTTGTGTGTGTCTATGTGTGCATAACGCTATGCACTATATATATATATATATATATATATATATATATATATATATGAGAGAGAGATACTGTTTGTGTGCGTACGTAGGAATCAACACTGCATGGTGATTGTCCGTTTCACGTCTCAATGTGATCTTCAGGCCAAATCTTGGTCTAAAGATCACACAGATGTGACAGTAACAGGCAATATCGATTCCTATGTCTACACTGTCTAAATCTGCAATGACTATATATGGGGAACGCTCTTCCACAATAAGTATACCAAATTTGAGACTATATATAACACTAGTGAATATCGAGTTTATAAGATAATGTTCATATGTCAGTGTACTCACGAACGTATCAATTCATTTAGTTTGCTTCCTTTTTAGTATTGAAATATAAAGCATATTAGTCAGAAAACATATCAGTCATAAATAAAATTTCTTATTCATATATAGTTATAAATAAATATATACAAGAGGCTTTTATTATGTCTAATTGTATGTCGAGTGGGTATTTGCACTGGTTCATTTTACCATAAATGGTGCTGATATCGACAGTAAAATGAAACACTACAATAGCATCATAGATATCTATAAATAACAAGAAATTATTTACTCTTTATTTCATATATATATATATATATATATATATATATATATATATATATAGTTTGAAGGTATGCTATATTTGTAGGTTAAAATGCTCAATATCAGGGATAGAGCGTATGTAAAAATAAAAATGAATTGCCATTAGTATGATACAGGCTGTTGCCTCTGGGTGTTGACTTCAGTGTTCACTTATATATATATATATATATATATATATTACAATTCAAAAATTTGAGGCGACACCCAGAATTTGCATGAGATTAAAGAAAAATATGAAAAAGAGCTCTTACAGTCATTGGCAAAAGAATACGTTCAATTATCAAACTTATACTTTGAGAAAGTGGTGCAACAATTGCCAAAAATTTGTGGTGCATTAGTCAAGCTAAAAGAGAATATTTTGACGAGAGCAAAATTTAATCAAAATGTTTTTTTCCTTTTGTCAATAAAGTTTCTCATAAGAAGTCATATTTCACTTTTTAGCCATATATAATAATTTTCTCATAATTAAATTACAAAACAAATACATTTTGGGCAAATTTAAAAAAAATACTTGGTGTGGCCTCAAACCTTTGAATTGTAATATATATATATATATATATATATATATATTCGTTCGTTTGGATTTCATTTGTTTCATATCTGTTTTTGCCTGCGAATCAATATTCCTCATATAAATAAGATGTTCCTAGCTTTCAATGTAAGCTTTACGAAAACCCTGGAAGATTCCTTTAAGAATGATGATCAAATGATTTTAAATTAAAAAAAAAAAAAAAAAAAACTTTCTTCTTTATTTTCCCCTATAAATGCTAGCCTAAAAGCAAACATTTAATCTTCGAAAATGAACAATGTATGATACAGCGAAAGCGAAATTTATTTTTTCAAGTGTCTTAAAAAAAAAAAAAAAATATCAAGGACATGTATCCGGAAGTCAATCGTAATTCAGAGAACATAAATTTTCGGAAATCTAATTCACGAAGAACTTTACGACCCGAAAATTAAGGGTAACTTTGATAAGAAGCGCCTAGGTCATCAATAATAACTGACCTGAACCATACGTGATTAAATTAACAATTCCGTTTGAATGTATAATTTTCAGAATAGTATCAATGGAAGAGACGTTTTCTACCTGTTTACAAATTTATACATAAAATATGGAAAAAGAAGAAGAAATTAAATATCTAGTCAAATAGACTAAAATGGAATAAATGTTTGCGTGAATGAAATGACAAAGAATACATCAGACCAAAGGTTGAGGGGACAAGTGGTTAAAATATCAAACTAGAAGACGTCAAGAATTTCAATAGATCATTAATTACGCGCTATATAATACGCGCTATATAATTACGCGCTATATAATACGTTTAAATGTGAGGACACAAGAAAAGAATAAAATATAAATTTCTGTTGAAGAGAAAAAAACTATAAACGGTTTTGGTAGTAACAAGCGATTATTTGGTAGTAACAAGCGATTATTTGACGATGTCGGTAAAACGTTTTAATATTAATTTATTTCAAAAGAAACACAAATATGAATTACGTAGCGGAATAAAAGATTCTTCATACTGCATAAAATGGTGAGGCATTCCATCATCTTTTTTCTTTTGGGGTTCAATCACACATTTAAATTAGACGTAGAGGAAAGTTTGATGCTAAAACCAAAGAATTTGTGTAGAACATTATACTAAAGGAAAATTCAAATTAAATTACATAAGACAAATATATTTTATTCCACAGGCACACACAAATAAATATATATATACAAACACACGCATGCATATATATATATATATATATTATATATGCGCATGATTGTGTGTGCGTGATAGAACGAGAGTAGATAGTTACACACTGCATACAGATTTAATGTTCTTCAGCTAACACGCCGCCATATTTTGTGTTTGTGCCGAACATACAGACACAAAGAAACATCGAACTTCTTGAAAGAGCGCGGTCTTCGGCGTAAAAAAGAAGAAATTATTGAAAGTGCTTTATTCACCAAGAAAATTAGCCAGAAATGTAAAATCACCTTGATATCATTTGGTAAATTGTCAGAAGAAGAAAGGGAAAGAGACGGGAGAGAACGAGTTACATTTTTTTTTTTTTAAAGTGAGAAAGAGAGGAAGAAAACAAATCCAGCCAGAAAATCAATCAAAAATAAATTTTGATCAATTGATCTTACGATATTATCGATTTGTATTCTCAGGATTTATTGAATGTAATTTCTCTTCTTAAATGATCTTGTAATAAACTGGTTGTAAAGTTACGCTGACAACGTTATATCTGTACATCTATGCGCGTCTCTCTCTCTCCCCCTCTCTCTGTCTATATATATATATGAATGAATGAAAGAGAGAGAGAGATCTCCATACACAATTACTTTGAAATTTAATTGCACATTGACTTCACAAAGCATCAATTAAATGCGCTCGTATATATTTATATTAATTACAAACAAGGTTTATACATAGATACATGGCGGAAGTTGGCTCGTGAGTGAATAAACCCACCTTCAGGACTAACTCGCAAGTGAACATTTATGATGTTCCAAAGAGTCCAAGTGGGTCCTGCGCGTGAATTGTTTGGGTGGCGAGAACGTTGCATAGCGCTAAACGCACTTTTCACCACAATTGGCTATAGCACCAATGGCACAGCGTCCACGGACCTTTATAATTTATATAAGAGTTACCTTCCCCTCAAACTATGTCAAGAGAACCAGGGCTTGATCACTTCCAAACGTGTCCTAAAAAGGACTTGGGGTACCTCACATCTAGTGATCTAACCGCGCGTTTGTCTGACGATCGCAAATAGCGATAAACCCAGGGTCACAAACTCACACCAATCCAACTAAATATGTTAGCTCTATCACTGATACTGAGTGCTTTCCAATAAGTACTGCGCATATATAATGTATAAATAATATATAAAAAAAATTCACACGCATATATATATATATATAGGCAGCGATCTTTCTTTCAAACATCTTTCTTTGAATATGGCCGAAAAGGAAAATTGAATAAATATTAATTTTTTTCCAGCGCGCGCACATATGTACACACAAAGACACACACACAGAAATTCATACATCTCTTTACACTTTTCTACAAAATTAAGACAAACTATATCTATGTAGAAAAATACCTAATATATACTGTACACTTAACAGATATTTTTATATTCACTTGCCTGCTCATCCATGAAAATAAATGTGAAATATTCATGATCGAATCTAATGCTGAGTTATTAATATTAGACAAGATTTTGTTTGCTTTTTTTAGAGAGATTATTGCATTTAAAGGTTGTGTTAAATCGGTGTTACTATCACCAAGTAAGTTTAGTTTACATAAACCAGTCGGAACTTTTTCACAAACCCAGATAATTGACTCTAAAAAACTGCAGAAATAAAATGTTTAACTGACAAAATTTTGAGTACATTGTGTGGATCAGAACTTGCTAGCTTCTGAACTGTTGTGCACAGGTATTTCTTTATAGTCATGGCCATAGACTGGCATATATATATATATATATATATATATATATATATATATATATATGTGTGTGTGTGTGTGTAGTTAGGTAGGTAAGTAGGTAGAGGCAGGGGGAAATTATTGCCAGAATTAATACTTTGAAAATAAGTTAAAAACTTTAGAAAATGTCTATATGTACCTACAGTATGTATGGTAGTATTCATATTCATTTATCCAACCTGTATTTATATATTTGTCAATATCAATCTAGCTTTAAATTTATCTATCTCTTTATTTCGCTATATATTGTACATATTTTTCTTCAAAATTGTGATTATTTCTTTCGTAAATAGTTCTCACGGTACTAACTGTCGTATTTTTTGTACTTTTTAAAAAAAATTAGACACATGCATAAATAGGCATTGTAGCAAAACTGATCATGACTGGATGCACTGCTACACTATCCTTTTTCCACACTTGGCTATGTTTATATATATATATATATATATATATATATATATATATATGTGTGTGTGTGTGTGTGTGTGTATAGTAATTGATAGTGGCTCGCATTGAGGAATCGGAGAGCTGAGTTCGAATTCCAGTCGAATCCATAGCATTCACTTAGGTGCATTCATACATTTACCTGTGGGAAATGTATGAATCCTCTTTTTCTCCCCCCAGCTCTGAGAAATAGCAGGAGAGATCGGGCTGCCTTGGATGGCAACTCATCTACCGCAAAAAGAAATGGCAACCTACTGCTGGAAAAAAACTGCCTCGTCAGTCATGTATGGAAAGATACATGATCTCCTCCGCGTGATATATGAATAAATAATAATATCTCAAAACATTACTTAATTCAAAATAAGTTTTTGTTGTTGTTCTTTATCACTTGGAAACAACAAAAACTGATTTTGATTTAAGTAATCTTTTTATATAATATTATTAATGCTTTATTTTTAATATTATTTTAATATTAAGCACTATATATAAAAATATCTGCTTTTTTTAAATCTTAAGTCATATACACAACCACACACATTATATATAATTTCACCAGAAATAAGGTGATAATGCCACTAAGCCTCCAAGGTTTACATGGAGAGCGTACTAAACAGTTCTCGAATCGGCTAAGTAGAAATTCCTCCCAAATTCTGGTGTTTTCTCATTTTGTTAGATTTTGTTAAGTGGATAAATCCATGATCTCAGCACCCACTTCATAAATATGGAATTTTTATATAGGCATTAATCATCCCGTATGTAAGTAATGTACGATTCGACATATATAAACAGATATGGACGAAGAAAAGAAAAAAAAAACTTTTCTTCTTTACTTACATAGCCACGACGCCATCCCCTTACGCTTATGAACCATATTAATCTATTAACAAAGAGAAGGCTAAATCTGTCTCACCGAAAAAAGTAACAATGTCAATTTGCAATGTTTTGAGCGAAATCTCGCCAATCCATTGTTCAGTGGGTTTTCTAATTATTCCATGTACGATAGATATGTTTTCATTCAAAGAGATTGAAAATATTTCTTCATTTACAAGCCAACTCACCTCTATCGTTTACAGCAGTGTTGCAAAGAGAAACCAATATATATATATATATATATATATATATATATATATACTTTCAGTGAGCACATATTTCTGCAAATAACTGTATGTAGATTCATTGGACATCTTTTTGTTTAGTCTGTAGGCATTGTTTGTACTACGTGTACAACAGGGTGTATATCCTTTTTAACTATTGATGTTTCACTGCGCGCACACACACACACACATATATATATATATATATATATATATATATATATATATATATATATATATATACACATACATAAATACATATGTATATACATATGTGTGTGTGTGTGTGTGTGTGTGTAACGCATACTAATGATGAAATTGATAGATGCGATTACTTGCATCATAGAGCATGTTAATGTATTTATATCGCTTCAAATATTTCACCGTTAAACATTTTTAAGTCTATTTCGCGATTTCTTCATTTATTTTGTTGTTAAACTCCTCCCGATTGTCTTTCTTTAATTTCTTCTAGTGTTTTACCTCTGAACGTTTATATTTAGATAACTCTCGCGTTTTCGATCCATTTTGGTTCATACATTTTTTAAAGAAAAAAAAAATACATTTCTCACACACAGATTATACATATATATATATATATATATATATATATATATATATTCTGTAACCAAAATAGGCGTTATATCTAACAAGCGAATTGTGAGCCTGCTTTTGGTCCTTTCTTCAGTTATATATGTACTTTATACAAATCCATAGACATTGCCGATTTTGTGACCGTAAATACAATTGTTTAATGCTTAAATATTTCGACATACATTTTTAAAGACTAGCATCTTTAATCAATATTTTTGGTCATATATTGTTTTTAATTACTCCAAAAGTATATATATGTAGAGAGAGAGAGAGAGATTTCGACATATGAGGGTTCAACTGCTTACGGCACTCTTGATGCCCTACTTCCGTTTGTGTATACCATAACTTTTAAGGCTAGCCTGAGACATACAATATTTCCCATACAAAACACGGAAATGTACCCCATATGAAAGCGGCAAGGGATATACATCATAAAAATAAGTACATACATGACAGTCCGATAAAAATAATTATACCAATAACTTTTAAGATATGCTTCCATTATGTGTTGTCCAAAAAGCAACGGTAAATATGGTATTTCACTATGTAAACTGATTCGATTTGTCTTGAAGTTGGCTAAGAAATAAACAAAAGTAAACTAACGTTTATCTAACTTACTATTTGCATAAACTTTGTCTTAACAGAAGATATGAGGAATCGTAAGTGAAAGAACCTTTTCTTTTACATTTGTAACCAAATAGTGTTGAGGCAGCGATTGAGTATTCAATTATTATTACCACTTTGGAGAGAACATTGTGGACAGGCGCGTGTCGAAAGAAACACCAACGTGCACAAAAATATTAGCAGTTTTATGAGAACATTCGGGTAAATGTCATTATGAATGTACATTAAAAAAATCGAAACTGCCTTATCACCAAAATATATACTTGACTTGTACATATTGCTCAATATCCGTAGGGATATATATATATATATA
>CAHIKZ030000084.1:260000-290000 GCA_903632075.3 Acanthosepion pharaonis | reverse complement strand
TTGTTTGTTTTTTTTTTTTTTCTTTAAACCAAAAATGTGCGCCGATTTCTATAGTATATAACTTAGGCGCAGAAATGCCATCTGTTTCGTTGAAGTTGGTGATATTTAAATGACTGCAAATAAATATGTAAATATATATATATATATATATATATATATATATATATATATATATATTTAATTATATATATTTTCTTTACTTTTACTGTACATATATATATATACATATATATATTCTTTTTTTTGTTAACAGGTATATATTTATCCTTTGGATATATATAAATATATATATATATATATATATATATATATATATATACTTTTTTAAATGCGCCTAATTTCAAAATAGTAGATTCCACAATATAAGCGGCGGTATTTATGACAGTGGTTACATAACTTTCAAAAGCGATTTTGTTGTTAGACTGTCATTTCATTGTTGTTGTCATGCACTGATGAAAAAAAAAACGGTGTGTTTGGTCGTACGCGAAATATTGAATGAAAGTTCCAACTGGAGTAGCATCAGTAATAGTTGGGCAACTCTTATCACTCCTGCTTCTCCCACTGCTGACTCTCCAGTGGTGACGAGATAGTCAGTGGGAGGAACGAATTCTTCTCATTGTAAGAGAAGCCTCGTTTTCTTTGTAGGTTCAGCCGATATGAGCGCTCCGTAAAACTAGTGGCTCAAATGGGCTATTGAACTAATGATAGAGCAGTAGTCTTTCAAATAGTCCCCGTGAATAGAACAGTGTCAGTACAATTAATAACAACAAATACTTGGCTGTAAATATCCACTCAACACAGTTTACAGTTAAAGACCGCATGGAATGTCAGAAGTTAAAAATGCCCCGTAGTACCAAGCCAATTAAGGGTACAGATATCAATACACGACACATCTCTAATATTTCCAATGAAGAAAAAGTCTTAGGGACAGGTTACTAGGTTTAAATCGCAGCTTTACGCAATAATGATAGTCGTCATTGTTTTAATCGGTGCGTAGCGGTCGTTGATTAAATTGTTTTGAAACGGTTTACTTTAAAAATAATCGCGATTTGAGAAGTGGATATTAATTCAGTTTTCCCGTATAGGCAAGGATCTACTGACTGTAACTAAAGGATCGGAACGATTATTGAGTCGGCTTGACAATGTAGAAGTGAGGCGTGGTTGCCTGCCGCAGGATTCGATACGCGGCGTTACTTGGAATCAGATATTGATCGCTGACGGCGACGGAGTGTGGTTCGCGTCTTAGTACTTGACAGAAAACACCCTGTTGCACCTTTTCGTTTGGCGTTGTTAGCTATTCACAGATTAGGCTTTTCCAGAGATTAAAAAAAAAAAAAAAAATTAAATTAAAAGGAAACCTAAATTCGTTCGCACACATCTGGTCCAATGTAGCAGTTTATAGTGGATTTTATAAATTATTTTTTTTTTTTATCAGAATCCACCTAACATTTTCGGTATCTACTAATCCCGGGTCAAACTGGAGGTAATGACGATATAGGAAAATTGTGGTAACAAATACTTCTCAATAAGGAGAATATGTTCCTTATAAAAATAAGGCATCCGAAACCTTGGATTTTGATCTGGACTTGAACACTATACACCAGCATTCTACTGTAATTACAACGACCACGAAGCATATGAACTATATTTTTAAAAATTATTCTATGTTTTTTGTAGGGGCTGATGTTTGAAATCCGCGCCGAATTTTTTCGTATTTTCAAATGGTTATAAAGAAAGACTCTTTAGTACCAGTATTCCAAACGAGGAATGCCATCCACCTTATAAAACCGGCAATCGAGGTCTCAGGTTTATATTGGGCTGAAAACCTCTAATCCTTGTGGAAAATCTGCAACTTTCTTTAAACCAGTTTTCAAACAAATTATTACCTGCTTATTTATCTTCGTGTCAGTAAGGTCGGCAATTATATCTATAGATATTTACTAAGCTTAAGATTATTTGAAATGAAGAGGATATTAAAAGGATTGTGTATTGATGTGGTCTGGGACTGCCTACCTTGAAAATCAGTATTCGACACTGTCCTATACCTGAGTTTGAACACCGACTACCTGTACCGATGTAAATATAAGCAGTTAATTCAGCTCTCGCGTGCGTGTTTTTCAATTCTTTATATTTATGAAAACCGAGTTAAATGGATTTTTTTATTCAAGACTGACCGTTGAAGTGCTGGGGAATTTTAGCCTGGGTTGAAATAAGACTTAGTTTTGGGAAAATGCTTTTCGTCAGCTTCAGGAAACCGATGCTGAAAAACAATTACCAAGAAAAACCACGCACATACATGCATCTTAGATCGCTCAAAGAAGCACTTTACTGAGCTTTTTCCAAGTAGTTATTCTGGGTGGACATAACAGATTCTAACAAGAGTGATTTCGAGTCAACCAAATGATACACTTGCGGGTGTAATGGATTTTACAAGCAGAAAACTGGTGCTGATCAAACCGACACTGAGTTGCGTGAATGAAAATTAGACATTTATTAAAGCAATCGGCTGCATACGTAACAACTTCGTTTTCAGATTTATTTTTAATGCGTTGATTATTTTTAGTATTTAAAGTTATTACGGGTTCCACAAAATAAAACAAATCTTACAGCGATGTAAATTAACTGACAATATTTTTTATTTCTATTTTTTGTGGTAACGATGATGATTTAGATGGCCTATCTAGGTTTGTTATTTTATGTATTCTATTATTTTATTTGATGAACGCCTTTAATTTTTTTTCAATCATATCGGGAGACAGTTTCAAGTAGTATTTATTAAATTTAATTCGTCTGATAGAGGTGGGGGTTGTATGGATGATGATTATGACGACGATATATTAATAATAACAATGAAAATTATAAATAAAATAAAACAATAACACTGTATTAAATGAAAAATAAAAATAATAATAATAATAATAAAAACAAACTCCTAGCATGTAACAAAAACTGTTCCTACCGGAAATACGGATATCCCGCTGCCAAAAGACGTTAAATTCAATCTCTTCACCGCGGACCTTGGTACGGGCAACATGTGTCCAACTTTTCTGTGATATGGCTTGTATTTTTTTTTTTTTACAATGAGGGTTACCATTTACAAGGCCCGTTATGTTAGGAAGCCATTTGTGTATATATGTGAGGGAGATAACAATTAACTCTAGCCTTGAATAGGTTATGATTATAGTGATCGGGAAAACATTCTGTTGGAAGTCGATTCCACGGGGCAGTGGTTTGCGGGAAGTAGCTGCTCTAGTAGAACTTATTTCTCACCGATGTAACAGGGAACGAAGGCGAGTGGTTTGCTACTATGTAAGCGACATGATGTGTTCTTGCTATGAAGGTTTGCCTTGGCTGGATCAAGAAATGTAGTTTGTCCGAGCACTTTTATCGTGAGGCTTACCACATCCAGCCTGTAAGAGAGGGGTGGAAGGGAGGAGAATAATTCATTACCCACAAGGGTTCGGAGACGCTTTTGAACTCTATCTAGGCTGGAGAGTGAAGTCGTAATAGCTCCTACCCAAATATGACAACAGTGCTCTATTTTTGGCCTGATATGGCTCTTGTAAAGGTAGAGGATAGCAGAGGTGCGGTACAGAGGGCCGACCATTTCACCTGCATACTTAACAACGTATCGTATGTACGAGTTTCACTTTAGGTCGGTTGTAAGTTTGAGGCCCAACAACCTTTCAAGGTACGGTGCTTCCCCGAGAGGAGTTCCGTTCATTTTGATTGGTGATAGTAAATGGTCGGCAATGATGGATGGTAACTAGCTTAGTCTTCGAGGCATTGAATGTAACCATTCCGTTTTTAATCCATTGAGTAGTATGTACAAAATCGGAAGAGAGATCAGTCGCCAGTCTATGACCATCGAGAGTCTTAGAGGTGTGCTTTTATATAGTTGTATCGTCGGCATAGATGTTTAGAAATAATCTGAGTAATCTTAGGCAGATAATTTATCTTGATGAAAAAGAGTAAATTTATCCCTTTTATTACATGTACCATAAAACAACTATAACCTAAAAAAATACACACAACAATACACACACAAATATAAATAAATTGTATGGAATTAATATACAATTCACAATGTTTTCCCTGTTATTTCTGCACGTTTTATTTACTGTCAAATGTCAAGTATATTTTTATCTCCGTTAGCACAATGCTAATTTCTGCTGCTATCATGTGAGTAAATCCCCCACATATTTTGGTCACCGCCGACGTGTATAAGAAAAACATCCTATTCACCGACTAGATAGATAGTGTTGCATTCTAAATGGAAAATGTTAAATGACTTCGAAATCAGATTTTACATTCCTGGGTTTTTACCAAAGTTTAGGCAGATGCCATTTGCTCAGACACGCAACTTTGTCATAAGAAATACAGAATGGCGCTTCAAGCTCACAGTATTTGGACGGATTAAAAAAAATCAGTCTCTCTACAACCGAATATTTTGTTTCGCTTTTATATCGTATATATAATAAACAATCAGAAATAGGCACATTTCATTGACTATCTTAATTGTGGCAGCAGACTCGTATTAAACATTATATTTTCCATTTACTAAAACATACTTATTGAAGAACAACAATTCAAAATTGTTCAAAAGACGAGATATTTTACAATATTAAACACATTTAGTATTTAAATTGTTGTATGCTTAAAGAGGTTACAAACAAACAAACAAACAAAAGTGGTACTCGAGTGAAGGAACGGCAACACGCGCGTAGATGAGAGGTTTATTGCAAATGAGAATACACTACAGAAAGAAAAGGGAATCGGGTGGCAGGCTAGTAATTCCCGAAGCAATCCCCAGGTATGTCCTGTACTCACTATATATAGCTACTGATATAGTCAGTTCACATAGGCGACAGGGAGTGTGAGACATTACATTACGACATAAATAAATTAAAATAAATCGTTAAAATATTATCAATAATATTTTTTTCACAAGCCAAAAAGCCTACAGAAAATTCTATTAAAATAGTAAGATAATAGAAGCAATAAAAATGTAATTCTACAAACGGATGCTGAGAATACCATGGACGGAACATGTGAACAACGAAGTTTTACAGAAAATGGAAACAAAAATGGCGCTTATACTATACAGAAATTTAAATTTCTAGGGGCACATAATGTGGAAATCGGTCACAGAACAGATCGAAGACGAGAGTGACAGAGGAAAACAACGCATAACCTATCAAAAGTACCTGAGTAAATGGATGGTTGGACAAGGTCTAAATAAGACAACAGACAAAATTTATTAAGAGCTAAAAAATGACAGGAAATTGTGGAGAGCCATGATCGCCAAAATTCTGAATGGACACGGCAAATAAAAGAAGATCCGAAAGAGAAGAGACCTTTACTTTCGCTTTTAAAATCAAACTATATTTCGAAATGAATTTTTTTTTTTGGACCGAACTTCAACTCATCGAAAATGTCGACTGGATCGAAATCCCATAAGCATTTAAGATTTCACAAGAATGAGCTGTACTGTTAAAACTTAAATTAACAAATAAAGTGAAAAAAAAAAAAAAAAAAAGAACTTCGGCAAATCCGCCGACATGCATCTGATCTCTTCACAGCCAAGTGAAAGTTTGTTCATAAAATTTACCTGTTGACTCAAGTATAAGCTCCCTTCGTTCCCACTGAGCTATAAATGCAAATACTCGTAGGAATAATAATTACTATGTATCGCTACTAAGCGTAGACTAGTTTGGCACAAGGATATGTGTATGAGGTAATAAGTAAAGAACGAACTCCTAACATAGAAGCAATATCCAAACAGATTACTTTCTAACCATTACCTTTAGCCGCTCACTGGGTATCTCGATATTTTGGGTTTATATAGGTGTGTGATTCTACTGAAAAACATCGTGGACTTTAACTTCGGAAATGAAATTTAACTAACAAGATGTTTTCAGTGTTCTTCAGATGTAGACAACAATCACTCAAAGACTACTGCTCAGAAAAGGTTTGCCACAAAAGTTCATATTGAATTATGTTCGTCCGGCCTTAAAACATTCCGTAAAAGCTTGAGCAAAAAATCTTACACACACACACACCTGTGTAAGTATATAAAAATATAAAATATATATAGGTATGTATATACAAAAGTTCAGCTCCATTATAAAAAAAAAAATTATTCCCTGCCTGTCAAAGAACTCAGTTTCGTGTTGCATTAATTTGATTGCATAAGTATCAAGAAAAATTTCTACAAAGATCAGCTAATATCTGTATGTCAGGTTGTGGACTATATATATATATATATATATATATATATATATGTGTGTGTGTGTATATATATATATATATATATATATTATATATAGATGCATGTATATCTATAAAAGGTAGGATGTGTGTGTGAGTGAGTGTATGGATGTGTGTGTGTGTGTGTGTAACGAAAGCACGGCTGCAATTTTCGACGGATTTGCACTAAAATTTACATGCACATGCTCCAAGTTAGCGAAAAGGCCAAAACCGACTTTGCATTTTCCAACTCTCATCGATAGTGGAAATAATGGATTTTTTCATGCTTCTAAGGCAGTTTTCATGTAGTTTGCGGCCATTTTCTACTGGCCAGAGTGGGAGCCTATAGCTGGCTGCCACGAATAAGCAGGAAGATTCTATTGGCCAGCGTGAGAGCCAACAGCTGACTGACACGAATGTTAACTAGCATATCGATAGCTGCATTCGTCACAAGTGGAAAAATTTAAATCTGCATGTCTCCAATTGGCTCATTCGCTTGCTTAAACTCAACGTTGATTCTGATTCCGCAGAAGTGGGTTGGATGTGAAAAATTATTTGTTGTTAACATTCTTTTTTTCATTCGGTTTTTCCAGTTACGGGTCATTTTTTAAAGCTGATCGTTTTGTGTTCATTTTGTTTAGTTCTTTTTTCGTAACAGATTTAATGTTTAGTATAGAGCTTAGAAAAAATTCGCAGTGTGATATAGGCAAGAAGTAAGACATGTAGCAACATCAACACGGCAAAGGGCACAAATATTATTTTAAGTCAAGTGATAGCGATTGCTGTACGAGTCGTACGATTTTTGAATCAAGCATGGGCAACGCCGGGCTATGCTGCTAGTATATATATATATATATATATATATATATATGTGTGTGTGTGTGTGTGTACAGTAGAATTGGAACTTGTATGGAGTAGGTCCTCCATTTGCTAGTTTCAGTGCTTGTATTCGATTTTTCATCAAGTTATCAACAATCGTCTGAACCATATTGTGCCACATCTTTAGCACTGTTAGTATAAGGGTTGCCACTGACGTGATTTTGGTTTGACGCTCTCGAATTCTTCGATCAAGGTGCTTCCAAACGTGCTCTATTGCATTCATGTCAGGATTTTGGGCTACCCATGGCAATGACTTGATTCCTTGCAATTCCTTCCAGGCCTTTGCTACTTTACTCGTATGACATGGCGCTCCATCTTCTTGAAATAGTTAGGCATTCTTG
Organism: Acanthosepion pharaonis; assembly: GCA_903632075.3. Lineage (NCBI taxonomy): Eukaryota > Metazoa > Mollusca > Cephalopoda > Sepiida > Sepiidae > Acanthosepion > Acanthosepion pharaonis. The sequence continues at coordinate 282,531 of CAHIKZ030000084.1, read as the reverse complement.
TCAACAAGAATCAGCTCAGAGTTTTCTCCAAAAGAGACAGCGTCCTACACCACTACTCCAATGCCTGTATGTTTTACGGTCGCCTGCAGATATTCAGTGTTCCAAATTTCATTCTGATTTCTCCAAACATAAACTAATCACGAATTAGAATATTGGCAGAATTTACTTTCATCTGACCAAATTAAAGACTGAAAAATTCATAATCTTTGCTTTCGAATTCTCTCGCACGGTCCATACAAAAGTTTCTGTTAACCTCTGAAATCAAGGGCTTCTTTTTTGCAACTCTTCTTTGATAGCCTAGCTCTTTGGTAGTTTTTCTCACTGCATATAGCGACATTTCCATGCTGTTTGCGACATCTTTGATGCTCTGACGACGGTCTTCGATGACTTCCCTATTCAGAGCCCTTTTCGTTCGAGGCTTTATTGTCCTGAACGTTTTTCCACACAATAGCCTTCTTCATTAAATTTCTTGACAATATTATTAACCGTTTGATGATTAATCTGGAAAAACCGAGCAATTTCACTATTTGACTTGCTACACTAATGCCATCCTATTATTTTCCGTTGTCGAAAATCAAATTTTCTTCCGTGAACTTTCATTGCAAAATATAAGTCAACTATTGTTCAGAGACGACAGTAGCTTGATACTAACATGGTATTGTTTGAAAAAAAAAAGTTGAGACGTTATTTAACAACCCAAAATTGCTGTAATCAAGGGGGTGCTAAAACTTATAGCCACTGTATGGGTCTTTTTATATATATATATATATACACACACATATATATATATATATATATACACACACACACTGGCGAAAATAATTTAATACTGATGGTTAAAGTTTTATTAATTTCAGAATATGTTTCTCATATAATAACATGTATTAGTTTTATTGTGTACGCTTTATGTAGAATTTATTTCTCTTTTGAATGATGTAAAAATTGTATATTTTTCTACAACATAATTTAAGTTATCGAAATTTGCCTGCAAAATAAGATTTAGACCGCTTTATTATTATGCAAATTATTTGCTAAATAGTTGGTCACATGGTTATAGTCATTGACGCATTATATAGTGTAATAACTGAGCATTGTTATACAATTTATTCGCTATGGGAAAGGACCGTAGCCTTAGCCCAGTGACTAGATGAAAATGGTGTTACTTCATTAATAAAATGTATCCTTTATGAACATAAGCAAGCGATTAGATTGCAGCAAAACGGTTTGTGTTCAGGTTTGGAAACTTTAGCAGAATACTGTCCAATATAAGGATAGTCAAAGATTAGAGAAAAACAACAGTGTAACTACATAGACGATTTCATAGGCCTCCCGAAGCTAACCGAATGCTGACGGTCATGGGCATTTCCAGCCAATTATCTTGTATAACTGTGGTAAGCTTTACACAATAAACTGTCTGAAACCATCTAAGAGTATCTGGATTATTCGCGTGCATTGCTAGAAAAAAAAGCTAATTATTTTGGAGGGGAATTGACTCAAGCAGCTGAATTTCGTGAAAAGTCACATTCAATGGCCGACGACGACAATATCTTTGGTATTGGTCCAATTGTTAAAGTTGATAGAAAACTCAACAGTGTAGGCTATATGCAGCTAGTTAAGGAACATGTACTTCCATATTTGACTGACCAAATGCCACCTGGAGTTATTAACAATATAATAGCCCTATTTACAAAGCCAAAAAAGTAATGCAATTTTTTGATCACCATAATATGGATGTCATTGTGTGGCCTTCACAGAGTCCAGATCTTAATCCGATGTGACAAAATTTCCCCCCTACAAAATAAAGTGTGTGTGCGATATTAAAAAGTATAAAATGCCAAAAATTTACAAATCCCATCATATACGTTTGTGTGTGAGTGAGTCTGTGAATTAACGATATAAAATTTTGTATAATATTATCTATCAACAAACAGTATTTAGAAAATAGTCTGATGAAATCGTAACGGATGAAACGTTTCACAGGAAATATGTGTGTGTGTGTGTATAAATATAAACTGATATACCGATGAATATATGTATATAAACATAAATACATATAAATATACGTATACATATATGTATGTGTATACATACATATATGTTTATATATATATATATATATATACACACACACATATATATATATATTTATATATGTCATATATACATATATATTTTATATATACATACACACATAAATATGTATATATATATATATATACACACATATTTTATAAATATATATATATACATACATACACACATATATATTTTATAAATATATATAAACATACATGTTTATATATACACGCATTTATGTTTATATATATATAGACATAGGTTTATATATGTGCATATATAACACACACATATATATATATATATATATATATACACACACGTATATATTTTTATATATATATATATGTGTTTATATACGACTTAAATACATTTTTATGATATAAATGGAGCGTCTATTCAAATATGATTAAGTTTAGAGTGTATATATATATATATATATATATATATATATTAGTGGCGTACCTCAATGTTCGTAAGTTTCCAGGAAAAAATCTTATAGCATTAATTTTTGTCGTTAGTTCTCTATTAGCTCTTTTTTTTTTCAAATTCAATTATGGTTTTTGATCCCTTTTAATCCCTTTACGGCTGATGCTTGTTTCATTAGCTAATGCACGCAAACTACTATTACAAGTTCGATTCTCATTGGACGCCCCAAACCATAAAATTTAATCAATGGTTGCATAACAAATCAGGATTTGAGATTCGGACAATGGATTCATTCCGTTTTAGCTGTTCTAAATATTTTTGTCGATGTGCGTAAATTTGTGATAATGTTGGTCTGTTTTTTGTACTGGAAAGAAAACTTATACGTCAAGATTTTCCGTTACCTTTTCTTTCATGGAACCATCCCTAAAAAAAAATAAAAAAAAAAAAAAAGAGAAATAAGTGGATTGCAGATCAAAAGAAGTCATTGCTTAATAGTTCGGTATATACATTTATCATCTTTATAAAACAGGACGGATTTGAATTGTGGATTGAGACGTGTATTTTTAAATCATGAAACGAAAATGGAATATTGGATAGTGAAAATAGATTTTCTATTTACATATAAATGAAACAGCACTCAAATTAACACCAAAGTACAGCTATTCATTTTGGACCTATCAGAGTGATCATTTTTAAAACCCTTTTTCGAGCCTATTGCTATGAACGTCCTCTTTATTGAACTTGAAACAACAACTAATTCGTTACTTAAACAAAAGCGTATTTGCGTCCTTTCAAATCTCAAATTAAAATAAATTATATAAAAATAATTCAACAGATATCTGCATTAATTTTTTATTAGAATATCCTTTGACATTCAAGCTTAAAAGGATATAGGAAATAACTTTTTTAAGGGTCTCTTTCTGAGTATCGAAAACGCCTCACTAGTATCGAATTCCTTCCCCTTCCTCACGAGGCAGCCAGACCACCTAGAATAGATAAACATCGTTTTACATAATCTACACTTTTTATTGGTTGATTCTGCAGCTGTGCGATTTTGTAAGTACGTAGTTGCACTTGGTAGCTGGTATTTCGAGTGAAAAATAAACAAAGCCGAACAACTCCAACCCCACCTATCACGTTCGGAGTCAAATAAACCATTCGTCTTTATTAGATGAACTGCAACTAACCGTAGTAGGAACTTGCTTTGGTTCATATGCGATTTCTAGCCTCAGCGTGGCATATACCGGCAGATATAATAATATTTAGAATGAAAAGTAAAGCACATGTTCGTTATATCCACTCATGATTTGTTTAACTTAGCAGCCATCAACACTACTATTTGAAGAATCAACATCACGCAGACGACGCGAGAAATAAAATACATATTTTTTTAGCCGTTTTCGAGTCGTTTAACCATCTCTCTGCTGCCTTATTCAAGACGTGCTGCAATTGTTTTGTGACTGAATAGTATCTATATATTATAGCTTGAGAGATAAGTAGATATTCTATTTCTCTTTACAGTCCAAAGACATGTAAAGACTTTAACATTTTAAAATAAGTATTTTCATTTTGCTTTTTTCCCCCTTTTTGTAGCTTACGTGCTGCCTCTGGAATAGTAGCGAGAGAAACTATTGAAGCATAAATCTTTGTTTTTCTGTTATTTCTTTCTTTTACTTTTTTTTATTTTTAAATTTTTTTCAAGAGCAGTAGTTATGGTAAGAGAAGTAGATATTTACAAAACTTAACTTTGCCGATTACATATCTAAATGCGGTAGAAAATATTATATTAGCTAAGCCTCCCTCCAAAATAAAGTTGGGAATGTTTGCCTATAAAAAAATCGACATATTTTTGTAGGTTCAAACAACAGCCACATATAACGATGGGAAATAAGCAAACATTTTCGCCACCGAAGTCATAATGTTTGAATTGAGGGCTACTATATTAATTTATTAAGCATAGCTTAGGCCTGGTATAAGGGTCAGTAATCTGAAAGGAAGATGCTAGAAAAAAATAGTAACAGATTTTAATATTTTTCAGTGTATTATTATTTTTTTTTAAACTTTATTCTGTGTGTGTCTTTCTATAATGTCTTCACATTTTTTTTAAAATAGATAGGTTTGCGTGCTGTCCGGCTTGCATTCCTCCCTGATATTTTGGACAGATGTAGAGATTTGTTCCTTTTTAGGATTAGGTTTTCGGTTCCTTCTAAAAATAATTCCTTCTCTTTCACTTCCGGTGGCATTATTACCTTTGTTTAATCTAGTACCTTGTACAGGGGGCGAACATCCTTGTTAAAAAGAATATTTCCCTTATTCGGCGATCTTTTTTATCGGTTTTCGTCACTTACTTTTGAAATGTCTTTTTGGATCTTTTTTTTTTTTTTTTGCTATTTCACTTTAATTTAAAATCAAAGTAAGTTTTTTTTTATTTTTTTAAAATGTTTGACGCTTTTGAAATTATAAATTTTAAATGAAATTTGTTTAGCATAGGATTTTTTTTACAATTTAAAAAAATAAATCTGTTTTTGGATTGTTTGAGGTGAGCGCGAATGTAGACCCCCACACTTAGAAATAGCGCGCCCGAGTAGCCTAATTTTTTTTTTCGGGGGGGTCATCACAGAGGTCATCCCAACCGGAGTGCAATGGAAGGGCCTCGTTCTGGGAGAATTTAATGTGAATTTTTGTAAATATAAATAATTTTTTTTTTTAATTGTGGGGTGAATTAATATTTTGGGGTTAATTAACACAAAAGATCTGGTCTTTTTTATTTTACATTAATTTCTCTTTTTTTCATTCACTCCCAGTCTCCTCATTTTATATAGTGACTGCTGTCATGTCTTCATTCTTCTACATAATTCTTTCTTTCCATCCTCTATTTTTCTTCCCTAATTCTTCCTTCATGCCTTCTTACTCACCTGTCCCATCAAGAATCTTTCTCTCGCTAGTCAGAATCACGTGCAGATTTAATATTTACCTGTTTTCTTTAAGGATCCATTGATGTTCAGCGCTTCTCTTTTATTCTTTTATTATAAATAATAGCCTTGTTTTTTTGATAATACATTTCTTTCTACAATAAATGGTGTCTGTACATACAATGTTGTTATAGATTCATTGGTGTAACTCATTCCGTATTTCTCTTAGTGTCCGTTGTTTTTTTTTTCAGACAAGCAGTCCGTTCCGTTTGTATTTAATAATTCGTTTGATTTGTTTGAGATCCAATCGATGAGAACTTATGATTTCTCGCTCATCTGTCCGGTGTAGCTAAGCGAGTGAAGATGAAAGTGTTGTAGTTAGTTGTACCGCGTGACTATCATGGATCTAATGAATACAGGGACTGGGAAAAGGAAGAAAGAAAATAATTTTTAGCGGAGAAAAGGAACGCGAAGAATTATCAGGCTGTTCGCGATGTGGAAAGAGAGATGGGGGAAGAAAAAAAAAGAGGATATGGAAAAGTTATAACTTATAAATAAGAAATAAAGTAAATAAAATCTACGGCTAAAAAAAAATATAGAAAGTGTTAAGCCAAGAATAAAAAACAAAACAAACAAAAGTAACGATAATACGATGAAGATAAACTTAAAAGTAATTGCTATGGATAAGAAATAAAATGAGCATTTTATTGTTTTATGTACCGTTCTCCTTCAGGACATGTGCGATCAAGGATCTGTACAGCTTCCTATCCTTTGTAGCTTTAAGAAATGGTTCGTACAGAAATAAGACAATGTAACAAACAAAAATGGCGGTGATCAGACGAAAAAAAAAGGGGGGGAAAGATGTGACGAGAACAAAAAAGTGGTTAAAAAGTTCAGGACAAAAAATATAAAAAGAGAAAGCGATGATAACGAGAAAATTTGAAGGGGATAAAAGAGCAAAACTAAAATAGAAACGAGGAAGATTTTTTTTTCAGAAGGGGCGAACGAAGAATGGGGGCGGAGGTTGACAATAGGGTTCCATCTCTAAAGACTGTAGATCATTTTGTATTGGAAACGGTCTATCTAAAGAGAAATGAATGCGTAAAGCGAATGAAAAGAGAGAATAAAGGAAAACAAGTCCCAGCAAAAGAATATAAACACAGTCAGAGAATAAGCTGATACGCATAAGGAGTGTACACGATTAAATAAATGGTATCGTTTTATGTAGCGTCCATTTGTATTTCCTCAATACATGGATCGATATACAAAAGGGCCACACACACATTATATATGTCATTTCACCCCAAGTAAGGCGGGAATGCCACTGGTACGCAAGGGGTTACAGAGAGTGGAGGAGGAAGAAAATACTGGGTAAAAGGAACAGAGGAAAGGATAAAAGCTGAAGGGAGTTCAAGTAGATAGAAGATGGCGATTGAGGTTGCATTTAATTTTTTGAAGATTGTATTGATCAGGGAAGCAAGAAAACGGAAGAGAGTTCCACACGAGTCGAGTGCGAGAAAAGACACCGTTGGAGTAGAAGTGTCGGTTATATTGAACTAATTCAAACATTAAAAGGGTGGGACTTAAATGTCAGTCTAGTAGCACAATTAAATTCACGTAGAACGAGCACTAGGGTAAAACACTCGTCAGAGCAGTTGCTATGAAAATATTCATAGAAAAAAAAACAGAGAGAAGACACGGTATTTACGCGTTCACCCAGTAGAACGAGATGTGACACAAGGTCGGTTTAATGTGGGGACCCGAGCGCGGACACACGGGCAGGGACAAAAATTCCCCTCATCCCCCGCAACCGTCGGTTGCGCTGGCCTCGGTGCGAGCATCGATCCCTCCCTCTGGTGCAATGGGAGGGCGCGGCCTCGGGCAGCTGTTCTCCAGGTCTGGGCACCTCTTCAGTATTATTTTCTCAGTTACCCCTCCGTCCTTAGAAAGAGAAGCCCCTGAGCGCGTTCTGTCCAAGAACAGAGACGCAACTGAAAGATGATAAATGATGCGCCTACACCCCTTCACGGAGGGGGAGCACGCCGCTCGAACAGAGAGAAGACACGTGACGTCGGTGAGAAAGAGACTGAAGTCGAGATGTCAATTCAAGATCGATTACATTGCATATCAGAACAGATTGGTGCCACTGCTATTTCTCTCGTGGTTCTCGACAAACTCCAAAGAAGGATCTGCAATGTAATTGATCGTGACCTGACATCTCGACTTCAGTCAATTTCTCAAAAACGATTTGTGACTTCCCTCTGTCTTTTCTTCAAATATTTTCAGCTGTTCTGACGAGCTTTTTTCCCCTGGCGCTCCGACGACATGAATTTAAACATGATACTAGATTGGCATCTAAGTCTTACTCTTTTACTGTTGAAATAGTTAAATGTGTCCGAGTTAACTTCTTAATTGCCTCATTGTTCAAATTGTTCTTAGGCGTCGCTAACCATGAAGTACAATTACTCGAGAATACTTCGTTCTCCCTATTGTTTTTCGATTTTACAGCGGACCCTGCGATCATGAATGGCTCTCGCAGAAGATTGTTTTTTTCCCCTTCGTGGGGGGGTTCTGATTTTCCTTGGAAAGATGCCATGAACATCACACGCACACACATGTACGTACGAACATACTCTGAAACACGAACTCTTTAAGTTCATGCACATACACACACACACACACACACACGTTAATGTTTTTATCTTTTGTAAACCGCATTTGTTGTCTAATACATGTATATCAATTTCTTGTTTTTCTGTTACAATTACTTTCAGTTAGACTCATTCTCCGAGACTGCCATATTTGTAGTGGACTATATTTCAGGAGTTCCATACGTGTTCATATCACAACGCATAAAAAAAATCCCACGGTCCGCTACGAATGAAACCGACATTTTTACTCTTTTCTCGCACTTCCCGACTGTAGAACTTCCTTCCTCATATTTGCTTCCCTGATAACTTCAAAAATTTAAATGCATTGTCAACCTCCATCTCTTGTTGACTTAAACCCTGTTCATCTTTTATCCTTTCTTCTGTACCCGCTATACCTAGTCTTTTCTTTCACTTTCACTCTCTGACCGACCCCCACCTCCCTGAGTGCTAGTAGCACTCCTGGCTTGCTTGGGATGAAATGCTTAAAAGAATCTTTGAGAAGATTGTCCAGCATTCACTGCAATACAGGAGAACAGATATGTAACTATCCAGTACCCCTTTTTTGTTTCTAAAAAAGTTTTCCTGTCTCTTAATACTTTGCTTATCTTCTGGAATGCTACTTTGACCATCCAAATGTGTCTTTGGATGTGAGGATATTCAGTCACCCCCCCCCACGAGGGTGTCATGTGGCACAAGGCCTTTTTAACGTGGGCAATTCCCGAGCAATTAGGCTCGGCCAAAATAGTTCCATTTGAACCCGTATAAACGGGTTCAGGGCCGGTTTTACCTCCCCGAAGGAGACTCCGCCCTTCGGCGTAGCCTCCTTCGGGTTCCTCTCCGTCCGTAGACAGAGAGTTGAACCGAACAGTCGCTCAGAATGTACTGGGTCGACTGGATGTGAGTGTCGCACTTTCTGACTTCGGTTAAAACACTTCCCAGATATTTAAATTTTTATACTTGTTTGATTTTGGTATCTCCGATTTTTTATTCCCAATTTGAGATCATCCCTTTGCTAACAAAAATGCATTCAGTCTTCTTGAAGTTGATGTTAATCCTTTTTTCTCCCCTTTCCTTCTCTATCTTCTGTAAGAGCTTTTGTAGTTTTCTTTCCGTGTCTGCTATCAACTCTGTGTTATCTGCCTACCTTATGTTGTTAAGAATATTGCCGTCAATAATGGATCCTGGTAGGACTTCTGGTTCTCTCAGAATCGCATCGCTGTATAGGATGAATGTCCGTTGAGAAGACACATCCTTGTCTTACACCCCTTCCAATTTTGGTATATCTGCTGAACTCATTTTCTATCCGTATGCTGGCGGCTTGCTGCCAGTATAGTTACTTGATTATTCTAATATCCTCCCCAAATACGTCTAGGTTGCGTTCTCGCAATTCTGACAGATCTTTGGGGCGTAATTTAACGAATTTGCGTAATCTATAAAACACAGGTATACGTCTTCCTGCATTTATATTGTTCTTTCTAATAAGAATCTGAGCATAAATATCGTTTTCCTTGTTCCAGTGTAAAAGATAATCATAAAATGTGAGAGTAACAAAAATATATATTACTCTAAGTTCTTATTTACACTATTTATATTCGGACTATTGTCCTCGTCTTTATTGTTGTTATCACAACCTTACGGCCGTTGTGCCCTGCTCCCTTCATCAGGTGTATATCGATCTATGTAACCTACAGGGAATTCAGAGTAACCCTTTATTTAATCTACAGGTGTAAATCTCGTCCGATTGCCTATGTCTAGGGATATTTTTTAGTTCGTATTTTAGTACTGTTTAGTTGTTGCTCACCCGTTTTCACTGAGTCTAACCCCTGTAGATTAAATAAAGGACTCAGTTCAGAATTCTATGTAGGGTAACCATATCGAAGTTTAACTGGGGAAGGCCGGAGGGAATAACGACCGGAACGTTGTGATAGCAACAGCAAAGATTAGGACAATAGTCCGAATATAAATTATTTAAATAATGATAACGCTGCATCCCAGTAATTCCGAAAGAAATTTACCGTAAATTGATAATATCGAAATATGACGATTAAAAGAAGCTGCTGTGGTTTACCGAACCTCTCTTTCGTTACAGCCAAAATTGAGGACCAAAATGTGTAGAGCGACTAAAAAAATATAACATTACACAAAGCCAACCAACCACTCTTACTTAGAGAACGAACAAAGGGATGGTTGGTAGGACTTAATGTATACCGTTTCTAAAACCTTTAATTGATAATCGGTATTAGCCTAACGCGGTAGTGAAAACATGTCTGAGCTATAAAACCGAGTACACTGCTGGTATTTAATCAAATGTTCAGCTATCTTTGGACCTGATACATTAACACATCTATGTAAATTGCCCAACTTTCCTTTGCGAATATAGGCTGGAACGTGTTGTTTGAACAGTATCTGCAATGCTTGACCCGTTTTGCTGATGGTGTGCATCACATTGATATCTAAATTTGTAAATTACAGAACTAATCTGATACTTAGGCAGAAGATCTTTTCCTGATCAGTCGCAACGTAAGCCGGGCACCAAAGACTATAGGTGAAGTGGTGGAAAAATAACTTCTTACACCAACTGAAACTTGCTTGGCAAATCTCGCCAACAATTGACGGTAAACTGAAATAGACGGGACGTTTCTTGTGTCCAATAGTCCTAGGATTATGAATTCGTCGCATTTGTTATCTAAGGCTGGACTCCACAATATTGAAAGGTGAAATATTCTCGCTCATAATATCATTGTTATTAGAATACTATGGATAGCCTTTTAATATGTCTGATATGATTTTTGTATATATATATATATATATATATATATATATATATATATATATATAATTGTGTAGCGATTTTGACACACACACACGCATTATATATATATATATATATATATATATATATATATATATAGAGAGAGAGAGAGAGGCACGGTGGAGTAATGGATAGCGGCTTGGATTGAGCCGAGTTCGAATTCCAGTCGAATCCATTACATTCACTTACGTGCTAATACCCTTGGGAAAGGTATGAATGCTCTTCCTTTCCCTCCAGCTATGGGTAAAATAGCAGGACAGACTGGGTTCTATAGCCTTGGATGGCAACTGGTCTAGGAGAAGGACAACTCTGAATTCAAAACCTGCGGAGAACCTTGTGGCATTCGGTGCACCAGGTCTCTGTATTCGTCCCTTCAAAAAGTGTGGATGGTCCTGCACGAGGCCTTCACCACTATAATCAAATCTCATGTGCCGGTGTCGGGCTGTCGGTTTCCTGGAAACTGATCTGCTTGACCCTCATACGTCGAATCTCGACGGAGAATCGATTATTATATATATATATATATATATATATATATATATATATATATAAATTGATAAACGCGAGTTATGGCGGAAGTTTTACAATATTTGATAATTTTTGACATGACTGCACTATCGAATAACAAGTTTGTTAAAACAGCGCTACAGTAGGTGCCATGAACTTTGCTGGGCTTAGCAGAGAACGGTATAAGGTTAAAATTTGGAGCGCTCAGAGAAGAACGAATTAACTGCAGAAATATTACTCCGTGACGTAAGATCATTAACACAACGCAGAGAAACAGTGTTTCAGTGAGACGCAGCGTCTGTTCATCTTCACACAGAAGAATTAAAGATTTAATCCAACATTTTATGACTTTTGTCTTTGCCGTTCCTTAGGTAAATATATTTTTTAGATCCAAAGACTTAATTCGAAGATTCTCCAAATTATTTTAAACGCTGAAAAATATTGGCACTTTTTACATGAAACGACATTGCCAGAAAAAACTGAAAATAAAATACGATATAATGTATATCTTCGGAGAAGATATCTATATCACGGAAACGATGCCGAACGAAATGAAATGTTTATACAATAAAATAGTCATATAATAATAAATGTTTGACTGTTAAAAGGTACGTCTTTCATTAGCTGTAGAGTCTCAGTGTCTAGGTTTTCTGAAACAAAGTAGCATTTCCATGACCGCAGCGATTTTCGTTAGAGTTGATGAGCTTGCGTATCAGGCAAAGGAAAAAGGAAGATAAATTTTCTTTTTGAAAACTTGGTTCTTTAAAATGACCAGCCAGCTTCTGCTGTTGCTAATTGGCGGCTTGACCTCAGCTACTATGAGTGTTCTCTACAGCCAATCTTCCGTGCTGGAGCCTAAACTCCCTACAACAACCGAAATATTGTAATACCAAGAGGAGGGGAAAAGATTGAGCACATTAGGCCAAACAAAATCATCTTTGTTTTTAGATAGCGTATTGTTAACCATTATTAATTTTGATAAGTCATTTTCTTTTGTCTTATTTTTTAGTTCTTTTTACTGCAACATTACTGGAGCTGTAAGTCAAAGACAAACAAACAAACAATCAAAAAAACAAATCAAAAACAAAACTAACGAAAAACAACAACGTGAATTTGAAATGATAAAATATGTATTAAGGTGGAGTCAAACTGACGCCATCTTTGACTAGCGGAAAAATGAAATCACGTCTCCTTAAATGGAAGAATCTTATTAGTCAAATTAATTATGGTTGATTATTTTTCGTCCAATATTAAAAAAAAAAAAGAATTAAACAGAAGGAATATAAACGGACAGATTTCTGTGCGGAAGTTTGTTTTGCGTGTTTGTGAAGAGAATCGTAAACGCATCGTAAAACTATTTTAAGAAATCGAGGCAGGTGCATTTTGTTGCATTTTGCATCCTCTGGAAATGGGCATTTGACAAAGTATATTTGTCCGCTTGCCATAGAGCTTAGTACCACTTAATTTTTGCATTAGGAGAGATTGGTATTTGAGATTTACGTCAAGCGGTGGAATGCAGTTAAGTTGGCTGGAAAGATATATTGAACCGAATGACAGACACAAAGATATGAACGGACAGAAATGAAATAGACAAGTATACAAGTGCAGAAACGTGCTGACAGCTTGGAAGATTGTATAGCATCTGAGGTGCTAAAAATGGGAAGCTGTGCAGATAGAATTTGTTTTGTGTCTTAGGTTTTAAGAAGTGCAAATATATAAGTGCTGTATAGAGGCGGTTACGTGTCTTAAAATATAGAGATACCTAGATTATGACAAGGTCATTTCTGTAAAGCTCTACCTATATATTTCATATTTAGGTATATTTTCTTTTAAACGTCGTTCACTGAATGTGACGGACAAGCCCATTTTTTAAAATGTTTTATCCATTTTTTCTCTTTTTTTTCAGTCTTTCTTTTATGAGGATTAAAATATGAAAATTACAAACACAAACGGTATCTTTTAAGCATTTCACCCCAAGCAAGGCGGTAGTACCACTAACACGCAAGGGGTTACAGGGAGTGAAAGTAAGTGTAAAGAGGAGCAGTTTAAGGAAAGGATAAAGAGAAGGGCGGAGATCAAGATCAAGATATCAGAAGATGTCGATTGACATTACATTTGAATATTTAAAGATTATAATTATCAGGGAAACAAGTAAGAGGATGGAACTTTTACTGTTGGGAAGTGTGAGAGAAGAAGCTGTTGGAATAGAAGAGGCGGTTACATTTAACTGTTTTGACAGTGAAAGGGTGGGACCGAGATGCGGACCTAGTAACCCACTTAAATTCATGCAGTTGGGGCACCAGTGAAAGTAGCTTGTCAGAGCAGATGCCATGAAAATATTTGTAGAAAAGACAGAGGGAAGCCACGTCACGTCTGTAAGAAAGGGACTAGTGTCGATATGCGATATCAGGACCTATCACACTGCATATCTATCTTTGGATTTTGTCGAGAACCTAGAGATGAACAGCAGGGGTACATTCATATTATATATGTATTATGTATGAATATGAGCTTGTATACACGCACAGGAAGATAAATATCGTAAAATATACAAATACTCCCTTACAAATTACAAAGATAACAACAGGGGCATCAAGCTGTGTGTGCATGCATGTACGTGCGAATATTATATAGATATATGTCTACATGAGTGTATGTGGGTGTTATGCAAGTAGACATGCATATTTATGTATATATTTGAATATAGACAGAAATACCTGTACATCGATGCACTCAATGGAGAGATAGAGAATAGAAGATTATTTATAATTGAGTGAGCACTTATCGTGGTTGTAAAAGAAATGATGCACTTAACTGAAGGATTAAAGAAAGATAGCTGCCGAGGCCTTGGTCCGATTCCTGAAGACAAAATTGGTTGAAGAAAAGAACAGAAATCTTTTCGACGAAACATTCAAGCAACGGTATTAGAGACACCTGTACTGCTTAACAAGATGAAAAGCCCGTAAGTCTCTCTAAGATGTTTCGTCTGAAGCGATAAAATGTCAACAGAAACAAAACTGAACATAAAAAGCTAATAAAAAAATACAAGCGTGCTGTAGGTAACGATCAGTGTTTAAGCCCAAGTTTAAGGTAGGATTTCGAATGCCAAATTTCAAGGCAAGCAACCAAATAGTTTCTACTTGACGCAACAGAATAATCCACATTTCCCTCAATTTGACAACCGGTACAAAAATACAAGTCTTAGTAAATATCAACAAGCCAAATTATGTCAGTACGATTTTCCTTCACTACCTACCTACGTACTCACGACATGTGTTTTTAGCTTGTATTATACAGTGAGGCGATTCTTAAAAGATTCATTATTGTTGGCCGCAAACTTAACACCATAATATATACAGATGACACAGTATTGATAGCAGATACAAAAAGAAAATTACAAGAAACAGCAGAAGGCAGTGAAGGAATGCGAACAGAAATGACTAAATACCAACTGCAAGAAGATAAAAAGGACTAAGCATAAACTATCAAAAATAAGATATGATTATCTGCCCTTGACCGTTTAAGGTTAGCCAATCAGCTTACAGTTGCTGATTGGTGCGCTTTTCTACCTTTTTTTTTCTTGGTAAGACGTACGAAATGAACACTTGCAGAACCAGCCAGCTCTACACCGTTATCACCACATAGTCCGTAGATGGCGAAAACATCGACTCTTCTTCAGCAGATAAGTTTAGTCGCAGACACCATTAAGTTTGCAAGGACTTATTTATAATATTGTTTACTACAACTTTTGCAAATCAGAGGTTGCTTTCTATTATTTATTACAATGTCTGCATCCACCGTGTGGAAATCTTACATGGATCCCTCTTCAATTTCCCATAAAACGACAGGAAGACAGAACGCATTGTTGTTTGCAAAAGGAACAGATCAACATGCAAGTTACAAAATGGAGATACCAATATCAAACAAATACAACGACTTAAATATCTCTGAAGTGTTTTATTAAAAGGCGGAAAGTACGACACTGGAATTCGATGGCACATTGAGATAGCGAATGATGCCTTCCAAAAGCTAAGCAAAGAATTAAGAAACAAGAAAATATCGTTAGAAAAAAAAAAAAAAGCGTACTGAACTCTTACGTAATATTGGCCTTCTTATATGGCAGTGAATGTTGGGAAATTTCCTCATTTTTGAAGAAGAGAATTGAAGCAACAGAAACCTGGTTTTACAGAAGGATATTGGGAATATCGTGGACCGAACATGTGAGCAACAACGAAATTTTAGAGAAAATAGTAACAAAAATTATATTTATATTTAACACCAGGAAAACAATGTTGGCATTTCTAGGGTACATAATGCTTTTTTTCGACATTTTAGCTGAGGCTGACAATCAAAATTTTGCCAATGTACTGTATAAACCCCCCCCCCCCCAAAAAAAAACAAGCAAACATTCAATCCTTCGCGTTTTCTTCATTAGAAAATGTGAATGTTCTCATAGATAACGTTGCTGTTATATAGGAAAATGCTTCATCGAGGTAAAATAATTTCTTCCCCGGACAAATTATTTTATATAGAATCAAGCAACATAAAACGAACAATTATGAACAAGCATTTCTTCAAGCACGTCTTCGACGAACAAATAAAAAAAAAAACCCTTAACTTATTCTGTCGAAACTCTTCGATGATCCATAACAACGATCCAAATAAAAATACTCAAGATTTAACATTTAATACAAAACTTCGAAGATATATAACCTAATTAATTAGCAATAAAACGTGATTTCAACAAACACCTAAGCAAAAAGAAAAATGCATAAATTACTGAGCGAACTTGAGCAAATGAACGGTGGATCAAATTTTAGAACAAGACAAACATTATTAAGGATGACAAAGGCCAGGAAACTGTGGAGAGTCATGATCACCAATATCCCGAAGAGACACGGCAGATAGAAGAAGTCCTGTCAAAGATGATGCCCGTTTAAAATCTTATATTTATTAGAAAACTATAATATAATATAGTGTCTTGTATTAATATATTCTGTGTTATGGTTATTTAAATTTCTTTAATAATGTTGTTATAATGTATTACGGATATGCTCCTAAATTTACTGGATATTATGGAATTGCTTAAACTATATCTTGGGAACACATAGATACACGATTAGAGTTAGTGCTATATAGATATGTTGCGTTTAAATACAGAAGGCGTCATAAAAAAATATTTTCAAAGGGCCGCACATTATAGTTTATATGCTTTTCCTGTCACCCAGAGGTTGTTGCCATACAGAAAAAGAAAATTTCATTTCGAATATCAGTAATTAAGAAAAAAATAAATAAATGTCACTATCGAGTTTTTCCAACTATCGCGTATTCACAAGCCAGTTTTTTTTCTCTGTTTTTTTTCTCTTTTTTTTTTTTTTTTTTATTTTTTCCTCAAAAATTTAGTTTACAGACAATTTGTGTTCAAATAGTCCCTGGAACCTCTTACCAAATTGTTCAAGCCGTAGAAAATTCAATAATAATAATAGTAAAAAGCAAAACAAAAAAAACAAAAAACTTTCATCAGGCTTCAACCAAACCAGCATTAATAAAAACTACTTTTCTCTCTCTTTCTTCCACACACACACACACTTTATATTATATATATATATATATATATATGGCCACTCGGATTCGAGGATACCCGTCTAGTAGGGCGGCTAACCAATCCCTATTGCAGACGCTCGCTCAGACACATTTGTGTTTGCTCAAAACGTACAGAGCCCACTTGTGGTTAATAATACAACTATGCTCAGCAGACCTTAGTTACAGTTTTTGGAAGAGAGCATGTTATCTAGTGTGATCAACAATTTGAACAAGGCCAGCATGTGCTTGTGTGTGTCTGTCGATACATATGTAAGAATTTGGCGTTATATTTTGTTTTATTTATTTTTAATTTTCGTATGAATTCGAATATTGTGTTTGAATTTTGTTTAATTTATAAGCTATGATTTGAGTTTTATTCAGTGAAATATATGTTTGTTTAATGGTTTTAGTTGTCTGGGGTAAGGATTTTCAATTTCTGTCGCCTCCGTTCCTTGTTTTAGATTCATTTGTATTTTTCGCTATCGTACTTGTTAGCCACTTAGGGGAAGATATCAGTCACTCAGTTATGTACCATGCGTGATACACGCGTAGGCGATCATTTATCTTTTGATACATGACTGACGAGGCTGATTTTTTTCCCCGCAGTAGGTTGCTATTCCTTTCTGCGGTAGACTAGTTGCGATCCAAGGCTACACAACCCGGTCAGTCCAGCTATTTACCCATAGCTTGGCGAGAGGAGGAGATGAAGAGGAAGATATAGGGATATCAAAAGATCTTTGGGTTTCAGTAATATTGATCCTATAGCTCCAAGCTTCAGACTTTCGAAAATTCAGTTAGGTGCCTTGTTCTAGTGTAACTTTAGGCAATATAGGGCGAAGGTAGAGAAAGGAAAATTTAGGGCGTAGCCTGGCTAAGCGGCTGAGGAGTCAGTAAAAATGCCCCCATCCCCCCCAAAAAACAGAATTTTGAAATGCAGATTCCCGACGTGTTAAATGAATAAATTATCGCTGCAGACACTGTAGTTTGAACATAGATCACCAGTGAGCAAACATAGGCGATCCCATTTCAAATAAGTAGACCACGTGACCTTAAAGGAAACGTATAAATGGGAATTAGCGTGGTATCTAAATGATCACTATTTCTGTTCTATCCTCTGTTAATATACGGACCGCTATTCTCTACTCTATCCACTATAGTATTTCTCTAGACTGGTCACTATACGTATTACTATTAGCTGGTTACTTTTCGAGCGAGTATTATCGAGCAAGCGCTATTAGTGCGAGTGTTATTCGAAGGCTTCTGAAACCAGTATTGTTCAACGGCGTCGTATCTGCGATTATAAATCTCCACTATGGCGAGCATTACGAAAGTGACAACGAGTATTTGTTGACAGTGCGACAGTGGCAACGAGTGTTCGATGACATCACAAAACTGGTCCAATCCTCATTTACCACTAATTTCAACCTATTCGATCTTACACCAAACGCACATAAATTTAGTGCATATGAACCAGTCATCTATTTTTGCAATCGAATATGACCTACAAAATGTGTTCACAGAAAACAAAATCTAACAGTAAAGAGTGAAATCAGCTTGAAATCAGTTTTTTTTCTTAATCATTATTTTACAAAAAAGCACAACTTATCTATATAGTTGTACCCTGTAGGTATGACTTAGAATACGCCGATTGCATCACCTACCGAAGGTAAGACGAAACTAAAAGTATCAATCTACTGTGTGAATGATTACGGAGTCGTGTATAGACGTTCGATGTTTACCTGTAGTATGAGCACTAGTGGTATTTGTTTACCTTTGGAGACAAGATCGATATTTACCTACAGACTCAAGTATAAACATGGCAAATGTTAACCTTATGACTTAATTAGAAACATTACCATTGTTTACCTATAGACTGAAGTATAAACACTATTAATGATTACATTGAAACTCAAGTATGAAGATGCCCGAAGTTTACCTATATACATAAGCATAAACCTGACCAATATTTGTGTTATATATCGTACCTATGAACACTAACGGGTATGCCCCAATCCTCATAAATACATTGGGCACTATTGTAATTGGGGGTAATATGCTGTCTATGTAGTCCACCACTAACCGTGGTTTACCTACTTCAGGCCGCTGGCGAGTATTGTATTTTGTAGATGATATTATTATTACCATTCCATTTCCAACATCTGTTTTGGTTATTCCTCATTCAGCCACCCTTTCTAGGGTTACAACAATTTGTTTCTTACTGAACCAAGTATACAAACAACCACGGTTCATGTATAGACATGTATAGACAAGTATAAACACGATCATAGTCCACCTATAGACTCAAGTATAAACACAACCACGTTTCACCTATAGACTCAAGTACAAACACGGCCACGTTTCACCTATAGACCCAAGTATAAACACGACAGTGGTGCACATATAGACTCAAGTATAAACACGACCAACTTTTACCTACAGACTCAAGTATAACGAAATACAGATTTCGGCATAAAATACTTTAAAAAGTTGATATGTTGTAAAATTCACCAATACAAATCAATCTATTTGGTTGAAAGTAAAGTAATGAGCTGAAGACTTTAAACTGCGAATAAATATTTACTATTTCTGAGTTTTTATAACGCGTAGATACCAAATTGACGTTTGTTTCTACTCGTAATTATGGCTTGAACTTTAGAAATATCTAAAGTGCATATATTGCTAGAAGTGTAGGTATTAACTGAAGTTGTATATATTTTTTCAAACAAGCAGTGTATACCTTTTTTCTATTTTTCTTCGTTAAGTATATATTTCAGTGACTATAGAAATTAGTGTATGTTTCTGTCGACATGTGAAAGTCTGTAACTGAGTGTGTATTTCTCACACACCCTCCGAAAAGCTTTTGCCTCAGTTTCGCGAGTAAGTGACATCTTTGCACGTCAGCACGTCTCTCTTTTTTTTTATGAGAGTGTTTGTTGTTTGTAGTTTTTTAGCTTAGATGTACGCCTGTATTTTCTTTGTTTCTCTGTATTTTCTTCGTTTGTGATTTGGTTATTCCTCTATATTTATTTTCTGGTTCAGTTACTTTTAAACAGTTTACGTTTACGCATTGTACGCATCTTTCTTTTTATAAATGTTTTTTTTTTCTCCGACGATCTCTGTCGCTTGCTCTTTCATTTTTAAAAGTTTCTTTCTTTATGCTTCATGGTTCGATTCGTTTCCTTTGGGTTTGTACATGCACCAGTCTTTTTCTGATGAGTATATGCGTTCTAGCCATCTCAGGTTTTGTTCAGAATTGTTTTTTCTAGGTTTTTACTTTCTTTTTAGCCTTACCCAAGCGTTTTTCCATTATTTTTTTCTTTTTTACATTTTCAGTTCCTTTTCTTGTATAAATGCGAGCCTTCTGGAAATGCGCATGCGTTTTTGTATAGAACGTGGGTGTACACCCTACGTATTGATAGAATTATAATTCTTGCAGAACATGACCTCTAATACCATTGAATATTTCATTCATTTTTTTGACGAAAATTATACTTTCCTTTTCTAAAAATCGTTCATTTTGCCACCCACTATATTTATACCTGAAATGCAAGAGCCACCACGATAAACCCTACCATACAAACGGATCAAAATTAAAAACTCTTAAAATACATTCCCTTGTCAATCACTCCTCAAGTACAAGCAAGTACAAAGAAAGACATTATATAACAAATGTTTGAAATTATATACCATGTGTTTTATTAAAATCTTCAAGGAATTTGAACAGATTGATAAGTTTGTAGCTTTTCAGATACATTTACACTGATGATACACGTAAAAAATCCAAACAAAAAACAAAATAAAAAATGAGTTTATCACCACTGGCATCCAAACTATACGAAAAAATCTATACGTAGTTGCTCTGAGGTTCTCACCAGTGTAGAGTTCAGCTGAGAGCCTATAATTTCAGCGAGTTTCGACTGGCTACAGGCTAAAACGGAAATACTGGTGGTTATGGTGGGACAGCGTGGTTATAGAGCAGCGTCACTGGATAGAGGGCTTCCAAGACTGATATCAACGAACTGGGCGGAGATTATCTCTGACGGAATCAAAGCCATATATCCGTGAAATAGGCGAATCTTCAGATCTTCGGCTGTAGTTTGATATAGAGAGCGATTGGTTGCGTCAGGTCTACTTTAACCCGCTACGCGTGAATTAATTCTTACCAAGACATGCAAAGAGAGAGAGAGAGAGAGAGAAAACAGTAGCTTTTTTGCGCAGCAACCCTACGACCACACTATAAGCTAACCGTATTTGTTTCTAATTCTACAATCTCTTCTCTTTTGAGAGAACATCAAATGATTGCTATTGGAAAAGTACGTTTCCCTTAACAATATATAGAAGTTCTCAATTGGCGCAAATTTGCTACTGTCTCCAAAATGGCTGCTGGGTGAATATTTGCTATTTTTCTCTGTTATATCAAGACGCAAAGTGAATCTTCGAATCGAGACCTTTGACGACCAAAATATACGGCTTTGTGTCGGCAGCCGTAGGCGCTAGTGCCATGAAATGATTGTTCCGGCAAGATATGAATTTGACAAGCGACATATCTGCGTTGGCCGGTATGATCGCTGATTTTTGCTTGGGTCGTCCTGCTTCTAATTTAATTAGTAGACTTTCTGGAATAGTGACCAAATTTCAATAAACACGCATCGTGTAAAGAAATATCTGTATTCTAAATAAAGATTTTAAAGTTATTTATCCCTTGCGGTTGTGTAGAAAACCAAAATGCCAAACCCTACTGAATGGCTTTGAGATAACAAGGGCCACAGCCCGATCTTCGCCGTTCTTATCTAAAGTTTGATAGGTAAATTAAATGATGGCCGTTAACGGATCGTCGGTAGACCTGGAGAAACGGAAGCCATATTGTTTATCCGAAAGTACTGTATCCTCAATAAAGAGTTTGACGCTATTTACTCCGATACAGATCATAGGAGTGGATATGTATAAATATAACTATGCAGAGATGTAGAATAGAACCTCAATATCAAAAACAGAAACGGCTTAAGATATCGTGAGTACATACTTACTATACCTAATATATATATTAATGTGTATGTATGTTTAATATTAGCCATGATGACTGGGAATTATAGGCCGTAGGCCTCAGAACGCCCGGTTTCACTGGTGTGATTTATGTAGTAAAGACATTCTTACATTGTGGAGTTGTTAGACGTACGACTAACCGTTTCGGAATTAAGTTCTCCTTTTAGACTGTTTGCCAACCAAAGCCAGATACTTCAGATATTCACTGCTGTTAATCATTTCTGTGCGAAAAAGTTATGAATTCATACCTTTCCAAGGGTATCGATACGAAGACGAACGCAACGACCACGGTTGGAATTTGAACTCGACATGCGATATATATATATATATATATATATATATATATATATATATATATATATATATATATATATAAATATTTTTTTCTTAAAAATATGATTCCTTCGCTACATAAGAGTTCTCATGTTTCAAAAACGAGAGCCGAAATATCCAAATAATTATTAAAATTAAGTTGGATTGTGGTGTTTAGTCCAGTTTCATCTTCAAGCGAAATTTTA
>CAHIKZ030000084.1:185000-255000 GCA_903632075.3 Acanthosepion pharaonis | reverse complement strand
CAAATCCCTTTCATGAACGCCTGTTCAACCTAGAAAGTCCACCCGTGGTTTATACTGCAACTAAGCCGAGCGTACCTTATTTACAGTTTCTGGAAGAGAGCGCATCATCTAGTATGATCAAGTCTTTTATCAAGGCCAGCTCACTCAAATCCTAGGTCACAATGACTGTAACTTCGTGGTAGCACAAACATCGACCGAATGGTTGCATCTACTCAATTTCTCTCACAAGTCTTTAGTTAACCCGTGGTATCGTTTTCAAACACTTTCCAAAAGTCCCGCTCACTGGGATATGCTCACAAGGCCATTAAGTTAAAAAATCGACTATGGTGTGATTCAAACCCGGTTGTCATGGTCAGAAAGCAAATTTTTTAACCACTCTGTCAGTAACGAATATATATTCTAGTGTTCAAAATGCGTGGTAAGAATGAAGGACTATCGTTTTCCAAAGACCCTTCTATTTTGGAATGAAGTCTCCAGCAAACAGAGCCAATTAAGGGTCCTGCTGGAGATGTATAAGAACACGAAAACATTCGCAATTTCAGGTGGATTCAACCGCTGTCAATGGGAAGAAGATACTACATGGAGATACGAGATACCCAAATAAAGACGCAGAAAAATGATCCTCTGTTCTAATCATTGTAAACACAATGCCTCTCTCGTTTCGGCCTCAGTAACTATGCGTTAAACTCTAGAAGACGGGGGAGATCTGACACAAATCTCTACACGAAAAAACAAGGTATGATATTATATATACGCTCGCAAGTAACCCAGTAAGTCATTTGCAGGATGGCGAACCACAAAGAACAAAAACAGAGTCATCTATTTTACTAAAGAGATATGATTATTTCAAATAAATTGTCCACGGACTTCTTGTACCATTCTCTCTCTCTCTCTCATACATACACACAAGAAATATACAGAGAGAGATAAAGAGAATAGACACAAGGATCAACACTATATGGAGATGGTTTTTCCTTAATGCAATTGTCAGATCGAGTGACACATGTCCTGAAGAACGCATTGATATGTGAAATTACAATCCCCATGCAGTGTTAATTCTTATATCCACACCGTCGATGTGTATAAAGGCATCGATATTGAGCACACCTATCGTATAAATATCGAATTTTTTTAATATATCTCAAAAAATTACAATATAAAATTACAGAAGTACGTTGCCAGTCAGTTTAAATGAAACAGTTCAGAATGAATGCTACTCAAATACAAACACACACATATATATATATATATATATATATATATATATATATATATGTGTGTGTGTGTGTGTGTGTGATACACACTTGTGTGTTAGTAGATTTTATATGCCAACATTTTTTCGATTATTTAATGCCTGATTTTCTATGTGAGTATCAAATTCACTGCTCAATAGAAATGATATATGGGAATATCCTTGTTAACTGCTCGCCGAGGTGCCTCTGTGTGTCTTGCGTTTCAACCTATAAAAATTTATCAATCAGGTGTGCCTGCGTATGTAAGTAATACGGTTCATATGTAAATTAGAGGGTCAAAAAAGAATACGTCAGGAAGGTATCAGGTTATCTTGATTTACATTTTGAACTTCGTCTCATGTTAAACGTCACCGGGAATTGCTTGACATGATCTTCTTTAGTTTTCTTTTTAAAGTCAAAAATCATCGGCAATTTCGGGTCTGTTCCTGTTTTCTTTCGCATCGCCCAAAATGATATCCATTCCTTTGCTGTCAGCTAAAGGAAACAGAGTAAAGTTGGAACGTCCCTTCTGATGTAAATTAAATTTTTGGTGAAGTTTTACAATGGGATTGCAACCAGGAATAAATATCTTAATTTTTTTATTAAAATTATGGGTTATCCTCCCTGATGAAGAATACTATATTTTTATTTGATTTTATAAAAGTTAAGTATCTCTTGTTTGCTATGGATATTAATTGTAAATTGAAACCATTGGAAGCCAAAACAAATATGCTAAAACGACGTCATTTCTTAAAACTTAAATAATGAAATTCGTAATCTGCAGTGCTTAATTCGTTTTGCAGGGTGTCCAGTAAAAAACAAAAAAGCGGCAAATTTATATCACTGTTTTATCTTTCAGGAATAATTGACCTTGAATAACCATGAATAAATTTATTGAATATTCATGACCATGAATAATGATTCGTCTCTCGCGTAATGACTTAATTCTGATTGGTTCTTTTATGATTAATTACTGCTCAATATTGTGACTCGTCATTTAAAGTTTATTTTCACACAAGTTTCAGCTTTCGTTCTGCACTTTTCGTATGGCTAAACAACTCACTGCTGATTTTTAGGATCAGGTTATCATACTTTTCAAACAACAACAACAACATCGTACGGCGGATTGACGAAATGTGCAGAAATTCTTCCTGAATTTTTCAGTCACATCAGTCGTCACGAGTTTTCAACGATTTTCTCACGACTTTCTGAATTTACCGCTTTTTTATTGGGTACCTAGTAGTATAAAAGAAGACAATTCCAGATTACGAATTTAATATATATATATATATATATATATATATATATTAAGAAATCGCCTAATATGAGCATATCTCATTTTTTTAGGGGGATCAATATAAAATGAATTTACATAGTAAACTAGACCCCCTATTTACTTTTATAAAATTTCATTCTTTTTTATATTCTTGATGTTTACATTTTAATCTTTAGTAATGTGAAAAAGAAAAGAAAAATCGAATATTTATGATAATAGAGCCTATTGCATAATTCCACCATTTTTTCTTCAGTTAGAAAATGTGTGAACCAATCGTAAATCAGATCGACTCTGTTGTCGTGCAATGGCGAGTTGCATTTCGTGCATCTATTTTATGGTGAGTTCGTTCTTTAGTGACTATACGAGGAAAAGGGGATTCTAGTAAAGTGACCATTCTCCAATAAGTATTTGATATTAAAGGAATCATTCATCGGGCGACACATCTTTGAAAACAAACCTGGTTGATAGTACTGACATTTGAACAAAAGCAACCAAAATATTTTAGATATTAATCAAAAGTGTTATGAAGTGTAAGCGCTGATTTCATTATCAACACATTCCGATCAAATGTTTATCACGAGATTTGAACTTTTCATTAGTTTATATTTTATAAACACCAATACTTTCTTTGCAGTCTTCAAAAAGTTCAAAAGCATTTTTGTAGTCTTGTGAATAATTATTTTACACCCTACAACATCTTTCCTCACGGACGAAACGTCACAAGTCTATTGTTATTCCATTGCTATTTCCATGGAAAATGCTCTAACGAGCAACATGCTTTAATACCACCATTACCAACCTTTGCAGTCAAGATAAACCATACCACTCAGACAAGGTCGAACCATCCTTATTTCCTTCGTTTTCCATTGTTAAAAGAAACTTTCATTCGGATAGCTTCTAAGTGCCGATGTTTTGTGGAACATACTCCCGAAAGGTTGCTCCCAGGGTCACAACAATCTTGGCCTCTGCAATTCGAGGGTTATCTATCTTGCATATCCTCATTATCTCCTTCATTTTTACGCCCATAAATCAACCTCATTCTATGATCCTCTACCTTTAGCGGCTCTAGGACCTTGTATTGCGTGGGCAGTAGTTTTAAAAAACAAACTTTGTCAATTAATTACGGTCAGTGGATTTGTGCAAAATCTATGTTACCATCATCCGATACGTGGAAACGTAGATTCTCTTCTGCGATATTTAAGAGACTCCCCATCTCTTCTTTGGAACAACTGTTTATTATAAACGTGTAATTTATACATTTTTCCACGCTTGCAAAATCGTATGCAGGTGTGAAGTAACGTGCTTTCGCATTCGGTCACCGGTGTGGCACCTTGCATTATTAGAAATATTCATAGAAATATGATTTAATTTTTTCTTACTCGGTTACTAAACAGGTTGTTGATTTTTTTTTTTAAAACGGAAAATAACTGAGTTGGAAATAATTCACTAAGATTGTACTAGACGATCTTAAGGGAAGAAGAAGGAAAGAAAAGAAAAAAGAAAAGAAAGAAGAAGAGAGAAAAGAGTTGTAAAATGCATGACCCAATTGAGGGTGGGGATAGGAGTCAGAAAGAGATTTAGGTCAGCGTCTTGGCCGATTTTCGAAAGACAATTGGAAGAATAGAATTATAAATAATAAGAAGAAAGAAAGGGAAAAAGACATGATATCAAAACGGGCCGCTTGATGGAAGCCAGATATCGGTCAAAGCACCTAGCCTACTTTTTGCATGGAAAGACACCTTATCAATTTGGATAAAGAGAAATTTTGGGAACAATGAAACAATCTTAATCAGAGAAAAAGTGTCTTTGAGTTGAGTTGGAGTTGCAGTTGGAGTTGAGAGTTGGACCGCGGGCAGGATGGAGCCTGAACGCGGCCATCAGGCCCGATTCACTCGCCCCTTGCGGGCAGAAGAATCCTCTCAGACAAGAAATCCTTCCAGCCCAAGTCGAAGACAGGAGAACTTCCAGCCCAAGTAGATGAAGAAGAAGATTGCCTGAAAGCCTGAGAAGAATTGGAGATGCAGACAAGCCGAAAGTCGATGAGAAGTTAGAGTTCATCCCCGACGGCAGCGAGAAAAGAACCCTCAGACAAGAAGAACTTCCAGCCCAAGTAGATGAAGAAGAAGATTGCCTGAAAGCCTGAGAAGAATTGGAGCTGCAGACAAGCCGAAAGTCGATGAGAAGTTAAAGTTCAGCCCGGACGGCAGTGAGAAGAGACCACCTCAGACGACAGAGAGTTGCGGCTAAGTTGAAACAAGAAATCTTCCACCAAGTTGAAACAGGAAAACTACCAGCCCAAGCAGACGAAGAAGAAGAAATACAACTCAAGTCGGAGAGAAGAATCAACTGCGAATGATCGATAGAAATTAGCCCCAGTGTCGAACTGAACCACACCCGACATACATACATGATTCTAGAAAGTAGGTAATTCGACATTTTTCTATTGTGTGATAGAAGCTTGGTGCCATAGTCCACAGAGCGGGTCGGGAAATGAGAACAATTTTGTTTTTATGTAACGGACTTTAAGATATAAAAGGTTGTTACCCTTTTATCAGCAATTTTGTTTGGTGTCGTGAGTTTTATTTTAATTGTGTTTTGCCACCCCGTCGGACTCAACTTGTATCGGCCCCGATCCCTGCTGGTCCCGTCTGTCTAAGATCTAAACACAGCGGGGTAGACAGACCGGAGATCGGTATAGTTGCTTTAGTGACCAGGTATTGGAAGAGTCGGGAAAGGCGAGGCTGGTGATCATCTGACCAAAGGGTTGGAGCGGCACGCTTGGACCCAGGAGGAGCGACCAGGAGAAGCGACGTCACCGTTGGCGCCGTAAATCAAAGGATCCGACACTGGGCCAGGTGTGTAACACACGGTGTTGACTTCAGGTCAAACTCACACCTGGCTTTTTTTTGTATAAAATTGAGTGCAGAACCTATTCTGGCATAATACTATGAGAAGTTACTTATAGTAGTTTTGTAAATCAGCCACAAATTATTCTGTACACTCTTCCATCTCCCAGAATAATGGAGAGACTGTGATAGATCAAGATCTCTTTTCACAGAAGAAATCATTGATCTTTTCATTCAGAATATTTCTAGGCTCTTCCATATTGGCTATTTAAATCTCCTAAACGAAGCCTTTTCAATTATTAAGTTTTAAATTAGCATTTCTTCACATTTTAAGATCCACGCTCTTAATTGGCGATCTTGAAATATCGATCCAGAAATTGCAATAAAAACCAACAGAAATTAATCTGAATGAAACAGAAGTCTGAAATTTATTGAAAATTCATCAGAGGCAATATTTGGATAATTTACTTCTATTAACACTAGAGAGTGTAAACAACAGAAAAAATAGTGGTTTATTAGGCGCAGGTCGGTTGCAAAGTAGTATTTGCTCCTCCACCAAAAATCAATGTGAAATGTCTTAACCCCCCCCCAACCATCGATATAAAGGTTACTCCCGAGTGAAAATATTCTGACAACGGGCCTTATCAGGTATTGGAGACAACTAGATATTGGCGTTATATGGTTAGGATTTGAATGATTCCTAAATGTTGTCTTCTCTTACTCATTTGTTGCTGTAACTGCAACTAATAAGCTCGTTCCGAGACTAAGTGATGCGAGTTCGAGTCCCGCGGCAGTCAATGAAATCTGCTTGTAAATGATTGTCGAATCATGAGCTGACACTTGCAATAAACAATCTAAATTAAAAATCAAAGAAATAAGAAAAATAATGGTTTAACTAGTAATGTTATTACATGTTTATCATATGTTTTTAATCATTTCACCTCAAGCAAGGTGATAATTCCACTAAGGCGCAATGAGTTACTGAGAGTGGACGAGAGTGAGAAGAGAAGAACAGAAAAAAAAAAAAAAAACAGCGCCCAGGAAGACAGAAGATCGTCATTGAGTTTGCATTTAAATTTTTCAAGATTGTAAGTGGCGGGGAAGAAATTAAGCGTACGATAATTCCACAGGTGAGAAATACCAGGAATTAATCTATTAGAATTAGTTCAACAGTAAATCTGTGGGACCAATTAGCCAAATTAATAGAACTTTCAATTCGAGGCACTAAGGAGAACAGCTCACCAGAACAATAGCCACGTAAATATGTATGGAAAAGACAAAAGGAAGCAACGTCATGACGGCGAGAAAATGACTGGAGTCCCGATGCCTATTTCAGCATTAAAACGATGTGACCTAGTAGGCAATCTAATAATAAGCTAAACTTCATGCGATCAAGGTATTATAGAGGAGAGCTGGTTATAATAACTACCATGAAAATATTTATAGAAAAACAGAAGGAAGCCACGTCATAATGGTGGGAATGAGATTGGTCGTTATCAAAGTCATTTACTTGGCGTTACCATGACTTCAGGAGAAACCTCGAGAGATAAATTTGTTTATTTAAGTTGCCAGCATAGATATATAATATTTTCTGTCACCAAACGTAATGGCCTCCTCGCCGATTTCTCGTTTCTAGGTGAGCCTTTTTTATCGTCTATCACCGGCTTTCAACCTTCCCATGGCATATGTTGAGGCCATTTCACTAGTTTAGACCTTTTATATTTACGACCCGTCATACCACAGTGACTAACCATCTCATTTCATTAGTAAGAAGGACGTTCCACTGAGACAGCTTCTTCCCGAGAACCGCTATTTTGTTGAACAGACTCCCGAGGGTATACTTCTTAGATTTCTTGGCTTACAGACATATCACATTGAAACACTGATTGTTGTACGATCACCGAAGTTAAGCAACATCGAGCCTGGTCAATACCAAGATGGGTGACATCTTTGGAATACCAGTGGATGTAAGTTTCGAAGTGAGGGTGTTGTTATGGATAATGGCTCTGAATTGGAAATCGAAGAGCCACATTTCAATTTCAACTCATACGTCCATCTACGTCCTTCTCATACCCCCGTCTATTACTTCCTTAAAATGACTTCATTCCGTAACTACCTGGCTTAGGTTCTAAGTTATGTACTTTTGATTTTAAAAAGAAAAGTTTAAATCATTTTTTCTCGAGAAGTTCCATCATTTACGGTTTGTTATTCTTTTTTCACTTTCTGGTTCTCTTCTATACTAGACGAGTGTGGTCGAACAACTATAATAACAGTAATAAGAAAAATAATAAGAAATACAAATGATCATAAACGCATCAAAATAAATTAATATCCCTGTTCACTCTAATCATACACAAATGTAGAATCAATATGTGATCAATTTTGAGTTTTTTGCTAAATAAATATGCCTACCGGTTTCATATAGCCTTTTTAACTATATAAATTACGATCAGATTCATGAAGAACTATTGGGATAAATACATAAGGAAGGGGATTATGTAGAAAAACAGGTATTGTGTACAATGAAGTTTTTTCTTTCGTCATCTGGCTACAGACTTAATTATGTGCCTACTTATGCTAACCACTACCTCAAAGGAGGTGTACTGTGTTGGTGTTTAATCAGCTTATCTTCGTCGAGGCCAGGGTCAAACGTGTGTTGTAGAGGTCAGGATATATAGGTGCGCAAAATCAATAGGTTTCACTCGCACATCTTGCACGCCGACAACTAACAACCTGGTTACAATATCAGGAGTTTACAGCGCACTCGGGAAGCTTACGATTAGCCGTGAAAGCAAAAAACAAATTTTGCGTTTGCGTCTCCAACGCAGACCTCAATTTAGAGTGTCGTGTTATTTGACAATACTGGAAGAGACTATGCAATTGTCAATTCCTTTTCTATGGTACGTCCATGAAGTCGTTCTGAATGGACAATATACAGCCCATGAGATTAATGAAAGCGCCACCCAAAGACACTCTTTCTCCTTTTTATTAACGATCCGCCTCGGAACATTCTTAGATCAGGGGATCGTCAAAATTTTTCGACCAGAGACCCTCCTTTGTTTCTCATCCCTCCTCAGCGACCCCTATTTAAAATATCTTTTAACCTTAAAATTCGCACTTACGTTGCAATTAAAATGGTAACTAAAATATATGTAAAGTTAGAAAATTTGGATCATGTTCAAAATCCTCACCACCAGGACTCATCAAGTTACAAAGTTTTCTCTCAAAATAATTTAAGAACAACTTGCAATTCTCAATGTAGCATTAGTCTCATCAAAATATGGTAAAAGCCATTTGGTTTGATCTAAGGTTTTTTGATTCTGCTGATCCTCGATCTCAGTGTCTTTCTCATTTCTGCACCGAAAAATACAACATACATATGCACTCACTAAAATTTAGCTTAGTGTCGTTCTCAAATCGACCACCACTAGACTCCTTGATTATTATCAACCCCCTGAAACTATTCACCGACTCCTGAATGCAGATACTGACTCAGTTTACTGAAGTTCCTCCAAAAATCAACATAATCCAAGCCTGGCACCTGATCTCTCTAGCACAAACAGTTCAACGAAGGAAAACCGTCTTGATATTCTCACTGCCTCAAAAATCAACTTCGTATCATTTCATCAGACACAGGGTTTTCTCTAGTCATGATGAAACATGAGCATCTATTGGGGCTAAAATTTAGACCAGACCGCAAGTGGAACTCCTATATACGATCGATTGCGAAAAGAAACTGGAAGAATGGTGGCTATCTCTTCCGTTCCAGAACTTAACTGACCCTTCTTGCCATGCTTAGTCTTTACAAGAGTCAGATTAGATCTAAACTTGAGCATTGCTGTCATATATGGGCTTAAGCCGCCAAATCCTCTCTTTCCACCCTTGCTACCGTCTAAAGTTATTTACACGAACATTAGGGGGGATGAAATATTTTATATCATGCATTCTCTTTCTTAAAATTCAACGTAAAAATCTAACACTACTATATCGCTATTTCCATGGCAAATTTCCATTTTCTGTGTGCAGGGAGTCGAACCATCCTGTTTTATGTCCTGCGTGCAATATTTTGCGGTGATTAGTCTTAAGTATCTTTTCATTATTATTTGCAGCATCAAGATATAAATGAAAAGTCTTACTTAATTGGCTCACTTTCGAATGTGAAAGTAAATATAATGATAGCAAAGTTAAATACTATAGACAAAATGCTACAACGACATAAACTTAATTAACGGAATAACATAAGGTGTTTCGGATCATTGTTGTACCAGTCAACTCAGACCATTAAATGAACAAACATTACGACGTAGAAATCGTAGAACATGAAATATCCTAATTAGATGCTAAAAGTTAAGA
Source organism: Acanthosepion pharaonis (assembly GCA_903632075.3). Lineage (NCBI taxonomy): Eukaryota > Metazoa > Mollusca > Cephalopoda > Sepiida > Sepiidae > Acanthosepion > Acanthosepion pharaonis. The sequence continues at coordinate 245,293 of CAHIKZ030000084.1, read as the reverse complement.
GAAGGGAAAGAAAAAGGCGTTTTTCCATTACTCTGTCATCAAGGAAATCGACGATTACACAAATTAACAGTTCAGGGAACAAACTACTTAAAACAGAGAGCTAGATGCACAGAAACTTAAGAATAAAAATAAAAAAAAATTGTAACAAAGACAATAATTGTTCAGCAGACAAATCAAAGAAATCAGCGACAAATGCACACGGACATGAATACGCAGAAAAGACCTAAAAAAACTGAGTAGCTTCTAACAGCGGCAACCATCTTTCTTTATAATACTAAAACTGTGAACTTTGATTGCTTGCTTGTGTGTTTGCCACCGTGCAAACGAAGTCTCATATAGAGAGAGAGTGGGGGAAAGAAAGATGTAAATTGATTATCATGTAGGAAGGGTGGAGAAAAGGAAATGGTTTGTATACATGAATTGAAAGTGATACGAAAAGAAAAAAAACACACTTCCCACCTCTAACTCTTCCCACCCCTCACTCTTTCCCACCTCTCTGCACCATCCTGTGCCTGCTTATTTATATTTCAGTTTTCTTTAAACAAACAATATTTTTAATATTTAAAAAAAATATCTTTTGCTATATTTTGAATATTTTCAAGTTAATATGATTTAAAAATACGATTTGTATATGCAGTTAGTATTTTTATTTCAACTTTCTTCCAACAGACAATTTTTTAATGTTGAAAGCAACTTCAGTGTTTTATAATCTGAACATTCAGTGACTCAACACGTCACGGGTAGTAAAAGTTTGTGAATCGCGCGTCCGTCGGCCGTATAATGAGTTAATTTCTATCCAGCTCTGTCTTTCCACCTCTATCTTTCCTCTTCTCTCTCTTCCCACCTCTCTCTTTCTACTCTGTCTTTCCACCTCTCCCTCTTTCCTCGTCTCTCTTTTTACTTCTCTGTCATTCCACCTCAATGTGATTACGTTCAATCTTATTTATATTTCAGCTTACTTAAAAAAAAAAAAAAAAAAAAAAAAACAATATTTAAATATTTAAAAATATTTTTTGGCATATTTAAAAAAAGTATTTTCAAGTGAATATGATTTAAAAATATCTTTTGGCATATTAAAAATATTTTTAAGTTATTCACTTAAAATATTTTAAAATCAGACTAAGATTTAAAAATGCCAGTTTGTTATACAATAAGTAAGTATTTTTATTTCAACTTTCTCCAAACACATTTTTTTAATGTTAAAATGATCTTTTACTAACATCCCACGCCATGGTGATAAACAAAATGACAGATGTACATAAGATTTATACTACGTTATTTGATTAATTGCTCTTAGTAACTATAATAATTATATTGCGATCGACTGTAATGTCAGCGAACACCTTAAGGTACACATACTGAAAAATTAGCCAAAATGCAGCAACATTTCCAAACCCATGAAGATAAATTAGTCAGTGCCATGCACGATACAAGCTTAAGCGATCATGTATCTTTTGATACATGACTGACGAGGCAGATTTTTCCCTCAGTAGGTTGCCATTTCTTTCTGCGGTAGACCAGTTGCCACCCAAGGCTGTAGAATCTAGTCTGTCCTGCTATTTACGCATAGCTGAGAAGAAGAGGATTCATATATTTCCCAAAGGTCGTAACGTAAGTGAATGTAATGGATTCGACTGGAATTTGAACTCGGCTCACCGATTTCTTATCCATTACTACACCGTACCTCCTCTTGGGGAACGCATACAAGAGCGATATTTATTTGTGAAAATACGAAATGTGACACAAGGCCAAAAAGGAGGATGTGGAAAAGGACGGTCCTCTGTCTTAAATTGCAACTTAGCTAGCCACAATCACTGACAGAAATATACAACAATATTCCTAACACCAAAGCAACGCATTTTTACTTATTATTTTTACTTCAACCACCATATACCTCAAAGTCTCTAAGAAAAACCTGACTAATCCCCTTTGTTGTTTTATTCCCCTTCCCCCAAAGATATGAATTGTACACAGACGAGAGCTCATTAGAACAATTAGCATGACAGTATTTATATAAGAGGTACAGGAAATCTACATTACGTAAGTGGGAAAGTGACTGAAGCCGAGATGCCAGGTCAGTACCAATAATATTGCTGATGCTTTGAAATTTATCAAGAATCTCTAAATATACAGCTGGAGCAGCGGACCAGCTGCATCCAAACAATGGACGAATGGTTGACTTATAAATATGAAAAAGTTTCAAGCACGAAACAATGACCCGAATTTCTTAGCAGCAGACCTCGTAATGGATTCAATATCGTCTTTCCACGTCATATCAGCTGACAATGTTAGAACGGGATCTTTCAGATGTTTACCAGTGATAAGTTTCGTTTTGTAGGTGTTACAATTAACAAGTTACTCCTTTCCTAAGTTTATGAAGAACTATTGGACTGAGTATATAAAGAAGGAGATTATGTTGGAAAATAATTATTGCGTAAAATAGAAAAGTTTGTTTCGTCATTTGGCTACAGACTTAATTATAAAGCTACTCTAAAGCAGGTGCACTGGGTTGGCGTTTAATCAGCTTATCTTCGTCGACTTGGGTTGTTGCAGAAAAACAGAGTTCAGAAAATATAAGTTCGGAAAATCAATAAGTTGCACTCACACATGTATCACGCTGACAGTTATTCCATTAGTGTGAAACTCAAGCGTTTAAAAAGAACTCACGACGTTCACGATTGGCCGTGAAAGCAAAAGCAGATTGCGTGCTTACGTCTACAACACAGACCTCATCTAGGTGGGTTGTGTTTTGTGACAGTACTAGAGGACCGAGGAGATTTGCTACCTATTTACTTCAGATGTCAGACACAAGAGCGTGAAAAAAAAAAAAAAAAGACTGGAATGGAAATGTGGCGAAGATTTAGTCACCGGGAAGACGACATTCATGAAAACAACGAAGATAGTGAAAAGACTGCTGGAGTATTAAAGAGATTTAATGTCTCGGATATAATCCACAAATTATTACTATTTATGCGAACACTCCTGGATTGAACAACTACAGCAGGTATCAAACATAAGCCTCACATTAACAAAAACACAATCTCATAATACTGACTCCCATTAATACTCAATATACGGACAATTATTTATTTATTTAAATCATTTAATGCGTTCCAAGGTAGCAATTAAAAAGAATCGGTTTTAAATGATAGGTTAATAAAAAAAAAAAAAACTGAAAAAGAACGACAATTCTCATCTGAATCTATCTGACATATTTATTTGTATAACATTCGTCCATGCTTTAGATATTGCTGCCACATATGTCCCGGTACTCCTGCTGTATAGTTTGAGATTCTTTATAAAATCAAAAGAAGAATCAGCAATATTATTGTTTCTGACCTGGCCTCTCGGCTTCAGTCACATTCCCACCGCCGTAATTTAGCTTCCATGTGCCTTCTTTCTAAATATTTTCATGGAAATTATTCGGACGAACACTACACTATCGTACCTAGACTTTATGGATTTGAGAGCAGTACTAGATTGGCAGCAAGGTCTCTTCAATTGAATTCGCTAAATGTAACAGTTTACTTTCCATAGAACTCGAGAACGAACTGCGCATTCAAAATCGATTCATTCTTACAGACAATAAATGCTCACCGCCGTCAAAAATTCACTACTGACAATGATTTTTCACAGAACTCAAATTTGGCAAACACAAGCTTCTCTCACAGACGAAATGTCACCAAAATCTCGCTGCTCTCTCGCTACTTCCATGGAAAGTGCTCAGATGAATTAGCTTAGTTCATCCAAAACTAATGTTCACGGTTAGGATCCACCTGCATTGTGATAAATTCCTTCTGTATTCCATTAGTGAGTTGTAAGGTCCACTCGAGCAGCTTTTTCCCGCGAACCGACTCACAAACGTATGTTTTCTCGATCACTAGAATGTTAAACTGTTCAAATCAAGGGTTGACCGTTATCTTCCCGACATATTTACATAAACTATGTCTCTTATTCTTTAACCCTCTACCGTGAGAGAAGCTGTACTTTCCAAAAGCTAAGTAAAGTATTAAGAAACACAATAATTTCGTTAGAACCTAAGAAATGAGTAATAAACTGTTATGTAATATCAGTTCGCCTACATGACAGTGAATGCTGGACAACCTCCTCACAGATGAAGAGATTTGAAGCAAGAGAAATGTGGTTTGTAGAAGGTGCTGAGAATACCTTGGACTGTAAGAAACGACGAAGATCTAGAGAAAATGGAAACAATAAAGACACATACTTAAAACCAGGAAGAGACAGCCGAACTTTCTAGGACAAATAATGAGGAAAAAGGTACTGGAAAATTCGATATTCACAGGAAAGATTGAAGGCGAGTGGTTCAGAGGAAAACAATGCATAACATACCTAGCGAGCTTGAGTAAATGGATGGCTGAATTGGTTTAGGATATATAACAAAAAGACAACATTTATTTAAAGCTGCAAAGGACAGGGAATTGAGGAGAACCGTAATAGCCAACATCCAGAAATAACAGGGCACATAGAACGATTTAAGTATGTAAATTTTTATTAATAGTGATCTACTAAGTTTCACCGGGATGTGCTTACCGCTGTCTTTTCTACACATTTTCATGGTAATTGTTCTGATGAGTTTTCCTCCTTTGGTGACTCGACTATATGAATTTAAGTATATTACTGTATTGTCAGCTAACTAGATGCAACCGTCTGTTCTAATCTAATAATTTCTTTTCTAGCCTTTCTCGCTTGTGGAATTCAGTTCCGATTTCTTGCTTTTCTGCCAAAAAAAGTTAAATTCAGCCCTAGCCGCCATCTTATATACTCCAGGATGCAATTCTTTTATGATTCTTTCTCTTCACTAAAGCCTTCTTATTTTCTTTCACACTCAGTAGCCAGATGCCTCCTAGAGATATCGTCGCCTTTCTTTGTGTGAAATGATTAAAAATAAATTCACTACTATTGTATATTTGGCTTATCAATTCAGTTATCAAAGATGTGCGGGTCGCATAACGCTTTTTTGGCGTTGAAAGTGAAGTCAACGAGCAGTGTTCAAATTCCGGGTTAGTTTGTTATGTTCACTTTAATGCAAATGCTCTCTTATCTTCCTCTCATAGTCAATTTTATTAACAGGTTAGATTAGGTTCTGTAGCCTTTGATGACATCCATTCTAAGCGAAGAAAAAACTCGGAATACTAAACCAGACAATGGTAAAAAAAAAAAAACTTCACTATATTTCTCAAGAATACATGACAATGTAACAATAATAAATACAATTAATCTGTGAAGAATCAAAATACGTATATGGCATTAAAATATTCAAAGTTGAGTATACTCATCTTTGAAGAAATTCTGAATTTAACTTCTATGAACAGTAATGGAGAACATGCAGTAATCATTGACCGAAGTGTTAGCAATTTCGTCGGTTGAAATCATTTTTCAGGAATTTACTTTTCTAAAGTGCACTATTATCACACTTTCTTATAAAACTTTTGTTTAAGTCCTCTTGACATTATTTTCTCTTGTTATTTCTGTAGGGAGTCTTAAGGATGCTTGGAGACACACACACACACACATATATATATATATATATATATATATATATATATAAAAGAGAGAGAGAAATTCTGTATTAGATTTTCGACGTTTTTCTTTTAGTTTGCAGTTAAATTTCTATTTCCGACATGTACTCAGTATATGCCGGGGTTAAATGAGACTGAAAAATTATATTTTCGTCGGTCGAAATAAGCTTATTCATTATATGAAGTGATTTTGGATTTTATTGCGTATTAATTTTTGCTCTAATAATAAATACATTGAGCTCTTTTTGTAGAACAGTATTAATATTTTATATTACTAGGATCCACTTGGATTATATACTAACGGATTTATTACCTTTACTCTCTCTCTCTTTCTTTATATATATATATATATATATATCAAAGAAAGCAATAATATTTTATATAAGCAAATAATTGTTTTCTTGCAATTTCAGCCAAACTAGTTAAAATTTGTGTTTTATGTGAATTATTTGTTTTCATTTTTTTTTATCCACTAATCACTTGAAATTGATTCTTTGGTGTCGTTTGCATATAAATTGAAACGTTTCAAAAACTGATATTGCCAATATTCTAGCATAAATAAATTTCTGTATTTCTTATAATAATTTAATCCCAAAGAAGACTATAAAGCCACGAAGAAGCAAGGGGAATATTGAGTGTGAAAGAATCTGAGAGAAGACAAGAAAAGAACATGTGTCAAGAAGACAAAATATAACAATAATGGATTCAAATGTTTGAAGATCAACGTTGAATGGAAAGCAAGAAGTTGGAAGTGAGTTCCACAAGCGAGAAGTGCGAGAGAATGTCTATTGTAATATAATCTTACATTCTGTAATATTTTGTCTCTATATGAGGTATATTACTGACTGAAATTTGATAACTCTCAAACCGCCATCTTTATTTGCCGTCATCCTTCAGGACTTGGGAAGTCAAGAATCTCCACAGCGTCCTCTCCTCTAAGCAACGTATATCGTTTTATCGTCGCTCTAATTTCCTTCTGTTCGATCTATTTACATAAACTCGTAAAATAGGTTATTTGCTCTGTGTGTGTCAATCCTTCCTTCAGACCGTTGTACTTAACTGATATGTCCCTTTAAGACATAAACAATCATGGCTTCCCAGCGATTCTAGTGAATTTCCATGGTTTCCTCGTAAAGATAAAACAGTTTCCCTTTTGAATTTTCCATGGTTTTGAAATCAATCATTCTTCTCCGAAACTGTGGTACTTCGATGTGATGTAATGATTAGCATCTTGTCTCACTAAATCAAATAGCAAGTGAAATCTTCACTTGGTGCACCACAATTTTGGCCTTTGGCTACATGTATGCTACGCTAAGAAAATCATTTTTGCGCACTTCGACACGGTGCAGTGGTTGACCAGATTCCTCGCTAGATCAATTCCGACTGAACAGAGTTCGATAGCCAGTGGGTCCTCCATACTTTCAAACTTGTGACACATCTATCACCATTCTTGTTGTCTGCCACCCAAGTCGAGAGAGTCCTAGCGTTTAATTGGGGTGGAGCATTATTGTAAAAATGAGTGCGGCAAGCTATGCCTGTATTTATTTAATCATTTCACTGCAAGCAAGGCAATAATTACACTAGTACGAATAGAGTTACAGGGAGTGTAAGTGAAAGAGAAGACTGAAAATAGGGAGGATTAAGGAAAGGACAGAGGATGGACGGGTCTCAAGAAGACAGAAGGCGACAGTTGGCGTTGTATGACATTTTTGAAAATTGTAGTTATCAGGGAAGCAAGGACAAGGAAGAAAATTTCATAGGTGAGAAGTGCGAGAAATGAAACTGTTGGAATAGCAGTAGTGGTTGCAGTTAGCTATTCCAACAGTACAAAGGTGGGGCTCAGATGATAATTTAATAGTACGCTCAAATTCATGTATTCGGGACACTAGCCGAGATGCCTGTGCTGGATCGATTACATTGCAGATCATTCTCTGGATTTTTTCAAGAATCTCTAGATGTACAGAAGGAGCACCAAACCAGATGTGGCAACAGTATTCAATGCATGGAAGAATGGTAGATTTTTATATGTGGAAGATAGATTCTGACGCGAAATATAAGGCATGGTAGAGTTACACAACATTCCATGCAGCAGATGCATCTATTGATTCGGTATAGTCGCTCTGCTTCATGTAAGTTGAAAACGTGAGCTCAAGAAGGCATAGAAGGTGTGGCTCTCCTGAAGTCTAGCTTCAGCTATGCTGATAGCAGTCACATAAGTTTTTGTGGTGGTTCAATGAAAGCAGTTTTGGAGCGGTTAAAATTTAGTCTTCAGATTACTAGTGTTGAATTTATTACTATTTTATGGTTATACATTTACTATTGAAAAGCACTGTAGAGATTTCTTACGCATAAGGATTATCTTTCAAAGACTTGCGGGTTTAATCGACTTTTAAATTTCTCTTTTACAGTCAAAGTACATCTCTTATGTTACGACACCTCTTTCACAGTCTGTCAAAATTAAATACTTCAGTCCTGAGGTCAGTTTCACATTAGACAATTTGAAAAAAAAATCGATGACTATAGTACGCTTAAGGCTTAAACTCGACTGTAATTTTCTTCTCAAAGAAGAAGAGACAGTGTTAACTCCTCCCAGCATGATGATTCGTTTCAACAATAGCTGATAACTGTCAATATTTGCGTCAGTTCGATAATGGCCGATGGTACCTAGCACATTTCATTTCATACACACATAAATTGTAAAAATCTAAAACTAATTTCGTCTCCCTTGCTAGGTATCATAACTGGTCACTTATAAGACAGCCGTCAAAACAACCGCATTGTACTTGAAAACTTAATCGTTTGATATTACAAAGCGTGATGGATAAATTGTTGTCTAAATTATGCAAAAATGAAAATAACACTGACATCTCATTTTAACAGATATATTTACCAAAATTACGCAAACATATCTTGGAATAATATAGAGTAAATTTATTCAATAAAGTCGCCATTGGCTTCAACAACAGTATCTAGACAATTTCGGATTCCCTGGAACTCTTCTGGACGGTATCCTTTATATATTGGTGAACGCTGCCATAATCATTGCCATCAGATCATTTTTGGCGTTACAAGGAGATTTGTTGGTCTCTCGCTTAACTGCGCTCCACGCATAATTATCAAGATTGCAATCTGGAGAGTTAAGTAGGCAGATGTAATAGGTGGTATGGTCGCAGAACTTGTCTGACACCCATGACTGGGTTCTCCTGCTCATGTGGAATGGTGCAGAGTCCTGTTGCCAGACATAGTGTCTTTGATCAGCCAACTCTTCCCCTTGACATAGAGCAACAGTACCTCCTCAGAGCACTTTATGTAGTTTGCCGTGTGAGTCTGAGGCCCTCCCCAACAGTTTCGGGAGTTCTTTTTTATCAGAACGATCAGAGTGAATTTTCCGAACTGCTGTAACTTCGTAATCGCCATTAGACTTATCCAACTGCTTTCGAATCCTTTTCACTCTGCTCAGATTGACACCCAGACAACATGAAATGTTCAAGAGTTTCCGGTAAAAATACAGAATGCCGTTTTCAAATTTCTGGCGAAGTGAATTGCTTCATGATATTCTTTTTCTTACTGGCGGTATCCAAATAACCTTACTATACTGTGCAGTTGACAAAATACCCCCCCCTCCAAAAAAAAACAAACAAACAAATAACGTGCATACGCGAAATTAAAAAATAAAATGGCGACAATTTACTCATCGCACCCTGTATAATTATATTAAAGTATCATCATATTATACGCTGTACGCATGTTTCAAGTCATACAGATATTAGTTAAAGTTGTTATTATACAGTATAAGCACATTTAATTAAAGAAGGGGCGAAACGTTGTAAGCCTCTTTCTACTTTATTGGTATTTCCACGGAAAACCTTAAAACAAGCTACATTTTCCACATCTGAGACTCGTCACGCCGCGTACATTGAGGTGAACCACACTCATTCTCTTCGCATTCTATTAATGAGAAGTAAGTTCCACACGAAAGGCTTCTTCCCTCGAACTGGTACTCTGTGGGGCCAACATCCAAGAGGATGCTTTCCCGATCACTACAATCTTAACCTATTTAAGTCAAGGGTTACCCTTTATGTTTCACCCATAACCCTCTAAGCCCGTTCAGTACCCTTCTACATTGAATACCTCCTGGGATATGTATAGGCGAAACAATAGCAAAACAAACTCTTATTATTAATAAATATATTCGGCTGACGTAGTAAACTATCTGTAAAAAGTTAATAAATTAGACAAAAAGCATAAATAATGAACACAGCATTTTTATTAAAATTGAGCTTTTCATCTTAGTATCTTATGAACTTTCATAGCTTTGAATGTATTTGATTATTAATTTTGAAAATGTTTTCAAGACATTTATTATTATTATTCAGAGTGAGTAAGCAAGAGAGAGAGAGAGAGAAAGTATCACGCTACCAAAGTGATACTGGGGTATAAATATACGAAAACCAGTCTATCGATCATCGCTCGAATGTTATTAAAAGGTATACCAGACGCCTGCATCAAATATACGCGATATGGTGACAGGCTTTGATATAACCTATGCATAACGTTGCAGTTGGGATTCTGTTAAAACTACCATTACGTCAGAAAAGTCAATCGACTAAGATTGTCTTCGATTAAGAATGCTCTCTAGTATTCATAAGTGATTCCTTTCGCTATTCCATCCTTCCGACTTAAAAATAACAAACTCACCAGACACGTAACCATGATGCTACCCGCTATCAGATCCGTTCATGAACAGAGATGCACACATTGTCGTCCACGAGGGGACATACTGAAGTGATTCGGGTCAGGCCACTTACAAGGATAATCTGCGGTAGTGAATGTGATATTTACTTTAGCATATTTTAAATTCAGAATAAGTTCACTTATCGCACGGTTCTCACTCGTTTGTTGTCTTTTGTACATACGTAAAGGTTTATCCCTTGTTCCCTGTTTAGAATTGGGTTTCCGGTTGCATCTACTAAAGATTTCTCATTTCCTGCTTCTTTGTGGTATTATTGGATTGCTTGGGATGAAATGATTATAAAAAAATACAGAAATTTATTTATGCTATTTTTCACCTCAAAAGAAGTAGATAGGTTCGCCTATCGTCCGGTTCACACTCCTCCACGGTCATTTGAACAGGTGTAGAAGTTAATCCCTTAATTCCTCGTTAAGATTAGGTTTCCGATTCCTTATAAATTCTTCTCATTTTCTTTTACTGCCAGTAACTCCTTGCGTCTTAATGGATTTTATGCAGTAAAATGATTATAAAAAAGAAGCAAGACAAATCGATTATATGCTAACACCAATTAATTATGATAATAAACGACAAGAACAACCCATGCATCTTCAGTATAATCTTGTAGCGGGCCAACATTCCAAAACTCATGTAAGTATTATTATTATTATTGTTGTTCATTTAATTTTAGGTTTGTTTTATGTATTTATTTTTATCACTACAATAATGAATTTCATGAAATAATTTTAGATTAATGTTTTGAAACCGCGGTTGCCAATTTCGTGGATGCTGAGTTCCTGTGGCTACGACAGTATTAGTTACAACATAGCTATTCATAATGTTATTATTTAATTTGATTTATAGAGTGATTAAACGAATACTTTGTCATTATATAGAGATAGAAAGAAATATCTAGATTATCAATTTCAAAAGTTAAAAAAAATGATTTAAGAGTAAATTGTTATGAATTATAAAACATAAATATTAATCGGAGAGTCTAATCGCAATGTTGAACACAGAGACGTTCTATAATTTATCTTTGCCTTTAATGGAACACAATTCCTCTTTAGCTGAAGATATTTGTCTTTTTTTTTATAAAGACGGTATACAAAGCATGCTCAAATTTTAACGTAGGGTCTCCTATATTAATCATTAAATTTGAATAAAACTGAAAGGTTTTATAACACAATCCACAATACTGGCAAAATAAGAGAGCATTTATATAAAAAATATAGACCGAGTATTTAAGTCTAGGATTTTAGTTAATAATATTATGTTGTTCGGAATGTATTTCACCGTTTTGTATCGTAAGTCAACCAGCCAAGACAAAAATCAAGGTTGAGTAGTAGAAAATGGCGCTTATAATTAATTTAACCTCGTATTTATCAAACATTGTCATTTATAGTGTATGTGTCAGTTTAATTTGGAAAAATTTCAAAGAGAATATTTGAACCTGAAGGGCTTTCACTTGGCAGTAGACTTTTAACCAGCCACACCGACCTCTATGTTTTGCATCACACTGTTACAGGCGATGAAAAGTGGGTTGGACATCTATCTACCGAAGACATTGTTTTGTGTCTGGTGGAATGGAAGAGGTATCTTCCATTGTAATATATGTGAACATGGAAGACCCATCACTGCAGAGGTTTACTGCCAAACAACTTGATCGATGAACGGAAGCGTTATGTCGAAAGTGCTTTGCTTTGGTAAATAGAAAACATTATTCTCTAACATGACAATACAAAACTGAACGCTCTAAAAAATAATAAATAGGAATAGCATTAAAATAGAAACCAAAGAAATAGCATAGTTAGAATCGGAGACGTTTCCACTTCCTTCTTACTGGATTTCGCACCGACATGTTTTGATTTGTTTCGATCACTAGAACATTTTAAAAGTGGCAAAAGAAAATGAAAAGAAGAAAAAGGTTGAAAACACTCATTCGCATATATATTTTTCAGGGAAAAATCAGGTTTCTTTCAACGCGGAATCGAAAATTTGGGTTCCTGTTTGGTAGCAGCCGTTGAAAATGATTATATTTTTAAATGAAATAAATTTAATTTACATTAGATTTTTTTAAACTTTCTGGTGGAACCTAATTTCCCAACACCTTCGGATTGAAACTCTTTCATAAGGTTTTTAAATTTATGAATGTAGATCTTTAAAAAAGAAGTAAATAATTCGGAACAAACATACATTTTTTGCACATAAAGTGCGCATTTCGTCTTGTGTATAAAGAACCCATCAAATAAACAGAGGCACACAAAAGTAGATAAAATATTTAAAAGAGGACAGATTGTTAAAATAGATTACCAGCTTACTAGATACCGTGAAAATACTGAAACGCGCATGATTATATATATATATATATATATATGTTTATTTGAATAATCTGGACATATTTTGTCTATTTTTGATTTAATCCTCTCGAATTCTCTGATCAACTTCTTAATGTTGATATTAAACAAGATGCCGTACTTTGTCATTTCTTTTATTTTCCAAAGTAACTTTCAATCTCATCCCAGATCATCTTCAGGGGTGAATTGCTAAGACAAAAAATTAATGTAATTGATATTTGGGATTTTTTTGTAAATGCGCATGAAACGCGCTCTGTTATAATTATAAAGATGTACGAATGCGCCCCGCTTTTAATATAAAAAAATAACTGCTAAATCTGTTATGTTTTTTTTTATGTTTTATCTAAGGGAGGTAAGTTTGATATATATAATTGTAATAGTTGATCATATTATTCTAGAGGATTAAAATAAAAATAAAGAGACATAATATATCCAGATTATTCATCCTAACATGCTTGAATGAAGATATACACACGGATATATATATATATATATATATATATATATATATATATATATATATATATATATATATATATATATATATATTATTAGGGAAGAGGTTATAGTTGTTCCAACGAGAGAAAAGTGTATATATTAAAAGAAGAGTGAAACGGCAAACGTTTTTTTGGTTGTAAATTGGATGTTTTTAAAATATATATTCTGCTTTATTTTCCATAATTTCGCAACACACGTTTCGCGTCTCGTGACCTTCTTCAGGCAAAAATGGATATTTCCACATATTATTAAAGTGAATTAATTTTCCTTGTGTTTTTCGATGTTAAACATTCTTTTTTTGTGTGGTAGTGACACAAATGTCTTTCTTGGACTGGCAGTGAAAAAGTTCTTCTGCTTAAGGGGTAATAAAACAATTAAGATTCGTCCAAGAAAAGGTGAGGGAAGATATCTATGTTCTCATCTTTTAATGACAACTTAGATCTATTTCCATTTTTTGTACTGTGTGTGTTTTTTTATTAGGCGTATGTACACGTATGTATATTCCCTCTCCATGCATACATACTGTCTTATTATAAGGAATTAGTATACACATATATACATGCACACACACACATATATATTATATATATATACATACACACACACACTTCCTATGTTGTGTAGGGTTCGTGTGTGTGCTTATATGTAGTCTATTTGTTTTGCCAATCTGTGTATATATATTCGTGCTCTACAGATACCTACGTGTGAGCATTTACGCATGTATGTGAGCAGTCCGATCTCTGTATTTGGCCATCCCAGCTAAGAAGTCCGCCGCCAATACCACGCACATTTTCACAAATCATCCTCATTTTCTTCGTATTCCATTGATGTAAATTCCATTCGATACAGTTTATTTTCAGGAAACACTCCTTTGTGAAACCGACTCCCAAGATGATACTTCCCCGATTATTACAATCTTAACTTAATCTTCCCCACATATTGCCATAAACTGTACCTTTTACATTTTATGTCTATCTACAATTACACTTGGGCATTGTATAGGATGAACATTATTATAAAAATGCTAATTATTAGCCATTTCCTTATAAGGAAACATTTTGCATCCATTGACTGAGCAGCCAGATCTACGATCGGTTGAAATTTATAAAATCATTCTATCAATACAATTTTTCAGGGAAATAAGTTTCTCAAGTCCATTATCTTAGCTCTTTCTAATATTGATGGGTGGGTTCTTTCCTAAATTTTAGTTTGAAGTAGTGTGGAACTTTAACATCTTGAATATGTCAGTATTTTATTATCCAGTTACATGTGATATTCATTTTATTTGTTGCCGCTGATGTATTTTTTTGTTATTTGGTATTATTTCTTTGCGACTCTGTAACGCCAGTCCACAAAATCCGAATAAGTTTGCCCTTCGTCAAGATCCAAAGGTTGCATTTGGTCAAAGACAATTTTAAATATTGATCTGAGAAAGTTGTTTTCTACAGCAGCCAGTTTAGATATTTCTGAACGCTTTGGTGTCATGCATGACATCCACATGATGGACTTCATCTAAGTAGGTTATTTAAGAACGTAACTCGAGTCTTCAGATTAAGGTTTTAGTTTTATAGCAATTTGCAGGGTTAGGCAAAACTATATAACGTGGAGCGTTCCCTTATTTCTTATACTAAATTTGTTATAACTGATTCATACACCAAGGAATTTGAGGTGTTTAATTTTTACTAATTCCAACTGCTGAGTTTTTACGATGGATAAAGAATAGGTGCCATAATTGCTTTCATTAGAATTCCAAATCATTCTTTTTTATTTTGGAATGGTTTATCTTCAGTCCTATCTCATGGAACACAAGGATGCGGATATTGATTTTTTGTTCAAGATAATTTTTATTCTAAATATGAATACATATTTCGCCAGCATAGCTTCCCTCATCATCAATATATTGGCCTCGGGAGGAAAAGCAGGATTATTACTATCTCTTATATCCGTTTGGGATGTGGTATGGGATGCTTAAATGATCAGTGCCTATTGCTTCAGATCTGTCCTTTTAAATTTCTACCGTGTCGTACTATTGATGATATTTGAAAAGTTTTCCGTATAGGGATCCACGCCAAACGTGAACGATTTTGTGGACCGATAAAGTTAAAATGAAAAAGGCTTTAAAATTATATATATATATATATATATATATATATATATATATATATAAATATAAATATATATGAAACAGACACAAAGACAAACACTCTCTAGGATCAGGTCATTGGATTTTAGAAAATAATTTGATTTATGGTCCCCCATTTATCCTCAGAGATCCCAACACATTTCCTTACATACGATTTTATCTTTTAATCTTATCTAGACGGAGCAGGATTTCACGGCATAACGAGGTGTTTACAGATTTTCCACTTTGTCTTACTATCTTCACATTTGTTTCGGATACTATTACACACACACACACATATATATGTTGAAATCTTTCGTAGTCTGTATATGCTAACTAATAATTTCGAAGCCGAAACGTAAACAAAGCAATTAGTGGATACATTTTTCATTTTGACCATATTTATTAGTATAAACGTTATTTTAGTAGGTAAACGTGCCTTAGAAGAATCGATAACGACACGAATGTAAAAAAACAAAAAAAAGGTTGTCTCTTCGATTCCGACCGATAAAATTTCTTTAATAAGTATTTCGATGATCAAGGCCCGTAGGCATTAATTACCTTGTTAGTAAATAAAAAACAAATATCTACTAAAACATGAGCATCCACTCATAACGTTTAGAATAATAAGAAATGCTGTCAGATTGAAAAAATAACTATGTATAAATTACTTTGTTTACTTTTCCGGTAAGAAAAAAATATAAGTTAACACATATAAAGACCGAAAAGTCTCAGTTGATTTCTGATTTACTCTAAAAACTTCCATGTTCGAAATGGTAACGAGCGTCTACCAAAGACACCACCTCTAAACTGATGGAGACTATTTGATTCCTCATTCGATTTTCTATGAGTGAATCAATCATGTTACCCGATATCAGAATAACCTTATTTAGGTTCACTCACATATTGTACAATTTTGTCTTTAATATGTGTGAGATAAAGTTGTCCGCAACTTCGTGACATTTATACCTTTATTATATACTATTATATACCTATTTATAGTAGTTCTTGATTCTTGTCCTCTCTGACTTTTAAATACTTGTTGCCTCGTTTAAACTTGTAAAGTAGGAATCTGGCTACTTTTTCTTTGCTACTCTTGCTTCAGTAAGTTCAAAGTGTATTACATTTTTAAAGCATTCTTTTCTCTTTATATATCCCAGCGGTTTCAGCTTTCTTTTGATTGTTGACAACATATTCATGCAGTTGCTTTTCTCCTGAAGACTTCTATGTGTTTCATATATTCTGTTCATGATACCCACGAAATTCATGCCGAGAGCCACATCTCAATTGCTCCAAATTTTTTTTATTCATTTGTGATATAGCTCTTCAGTATTTATTAACAAGAGGTAGTATATTTTTATCAAAAAACACCTGTGTACTTTAAGTGCCGTGCACACCTCAGGATATAACCGATAAAAGGCTCTCCACCACTTCTTGTCCTTTGTAGCTCTACATAAACCTCGCAATTCTGTTGTTTTTCCTAAATATGGTTCTACAATCCATTTACTCAAGCTCACTAAGTTTGTTATGCGTTGCTTTCCTCTATCTCTCTTGCCTACTAACTGCCCCTTGAGTATCAGATTTTCCAATTCTTTCCTTTCGTTCCCCAGAAATCTGTTTCTTCCTGATGCTAAATATTAGTTTCCATTTTGTTTTCATTTTCTCCAAAACTTAGTCGTTTCCCACATGTTCGGTCCAGAGTATCATAAGCATCTTTCTGTAATGTGTTCACCTAGGTTAATTATAAATATTTATTGAGGTGAATTTAGATTAGCACAGGAACATAATAAAAGGGAATCCAGCGAGCATCGAACACATTACATTATCGAACTGACCCGCTAAACAAGCTTGTTTACTATCACGCTAAAGTGAGCTTCTTAAAAATATAATTTTATACTACCACTAATTTATCCGTGCCGTCAAAAATTATGGGAATCTTCCACTTCGCAGGTAAAACTATATTACGCCGTTGAACAATGCTGGTGTCAGACGCCTTCGAATATCACTCGTACTAAAAGTACTTGCTCGATAATACTTGCTCGAATAGTAATCCGTATAGTGATCCAAATAGAAAAAAATAGTGTAGCGAACAGAGGATAGACTAAAAATAGCGATCAATTAGACGGCAAGCTACTACTTATTTATGTTTTTCTCCCATGGTCATGTTATCCACTTTATTCAATTATGGGAATCTTCCACTGATATATATGTATATGTATATTAATTACGAGAAACTTCTATTAATTTTGCATGTATATTTTTAAAAATTATGAATATCATCCATTAATTTTGCATTTATATTTTAACTTTTTAATTATGGGAATCTTCCAGTAATTTTGCATATATGTCTTTTTTTAAAAAATTAAGTTGAAACTAAAAGGACACTTATACTGAGATTAAGGAAGAAACAGTTGATATTTATGAGACACATAATGAAAAAGTAGGTCTTGGAGAATTTAACACTCACAAAACGTACGAAAACAAAAATAGGCAGCTGGAAATATCGAGTAACCTCCCTGACGAGTTTGTGTTAATTGATGACAGAACAGGTACTTAAAGCGACAGTAAGTAACACAAATTAGTTAGAGCTGAAAAGAAAGGAAATTGTGAAGAGGCATAATCGACAGCATCCTGAAGTCACACAGCACATAAAGACAATACTTTAAACTATTTATATATATAGATATTTATTGTCGCATGTAAGAAAGGAGACTGCCTTTAAAATTATTAAATGAAACATCTAAAGCAATATGGCACAACATAAATGACATCAAAGTATTAGCGTTCCCTACTTACTATTGATATATTTTGTTACGTTATTAATACGGGGGAGTTAGTTTATTGGCGGCAAGTAATGACTTGTGTTACCATAACAACAGAATATTTCATACCAAATAGCGACGCTTGACCGATAAACATAAACTCACACTATTATAATATCGACTATATTATACGTATATGAAAGAATGATACGAGAAAGCATAGTTATTTTACATAGATGTACACCTTAAAAATATAACATCTAGAATGTATATATCTTTTTCCTGTCATTCACTTATATATATATATATATATATATATATATATATATATATATATATATATATTGTATGTAAAATGTGTTTCTGCTTATTTAAGAATCGATATGATTTACATTGCCACACTTTTTCCATTACTAATGTTTTTTTTTTGTCATTCGCCTCATCTTTGATGATTCATCTCCGGGGCTTTGATCGAAAGATTAGTCTGTTATCGAATGGATCAACCATTTTATCGACTTTCCATTCTGTCCTCTTGACTTTGTCATATCCATCGTTTAAACTATTTCAAAGACACGCGAACAGTTGGTCTTTTCTTAACACAAAATGTTTCCATTAGAGGGGGAAAAATTTATATTCCACTGTGTGTCTTAACGGACGTAAGCTTTTTTCCCCAGCTTGTCCGCGTGCATATATATATATATATATATATATATATTCAAGAACGGAAGCGAGAGAAATTGCATAAATTAATAATAGATTTTAGGTCCAAAATTATTTTGGTATCTCTCCGTATGTGCGTGTTTGTTGATCATTCAGCAAAATGAAATGCAAGCATTATTTATATAGCAATCATTGTCCTCAACTTTGTTGTTATTAGCGTTGGTTCGTGAATTTGATGATATAGTATTTACGAGATCAATCCCTGAACAGGGCTGTAATAAATGAAATAAGAACTAGACGAGATAGGCCTAGACACGGAAAATAGAACGAGAACAATCTATTCACTTAGATTAAATAAAGTGTTCAGTTCAAAACTCCATCTATATTACTCGATATACACTTGAAGAAGGCCGGAGGTCACGATATCCGAAACGTTGTTATAACAACTTTAACGATAAAGAAAATAGTTTGTGCATGAACAATGTAAATAATGATAACTCTTTTTCCCCAAATTTCAGAAAGATTTAAACATGTTGCGCTGCCGATTGGCGCCTCAAGTCCTACGGATATGTGTATTTTTTTTATGTCAACGAACATTCGTTACCACTTTTGAATGTCAACGAATGAATACTCGTTGTCACTTTCGTAATGCTCATTGTAGTAGAGACTTTGTAATCGCAGATAAAACTATAGTACGCCGTTGAACAATGCTGGTGTCAGACGCCTTCGAATATCACTCGTACTAAAAGAACTTGCTCGATAATACTCGCTCTAATAGTAATCCGTATAGTGATCTGTATAGAAAAATAGTATAGGGAATAGAGTTTAGACTAGAAATAGCGATCAATTAGATGCCAAACTACTACCTACTTATGCGTTTCTCTCATAGTCACGTGGGCCAATTAATTCAATAATGGGATCGTCCGTGTTTGCTCACGGCGATCTATGTTCAAACTCAAGTCTCGGCAGCGATACTTTATTCATACATAACAGAGTAGGAAATCGCAAATCATTTTTTATGATTAATACTGTGTATTTTATTCAGACCCTGAATAAAAATTGCCTGATTTCTTCTAGTGTTAACGGTTGCGGTGCCGAACATCTTGACAAGCGTAGAAAAAAAGAAAGTAAAGACTGTTTCCATTATTCGGACTATTGTCCTCATCTTTGCCGCCATATTTATTACAACGTTTCGGCCGTTGTACGCTCCGGCCTTCTTCAGGTGGTTGGAATGCCGAACTGAACCTTTTATTTCTCTCACTGGGGTCGACTGTTCTAGTTTCACCTGCCATGTTTAATGGATGCCAGTTATCAGTTATCTCCTATTAATTCTCCTCTCCAAGTTCTGCACTGCCTTAACCGGGTATTGAACTCACACTCTTTGGCTCTTGTCACTGGATCTAACCAACACCTTTATAGACTGTGCAATGTGTCCTACCTCATCTCAGAAATATAGACCGATACTGAAAGACGGAAAACATGTGTGAAAAATTACTAGTTAAATTTATAAGTTTATTTCATGTTCAAATTCAAAACTCGTAATGTAATGCAATTCCATGAAGTGCTATATTTCTTTGGATACACTGGCCTCTCTCAACCAGTCTATGGATTCAGAACCAGCCTGAAGAGAAATATGCTCCCTCGGGTTAACATGCCTTAGACATCATTTTTGGTACGGCTCCTGTGCATGTAATGGGCGCATGGCACTAATGGGTTACTGGACACGTGAATGTTAAATTTGTGTAACCTATCCTTTGATCACGCTATTCATGACACTTATAGATCAGATCACATTGCTGAACATATTACAATGTGTGCGACATTTCAAATACATTATCTGAACACATATGTAAACCTTTGAAAATAAAACAGAATTATTCAAATAGTTATCATGGTACTTGATTTTGCCAGCTGATGCGGTTTTCTAACTTCCTCAGATGTATATTTCTAATTAATTCTAACGGGGTGAAATAAGGGTAGGAAGTAAATGAAACTTCATTGTTGTACACGACTTATGATAGCACAGGGATATATCTTTATACGTAACATTCTTTTTTATTCAGCAATTCGTTATTGTTTTGGCTTTTGGGTGTGTGGCTTTGTAACTTTCACCAAACATGGAGTCATCATTTCCGGAAATGTTAAAAACTTTTTATATCTTCTCTCTTGAGTAAATGATTATATATCTATCTGACAATGGCTTTGACCTACGTGTGCACATACTAACCGAAGATGGGTCGACTAATATTTTTACATGTTGGGCACAGCAAGACATTTTGGTGGGCGTGCATCTGCACCTGGAGTTTAGAATGTTATCTATCACGTTAACCTCAAGATGAATCTGGCTTCTCCAATTTATATTAAACATTCCATTTTAGCATCATATGAGATTAAACACATATTACAAAGGATAATTCTGCTGTGTCAATCAGTTCAAAGAGTGTTTTCTTGCCGTGAAAATCCAAAACCGAAATCTTGTTTTCTTTCTTGATTTGAAACAATTGGCATTTGGCCTTTCAGCCACGATATACTGCTCTCCCCAAATCTTGTGAACACTTGCTCGTTTTTAGGCAAATATTCCAGATCTGAGTGACAAAATTTCGCACATATTAAGGAATAAATTATGCGAAAGACAGTGTAACAACCTAGAGTAAGCCCGAATTTATTCTAGAATTGTCTGTTTTGCAAGTTAGAATAGTTTAGTTTACATCATGTGGCTTTTTAATTTTGACGTCTCTAAAATGAAACCGCCTTCCATTAATCATCTTAGAAAACCTTTCTTTTGTCTTTTTGTCAACATGGCTGATGGTTGCCTCCAGAAGAACTCACCGCGCCTTCGTGTTCTTACGTTTTCCGCTGACATGAAGTGGAATAATTATATTGAATCAATTATTAAGTTTGCTTCAGTATAACGTGCTAGACACTGTTTCTCGCCAGAATCTATCTTACCCTACCTGTAGCTGTAACGGCATACACCCGAGGTGGGTTGAGCCGGCTCCAATATTGAAGTTTCATGGCAATTTGGAATTCACAAGCGGTTCCCACCCGCATGTGTAGCACATGAGATTTGATTATAGGGGTGAAGGTTTCATGCAGGACCACCCACACTTTTTGAAGGGCCGATTACAGAGAACTGGTGCACTACGTGCCACAAGGTCCACCAAACGACCCTCCGCAAGTTTTGAATTCAGTTTTCCTTCTCCTAGACCAGTTGCCATCTAAGGCTATAGAACCCAGTCTGTCCTGCTATTTACCCAGAAGAAGAGGATTCACACCTTTTCCAAGGTGTAAGTAAATGTAATGGATTCGACTGGAATTCGAACTCGGCTCTCCGATTCCTCAATCCAAGTCGCTATCCATTAGTCCACCGTGCCTCCCATTGTTGTTTTTATTCTTCTTCCCCACCCCTCAGAAACAAAAATTGTCCTCTGGTATATCGCTGCTGGCCACAAATGAGGCGACGAACATAAGCACACACAGACACACACATATATATCTTTATTGTTCGAGTTGCGACGAAAGAGTAGAATGAGGGAGAATCACAGAGGTTAGGATTGCGAACATAGGAATTGACTCATTCTTCGGTGAAACGCTAACCAGCATCTCTGTCAAGATCGAGAATAGGACCGGTTTGCACACCTACATAACTTCACGTGGTTAAGCCTTCTTCGGTATGCCGCTTACGCAAATTCGTGTAGCCACGCCTCTTCCGGTATGCGCCCACGCAAGCACACATTTTTCTTCTGCTAAGAACACCTGTGGACCCTGGTTATTCAAGGCTCAGGACACCTGTGCGCCCTGTTTATTTTAGCCACCGATATATTTCCGGTTTCTACTATCATCAGTTACGATTTCCGCTCACACACTGATGCAGCCGAAATAAGGCCAAAGATCTTTCCTCAACCGATATCCAACAGTACATATGAGGACAAGTTGGGGCTTCTTGGAGACTTTGAAGTATTTTGGTGGATATTTTAAGAATGGTAAGTAAGAATGCGCTGTTTTGGTTTAAGAAATACTGTGGCATCTTTAGGTCAGTAATTGTGGTGATCTAGGTTTAATTATAAGACAGAAGAAGACCGGCCTTCCCTGTCCTCCCTTTTGGCTTTTGACACATTTTTATATCTTTACAAAATAATATTGGTTTCCTCTTTGCTAGCTCGACTTCATGAATTTAAGCACAGTACTAGAGTGACAGTTAGGTCTCATATTTTCACTGTTGAAATTGCTAGATATAACCATATGTTGCATGCTAACATTCTCTAATCCTGAAATTCTCGCTTGTGCAAATCTCTTTCGATTTCCCGCTTTCTTGTCAACTATGATATTCAAAAATTTAAAAGTAATGTCAAATTATATCTGTCTACTTGAATCCTGTTCTTTTATTGTCTTCTATTGCTTTCCCTTTCAGTGACCCATTCCTTCCTAGTTGACCTACTTGCTTTGTTTGGGTTGAAATGATGAAAAACAGGTTATGTCAGAATATACGTACTCCTTCACACATCTAAATGCATATGAGATTGCATCAACAGCTGATAGTCGACGATATGAGGGACCCGGCATTTACACACGTTCACAGATTTTTGCATACATTCTACTGGCCTCAATTGTATCCCAATTGCTTGGTTCGCGCGTTTTTGGGGGTAATTTCTGGATGCCTATAGATTTTGGGAAACTGACTGAAGTTTAGTAACTTTTATGATTAATGTTTAATATCGATTTCTTTGTAGAAACATGAATGCCTGATTAATGCTCAATGCATTCCTATCGGTCATTATTACCAGTTTTGTAGACTGGATTCCTCACCTAACATTCGGGTTTAGAAAAACAAAAACAGTAGTCAATGCTCCTCATCAAAAACGGCATAAACTGACCCAGAGGAATTATTGTTTAGACTAAGCTGTTCTAAACATCGAGTTATGAAGAAGTTTATCCCCAAGCATATACCCGGTGTAATTCTGAATTCTGCTACGTGTATATTCTAGAAAGGGTTTTTATATGGGCTCTTATAGCAGGACTCAATTTATTGCATTCTCTCGGTGGTATTTGGAGGGCTGTTTTGTTGATGCATTGAAATTGGATAGATACTTCAAACTCGACATTCTCAACTCGAAGAATCGATGGAATATCTCTTCTCGGAGAATCTCGATTTTAAAGTACCCGTTTAATTTCAATGCATAAAAAAGATGACCCCCCACCCAAAAAAAACATATGGATAAAATATATTCCATCGATTTTCGAACAGTTTTAAGGATATAGAAGACTGTTCAAGCTATGAATTTATATTCAGAATTGTTCGTTACCCATATGTAACTGGAAAAACGATGTATTAAAAATATCAAAAACCTCATTTTATTCTCTGGGTCACGCAAGAAATCCTTTTTAAAACGAGGATATTCGCTAGAGCGAAAAAGCGTTCCATAAAGAAGATTGATAATTGTGTGCGCCGTCACGAAAGTTTACTAGCTTGTGTCTACCTTCTTTAGGCTCAAGTCCTGTTGGCGTGATCCTTTTTTTCTGGCAGAGCCAGTATATTCAAAGGGGTGACAGATATTTGCATAAAATTTCCGGAAAAGGTTATTTAAAAACATATATTTCAAAATAATTTGTCGAAAAGTGAAATTAACTATATGAAAATTTATTATTAAAGTTATCGTATATTCAAACTATATTTTTATTCTTTAATGTTTAGGTTTCAAACGTGAAAAATCTGCTTTAAAATCGACCAGACTATAGATTTTACTGTAAGAAAATATCAAACGATATTGGTGTGTGCGTCTGTTATTTAATTTTGGCCACACGCAGATTTCTTTTATGTCAGCGTCTAGCTGCATTACTTTATGTCTATATTATTTTATTTCTGTATATTATGTAGATTTATTATTTTACATAATAAGTAGCTCTATTACTTTCTAATATCAAATATCATAGAGATATATAAGTATATATACTTATATAGCTCTATAATACTTGATATTATATAGCTATATTATTTATCATTCTTTCGAGCTATATTACATTATGTACTATATAGCTCTATTGCGTTATATAGTACAGTGGTCTAAGAAAGGTTTTTAGCCAGGAGAAATAAACCACATCAAATTTCAAAATTTAATTTCGTAATCCCTATTCAATATAAACAAACAGTATTTGGAACTATTATGGCGTAGGTCCTCCATATACTAGCTTCAGTGTTTGTATTCAATTTTTCATGAATTTGATCAAGTTATCAACAATCGTCTTTGCAACTCCTTTATCAATGTTTCTTTAAGGGTTGCGACTGACGTGATTTTGGTTTCACGGTCTCGAAGTCTTCGGTGAAGGTGCTCCCAAACGTGCTCTATTAGATTCATGTCAGGATTTTGGGCTACCCATAGCAGTAACATGATCCCTTGTTATTCCTTTGCTTTTTTTATTCGAATGACATGGCCTTCCATCTTGAAAAAGGTAGACATTCTTGTCAATCTGATCGGTTTCAAATAGTTGGAGTAGTCCTTTCTCTAATATTTGACAATATTTTGGACCATTCAACCGTTCGTCAACAGAAATCAGCTCAGATTTTCCTCCAAATCAGACAGCGTTCCACACCATTATTCCAATCCATCCATGTTTCATGGTCGTCTGCAGACATTCAATGTTCTAAATCTCATTTTGATTTCTCCAAACAAACTAATCTCGAATTAGAATATTGGCAGAATTTACTTTCATCTTACCAAATTACAGACTGCCGAAATTCATAATCTTTGTTCTCGAATTCTCACGCCAGTCCATACAAAAGTTTCTGTTAACCTCTCAATTCAAGGGCTTCTTCTTGCAACTCTTCTTTGATAACCTAGCGAGAGTTTCTTGCCGCATATGACGATATTTCCATGCAGTCGGCGACATCTTTGACGCTCTGACGACGGTGTTTGATGACTTCCCTATTCAGTGGCCTTTTCGTTAACTCAGACACAATGCTTGGTCTTCCTGAACGTTGTTCCATACGACAATGTTCTTCATTAAATTTCTTGACAATATTATTAACCGTTTGATGATTAACCTGGAAAAAAACCTAGAAATTTCTCTATTTGTTTTGCCACACTTCGTATGAAGTATATAAAAAATATACGCTGGTTGACAATATTTGCAAGCGATTAGGACCGAGGACGATATAAGGCGTCGCTGTTTAGAAAATCGTGTCGGGGTGGTGTCTCATTTAAGAAAAGATACGTAAGTAATTGCAGAAAACATAGCAAAGTTGGATAGTTTATTAAGGGCTAACCCTAACCCTGTCGCGGACAATACTAGACGTTAAGCAAACGTACAGAACAAACTGTACGTATGGGCAAATTAAAATAATCTAATCGAATCAGTTTTCCTAAATGTCAGTGAACGATGTTGTTTTATCTCATCACAGATAAAGAAGAGACGTGAGGCATCAGAAAAATGATTGTACCGAAGGATGGTGAGAATAACACGGATTGAACATGTGAGCAACTAGGAAGATATCTGGGGAAAAGGAAACAACAAAAAACGTCTTAGAATAAGAAAGAGAAATTTAGAAATTTCTAGAGCATATGGGGAAAGAGGGCTGGAAGAAAATGACACACATAAGAACATATTGAAAGCATGAAAAACAGAGGAAAGCAACGAATAATCTACCTTAAACACTTGTGTAAATATTTGCAAAATAGGAGTCGAGGGGAGACAGCGAAAAGACAAAATTTATTAAGAGTTATAAAGGACAAGAAAATTGTGTAGAGCTGTGATCCCATATAAAAAAAAACAGAATGTTTAATGAAAATTGTAGACTCAGAGATTGGCTTTTACTTTTTAATCGAGTTCACCCCAAGCAAAGCAGTAAAGCCATTGAGACAAAAGGTGTTAATGGTTGGGGAAGAATTAGAAACAGAAACATTACTAATGAGCGAGAAGAAAAAGAGTAATCAGGAGGACAGTAGATAGCGATTGACTTTGCATTCAAAGTTTTGAACATTAAAGCATGGAACCGCAAGCTAATCGAGAAGTTCTAGAAAAGAGACTGTTAGAATAGAACTTACGGTTATATTTAGGTAACTCAACAGAGATGAGATGAGATTTTGACGCCAGTCTAATACCTCGTTTAAATTAAAACGTCAAGGTACCCTAACGAAGAGCTCATTCGATCAATTACCATCGTAGTATCTATAGAAAATGCACAGGGAGGCAATTTTCCAGCGGTGGGAAAGTAACTGTAGCGACCAGTAATATTGCTGATTCTTCTTTGGATGTTATCAAGGAGCTCTAGATGTCGAAAGTGAAGAAGCTAATGACGAGCAATCATTTTTTAGTGTCATAGATTTGTAGAGTAAATCCATTCCCGCTGATTTGTATCTCCTCTGATCTTTGTATACAAGTTCGAAGGCTTTTTTATTCTTTAACTAATTTCACTTTAGTTTTTAACCTTTATTTATTTACCCGTGTATTTTTGTTAATGTTTATGCATCCCACATTGTGATCGAGAAGGTTCTAGTGGTATGGAATTTTAAACTAGAAAATGTTTTAAAAATAATAAAAACCTTGATCTATCAGCCCCGCCATCAGACGATTAATATACCAAAAGGATATTCAAGTTTATCACTAAAGGATGCAAGGAATACAAAAGAAATCGAGACGAAAGAACTAAACCTGACTTGCAAGAATACTGAATGCATAGTAGTAATTAAATGAACAACCCATACACATTGGAGATACTGAAATCAGTTAGGTGCAATATTTTAGATATCTAGGAAGCGTATTAACACAGGACAGGAAGTGTGACATCGAAATCCACAGGTTCGTTGAAATAGTGAAATATGACTTCCGAAAGCTAAGCAAGTTATTAAGAAACATGAAAATATTTTTAGAAACAAAGGGAGTACTGCACTGTTATGTAATACCAGTCCTCGTATATATATCAGTGAATGTTGGACAATCGACCCAAAGATGAAGAGACAATCACAAGAAACAGACATTTGGTTTTACAGAACGATACTGATTATACACTGGACGGAACATGTGAATGACTAGAACGTTTTAAATTAAATGAAGACAAAAAGGATGCTTATAATTAGAA
Organism: Acanthosepion pharaonis; assembly: GCA_903632075.3. Lineage (NCBI taxonomy): Eukaryota > Metazoa > Mollusca > Cephalopoda > Sepiida > Sepiidae > Acanthosepion > Acanthosepion pharaonis. The sequence continues at coordinate 217,552 of CAHIKZ030000084.1, read as the reverse complement.
TAATCAAGAAATAGATTAACATTCTAAGACATCTAATGATGAAAGGGGGCTTGGAGAATTTGACACTCATAGGGCATATTAAAGGCAAAACGGACAGAGGCAAACGGTGAGTAACCGATCTGACAAGCTTGTGTAAACAGATAGCCGAATCGAGAATTAGGGGAAGTCCTCAGAGCTATTATAAATAGGACGCTGTGGAGAGCCATAATCAACCCGTCCTGAAGCTATACTTCACAATAAAGAAGAAATGTTGTCCGTATCATAGAAATAAGTTTTCTTAGCTACATCTTGACATATTTATAAACTTATATTTCAAATTTGACTGCACGGATATCATATAAATTACGTCACGTGTTGACCGGACTCACAGAGGCTAAGAGCTCCTGAAAACGAATGTATTATTCAATAATTTATACGCATTTTTCATAATTCGTATAAGTTTTAAAATGCCATCCCCTGTGGTGAATTTTTTTAATGTCGGTTGTTTCTTTCGCATATTAATAAGTCCGAGTAATTTTATATATATATATATATATATATATATATATATATATATATATATAACAAAGTCGTACCAACCTAACAAATTTAATCCGATGAAGTCCTGAAGGGCGAAAAATCTCACAAGTAAACTTTTCCCTACATTGTCATACATTTCCGCCAATGTTGCTTTTGATATATATATATATATATATATATATCGCATCATCTCTTGAAACAGCGAAGTCAGTTGGCCACCACGATCGTGTGACTTGACGCCTTTAGATTTCTTCGTTTGGAGTAATCTCAAAACTAAGGTCTATGCCAACAAGCCAACAACAATTCAACAGCTGAAGGACGAGATAAGGCATATTGGTGAGATCGAGAAGCAACTATGCCGAGACATCATCAAAAATTATGACCATCGAATGGAGGTGTGCCGCTGACGCCTTGGCAGATATTTGGGCTATATTATTTTTCACAGGTAATTGCCATGATTTAAATAGAGAAATAAATAACTTTTCATTAATGACACTGATTTATTTACTGCTGTATTCAAACTATATCAAAAGAGAAAAAAAATCAGCACTGGCTCAAATATATCAATGATCTGTAATTGATCTGTCAGTGAAAAACAAAATTTAAATTACCTTACCATATTTCTATTGACGAGAATTGCGTAACAGCTAGCAAACATTTCGTGACCTCCGCTGAAGTCTAGGTTTCAGTGTTTTTGTTGCTATTGTTTTTAAATTGTTTTAAGAGAAAATAACTGTCAATGTATTTATTCGTCTGTTTGTATATATATATATATATATATATATATATATGAAAAATATCGAGCAGCGTTTGAAGAGAATCCAGTCAGCTGCGTCTCTTTTCATTAATACATGCAACGAGATAGTAAAAGAATTGAACAGCTGATACCATAAACAGATTAGACAATTCTTACTTCTCTCCGAATCGGTCTGTCATACCGAATATCTCGAGAAACAATTGAACGGTCGTGATGTAGCGTTTTAACCAATCAGAGATGCGCGCATAAACACACCAACACGAAAGCATCACAGAAACAAGCTGACAGAGAAGGGTGTTTTTCTGAGTCAGCAAAACGCTACTGAGTAAGCTAATGTATTTGTTCGAGTGTCATTCTTTATATAGATATGCATAAAGCTATACTTGAAATCTGGATATTAGACGGCTGGAAATATTCGGAGGATATCGCGAATGATTGGATGAGTAAAGTTCGGCGAAAGTTTCGTTTCGATGCTTCAAACGTGGTCAGAAATCCGTTAAAAGCGATCCTCGTGTGAAAGATTTAACAAGAATATATATATCAAGATATGGCGAACACGAGCGGGTTGCAATCAATTTCGGCAACTGACTGAACGAAAAGTAGATCTTGGGATTTCCGGGTATGTTGGGAAAATGTCCAGTAATTTTCTATATCTCAAATCGATAACCTCTTCATAAAGTCTTCTGCGGAGTAATTTGGTAAAAGCTATCATTCATCCGTATCAGCTCTCTTCCTAAGTCTCAATTTGGATCAATGTTAATCCTGACTTCCCTCAAAGATGAAAATACCCACTAAAAGAGAAGCGATTTCAAAATGTGAACGTGATCAAAGAGAACATGACGAGGCAGCTGATGGCAATCCCGGAAAACCAATTTGCAAACACGTTTGCTAAGTAGGAGGAACGATGGGATAAATGTGTAGTCCTAATGGAGGTACATTAAAGAGGAAGAAGACACCAGTGTTACAAGAAAGCCAATTCTTTCTCTGTGATTAAATTTTCCGGATAGATCTCGAAGTAGAAAATCATGAAAAAAAAAAAGTGATTCTTAAAAATCCTTATGTAAAGATTTTAGCACTTTATTAAGTCTTTTTAACTAAATTAATGAAATTCGTGTACTTTAGAAGATGAAAATACTGAGGAGAAAATTCTGATCCGAACCAGTACAGAGAATAGAACTTCCATTACACGTCTTGCAAAAAAGGTATGATGTTAGTACAGAACCACGGGAATAGACGGCTTCAACTTGGAATAAAAAACAAACAAACATGAAGATTGTTGTTGACAGGAAAGCAGGAAGCCGTAAGAGAGTTCCACATGCGAGAAGTGCGAGAGAAGAAACTGTCAGCATAGAACTTACGGATATAATTACCAATTTTGACAGTGGAATTACGAAATCTAGCTGCCAATCTTTAAATTCCCGAAGTCGAGGTACAAACGAGGAAAGCTGAAAAAAAAAAAATGGAGAAAAAAGACTTTTGTTTAAATTTAAATCAAACGAATCTACTAATATTTTCTACCCCACTCAAGGTTAATTTACTTATGATGGTCGGGGTGCTCTGCCGATGAACAAGGTATTCATAGTTAAATAAGAATTATCTTGAACAAAAGAAGAAAAAAATCAACATCTTCTAAGTGTTCAAACAATCAGGTCTGAAAATAAACCTTTTCAAAAAAGAAACTATGATCTGTAATTGGAGAAAGCATAGATAGTACACTCTGAATCCATTATAAAAAAGTTATGTCGATTTAGTAAATATCAAACAGTTCTAATAACTCGGTATATAGTTCAATTATATCACATTTAGTATAGAAGATTAGGAAAATGAACATATAACAGGTTACGCTTGAAGTACTTTCGCTTAGCACTGCAAATTGATCTCAGTTATGTGCCATGCGTGATACATGCTTAGGCGAACTTTTCGATACGGGAATGATGAGACAGATTCTTCCTGCAGCAGGTTGCCATTTCTTGCGGTAGACCAGTTGCCAGGCAATGCTATAGAACCCTGTCTGTCCTGCTATTTACCCATAGCTAGGAGGAGGAGGAGAATATGATTCATACCTTTCCCAAGAGTATTAGCATATAAGTAAAAGTAGTGGATTCGACTGGAATTCGAACTCGGCTCCTTTATTCTCAGTTCAAGCCGCTATCCAATATGCCACCCAGAACCCAAACATTCAACTGAAAACTCGAATCATGTCTTTAAATATCCTCGTCAGATCGAGACTGCAATATGGATGTCATGTCCGGCGCCAAACCCGTTCAGAAATATCTAAATTGTCATCTGCATAAACCTGCTTTCTCAGATCAATGTTTAAAAATGGCATTAAGCGAATGAAACCAGTAGGTTGCATAATAGAATGGTGATCTTGCAGGTGATTATTACGGAATTTAATTCTCATTAGGTGGCTTATAATTGTGGTACCGTGTCGATTGGCGTCAATTATACTGTTATGTAGGAAGACAATCGACCTTAAATATACTAATTTGTTGGACATAGTTTCGTCCATCCGCTACGAGTAGAAGGCTTACTCATAGGAACAGTCTTCGCAAAGTGGGTCGCAAGGCGTAGCATTTAAGTCGTACACATTTCCGTAGTGAACAACGGTATTCCCTATTAATAAATTTGTCTGTTTAGCGGCATATCGACTCCTTATGGGTCATTTAATACTGAAATTTAATTTTGAGAATATTAATAATTTCCTTTTTAAAAATGTATTTCTGGAATCATTTTTTTCCAAAAATATATTGCTAGTAATATTTTTTTTTTTTTTTTTTACAAAAAATGTATTACCCGTAAATTTTTCTATGAGAAGCTATTGCTGGTATAAAAATGTACTTTTATAGTGTTTTGACCCGAGTTTGGGGGTGAACTATTTGAGACCTTAACAAGTGCTACCACCCCAAGTCAGGGTGAATCTGGAAACAGAAGCGATGAAGAGGTGGTTCAACCGCCAATCTCCCGATTAGACAGGACAGACCGGGTTCTATAGCCTTGCGTAGTTTGTTGTCATACCCATGACGGGGTATTTTCTATTACTGCATTATTAATCCATGTGCCACATGTGAGTAAACCTGTTCTTTTGTCCCAGTTTTTCCTTATAATATTATTGACCAGAATTACAAGGGTTGTACAAACTTTATACCATGTACAACGACTACATCGCCACGCAGAGAAGTAACGACTCAAAAAGGAGACACCTATTTGCCCGACCAGTGTCTATCTTTTTTACGCACGCACTCACCGAACCTGTGCCTACCTTTTTAAATTTCGTGAAAACTGACGGTAAACTACATCCGGCAGCAAGGCCTCTCATCGGGAGATTCTGTTAGGGATCCAGCAAATAGCCCCCAAAATGGGGGGGGGGTCAAAACACTATAACCCTTTATTCAACCAGTTCAAGGTCCTGACTTCCTCTACCGACAAGGCTGAATGCTTTGCTCGGAAAATTCTCATTTAATTCAACGCTCGACTCCTCCGGTGTACCCATACCAGACTTCCCTCTAAGAACTGAGGCCCTATTGAGGGGGTTACACATAACCCCGTCATTGCTATTGGGCATTATCTCCAATTTAGACCCCACAAGGCTAGTGGTGGTGATGGCATACCAGACATTGTCTTGAAGAAATGCGCGCCTGAGCTAGCGCCCGCCCTCTCTAAACTATATAATTACTGCCTCAAGGAATCCTGTTTTCCTGACTGCTGGAAGTCCTCATCCATTGTTCTTGTCTTTAAGAACTCTGGAGACTCCTCTGAACCTTCTAATTACCGTCCTATTAGTCTCCTACCCATCTTCGGCAAAGTCTCCGAAGCCCTAATCAATGCCGAAGTGGTTAACGACCTTACATCATATGATCTGTTCTCATACAAGCAATATGGTTTCCGCTACGCCCGATCTACAGCTGATGTGCTTACGGACATCACTGAAACCGTCTACCAAGCCCTTCAAAATAATGGTGAGTCTCCTGCCGTGGCCCTAGACATCTCCAAAACGTTTGATAGGGTTTGGCGTGCCGGCCTTCTTCGCAAGCTCCAAGGTTATGGTATTACAGGTCGATTGTTCGACCTAATACAATCATTCTTGTCATACCGTGAATTGAAGGTCGTTCTCAACGGATTCTCCTCCAGTTCCTATCCCACGAAGGCTCCATCCTTGGCCCCACTCTATTCCTTATTTTCATCAACGACCTTCCTGACGCCATAGATTCCCAAGTTGGCATCTACGCGGACGACACTACAATTTACTCCTGCCTCAAAAAAAAAAAAAAATCTAGTGTCGGTGACAAAACTAACCTGGCCGTGCGTCTTGAAATGGACCTCCAATCGGTTGTTAATTGGGGCATGAATTGGCTGGTCAACTTTAACGCCTCAAAAACTAAACTACTCTCTATTAATCACCATAGATATCCTTCCCTGCCCCCTATTAGAATGTCTGATGGTCAACTTCTTGAGAGCAACTCTCTGCGTCTGCTCGGTCTCACGTTGACTGCTGACCAGAGATGGAACAAATACATTGAGTCAATTGCTTCGTCCACCGCGAGGAAAGTTGGCTCTGTGCCGCACCAGGAAATTTTTCTCTCTGGAATCGATACTTCAAATATACAAATCAACCATTCGCCTTTGGATGGAGTATTGCTGCCATATATGGTCTGGGGCACCTTCTGTTTACCTCGGAGTTCCAGAGAGGGATATATAATATAATTGGCCCTGATCTGGCACCTCGTCTACAGTCACTCTCTCACAGACGCGCCGTCGCCTCTCTCTGTCTTTTCTATAAATATTTTCATGGTAATTGCTCCGATGAGCTGCTTTCACTGATTCCCAGACTCCATGAATTCAAGCGCCCTACGAGGCTGGCATCCCGCTCCCACCCTTACACTGTAGAACCTTTAAATGTAGCCGTCTCTTCTACTCCATTAGCTTCATACCTCGCACCTCTCGACTGTGGAACACCCTTCCCAATTACTGTTTCCCTGAGAGCTATAATCTCCAACTATTCAAATGTAATGTCAATCGACATCTCCAATTGCCTTGATCTATCCACTATCCCTCTCCTCATCCTTTCTTCTATCAGTCCTATCTACTCTTGCTCCAAATCTTCTGCAACCCCCTGCATCCTAGTGGCTTCACGCCTTGCTCGGGGCGTAATGCTTAAAAAAAAAAAAAAAAAACTATTTTTCTGCTAAAAATACTGGCAATATATTTTTCGAAAAAAATATTACCAGCAATACATTTGACTCGACAAAAATCCGCTTTACAAAAATACGCCAATGAAACCTGATCTACAAAATAATATATCCTATTCATAAGAACTTACGCTAAAAATCGTGTCGGCATTAAATAACCCATTGAGGTTGATATGAAAAACGAAATAAACTAAACTATCTATCTATTGTTTATCAAAACGACATAATTCAGCATTAACTAACACGGAAAATTGTCGAAATATTGTAAAATAAAACACGCACAAATGTGGCTATGTGGAAAAAAATAACTGGAGTCACCGTAGAATGCTGATGTCGCAGATGATTACTAAATGATTTTGACCACTAAGTTCCTCATAATTGCTAAAAGTTAGTGATACTTAGAAAGTAATTAAAGAAGGAACAATTATCAGTCTTATTGAGATTGACCATTCAGGCTTTGTAGAGTGTCGGATTAGTGATTCTGCCGGGTTACTAAGAGTAACGTCATACCACACACAATCATACCTCTGAAATTTCTTGTCTATAAGTACATGCTAGTTAATAAAGGGAAAAGAAAAATTAAATGGAAATCAATTATATGTTATAGGGTACATGTTTTTTTTAAGGCATCATAAGAAGCATTTATTGTATTCATGACTTGGTTTAAACGACATCTGCTTATAATAAAAATACAAATGCTTTACAAATGATTGGATAGACTCAAGAACAGTTGATGCAGCAAGTAGCGTCACCCGACAATTGCAGTTTGTCTGTGCGTCGTTGAAAAATGCCCGTCTGGAAATGAGAACCGGATTATTGAATGTAACGGCTGACTGATTGCCGGTTTGGTGATAGCTGACCTATATAAACATATGACTTATAACCCAGAATAATCATCATTAGGTGAAATTAATCTTCTGCAGAGAAAGTAAGCTATTTTTCTGGTAAACATTTAATTATGTGTTATTGTTTCTTGAGGTACCCTATAAAAGCGGTCTTGTAGACAAAGTCTTCTTTCTTTCTTTTTTTTTTTAATAAATATCTATCCTAAGAGGAAATTGCCAAAAGCCATTGTGAATTCTTTCGTAATTGCTGCCGTTGTATCGATTGTTTTTGCTTCTAATCCCATCTTTCTTTCCAGTTCTTCACTTCCCTTTTAACTTTTTTAGCTTCTCTATTTCTTAGATTGAAATATCACACACACGTATGTCATATCAATATTAAATGGTTTTTTTTATTTTTATTTTCGGCAACATCTTGTCTCCTGAGTTTGGTAGCGTGGTCTTTTTGTGCTGCGTAGTACTTCGAGATTTTAATTTATTTCTCTTACTAAATATTCACCGAATAGGAGGCCCAAGAACCAGGATAAATAGATTTATTTTTCAAACTATTCTTGGTTATTTAAATGCCGGAAGTTTTTATTTTATTTTAAGATGACAATTATCTTTTGAGCTGTTAATGAGTTACTGATACAAGTTCTACTATTTAACTAACACATAACTGGCGGAGAAGCGTTAGAATCAGAACTTTCCCAAGGTTATTTGCGCCTAAGTTGAATATGCCACTCCCCACTCACCGCATTCCATAACAGTATGCAGTTTTCAATGACATAAAACGGTTTCAAACTTGATATTAGTGAATAAAATCAAAGTGCAGCTAACTCTTTAGGAAGACACGGATCGATTTGACACTGTATATTATGAACAGGACACCACATTTAAAGCAATAAACATTCAAGGTTTTCGATCCTGACGAATGCTCTGGATAGAGGCATGTATTGTGATTTTCTAAGCGGAGCTTACATATAACACAAGACCGAATTTATGATATACCAGTGACAATCCAAATCATTATTTAGTTGTAACAGATCAAACGAGACAAACTTGCTACATTACACCAAGTTGAAGTTCTCGTGATTTTCTAAGCGTAGCTTAGATATGATACAAGGACGAAAGTATGAGGCAGTGAGGATCGAATTCTCTACCTAGTCGTAACTGATCCACTGAGACAAGCTTGTTAACCATTACACCACCTGTAAGTGCCTAGGATAAAGGAATATATAATGAATGACAATCTAGAAAAATTGATAATTTTTTCCGTTATTTTACAAAGGGAGTACTTCATTCCAGAAGTGCCTACATTTTATTTTGTATTCAAGAATTATACAAATTATTCTCTTTTTCTTATTCAAGAATAAAAATCATGCACCTATTTAAGTAATTTGAGTATTTAATATTGTGCAAAATTTAAGCAACATAATTACGGGTCAAAAACCTCAATTGCTTATAAAAATAATAACGTAGGAATAGAAAATTTGAGTTCTGAGTTGCGTTATTAGGACATTCAAAAGAATATTCTTCACTACTGGACAGTTAGCAAGGCAATAAATCCCTGAAAATAACAACTATAAAACGATAACGTAAATAATAAAAAAAAATAACGCGATTTGCTCCATTTGCGCTTTCTCTAAAAAAAATCGTTCAGCTTGTTTGCACGATATGAATCGCGTAAACTTCCCCCACTGTAGATTCGCGCTTTGATTTCATTTTTTCCTCTGTATGCTATTATGACTAATACCTGTTTTTCAGCGGTTCTACCAATTCTCATTCTACACAAGTCAGTAAAACTATAGGTGGCAAAGCGGGTCTTAATATCCTCGATGCAATAAGTTACTATATTTAGCTTTTCGCTCTCAGATATGTTTTACTTCCTCGAGGCAAGAATTCAAGCACTTTAGACTCGGTTTTTTCTCAGACAAAATCCAGTTACGCGTTTATTACTCCCGGACATTTCATTTTCTATCAGGGAACTTTAACCGAATTTGCTAAGCGCTGACCTAGGACTATGAAACAATACCTGCACTTCTACATATTCATTTGAAAGATCAATATATTTACAAACTATTTCTCAATTTCCTTTAATTTTTCCTCTCTGAATTCCGGTTTGGACACTAAAATATTGATTTCGGAAAGTGGGTCAGGCCATAGAATTTTCAGTATTCATTCATCTGTCTTGCTTTTGGTTTAACTTTTAAATTCCAAAGAAACATTTCTTCATATTTGTATTGTTAGTTCGTTGTTTCCTTTTCCTGGATTACACGTACAATTTTAGAACTTCCATTAGCGACTAATTTCATTTATAAATTTTGAAATAACAGTTACAATCTCAACATTTTATCAATAGGAAACCAAATGTAATTTTCCATTCGAACACTTAAAACAACTCTCATAACAATCTCAGAGCCAAACTACGTTAATTAACGTTATCGCTACTTTACATATTACGTACCAAATGATGTGAATTATCTAAACTTCCCCCACTGTAAAATCGCGCCTTGACTTCCTTTTGTCCTCTGCGTGATCTTATGATTAATACCTGCTTCCTAGTGATGCTTCTAGTTCTCTTTCTTGCCGACACATCATGTTAGCGCTGAGGTTTTCTTTCGTTCATCCTACGCAAGGTAGCAAAGCCACTAAGATACAAGGTGCTTACTGGTTGTTGTGGAAGGATTACAAACAAAAACATAACTAAGAAGAGAAAACAAAAGAAGAGTAATCAGGAGAACAGTAGCTAGTATTTGGTATTACATTTAAATTTTTGAAGATGAAAGTTGACTGGACAGTTGGCTTGTGGAAGGGAGTTCCAGAAGCAAGAAATACGAGAAAAGAAACTTATCATAGAATTTACTCTTACATCGAGCCAACTCAACTGTCAATTAACGAGATTTCGACGCCCGTCTAGTACATAGTTTTGGCACTGGCAGCCTACCATACGTTTGGTGGCTGACCTATCTAGTTCTGAGCTTAAATTAACAAAAAATATCCAGGTACCTCAACCGAACAAATACCATGAAAGAATCTATAGAAAAGTCACAGAGAGGCAACCTTACGGCGGTGGGAAAGTTAGTGAAGTCTAATATTTTTCCCATAATATGGTATTATGCCTTGCTTTTATTATCCGTTACATTTTCGGAACAAAACAAGGTGTTATTACATGAAACAGCATTTATAAAGGTCGGAATCTGACTGGTTATATAGATCTAATATTTCTAACTAAGGGAGATTTAAGTACCTTAAATTGCAGCGTACAAATCGAGTTTTCAAGACTAAAATATATTTCCAAAACTAGGGGTTGAGTTATATGGCGGGTATAAAATGCAAAACTACCACCGAGTGGGACAGCAATGCTAACAATTACCTGACGCTACTCACCGTATTTCAAGCAGACTGCCACAAATATATCCCATTAAAGCTTGTGTGTGGTAAACATATATTTAATATTAGCACAAAATTAAATACCTGGTATGATCTGTAATCTACATTATTAATATTGTATACGATATTAATACTGTAGATTTTAAGAGTTGAGATTTTATTAACAAAAAAGTCGTTAACTATTTATAGAAACGATAATAGGAAAACCCTCACATTAAGTATTTACATAAATTTATGTTTTAAACGGTAGCACTTCGCTACAGACTACCCCCATCACAAAAGAAATTGCATATATAACTGGATCGAATCCAAAGAAAAAAAATGGTAGAGTTGCTCTACTATTAATACTTTCATCTAATACATGATTTAATAATTACCGTAAACTGCGGCGTACAAGTCGAGTTTTCAAGTCTAAAGATATTTTCATTACTAGGGGTCGACTTATATGGCGGGTTTAAAATGCAAACCTTTACTACCGTGTGGTAGATAAGGGAAACAGCACTTGTTAACAGTTATGTACGCCGTTTATCGTACTTCCAGCTGGCTGCCACAATTATATTCCAATAAAAAAACTTGTATTTGATAAACATATTTGGCATAATAACAGACATTAATATGAGATAATGAAATAGTAACACAAATTCAGTATTCTATTAATGTTACTGCGCAAATCGCATCCAACAGTAGTTACACTGTGCAAACTCTGATATTAAAAGTCAGTGTCTCAATATACAGGTAAGTGGTGTGACCTTTCGTAGTTTTGGCACTGGTAGCTTACCATATGGTGGTATAGGTATAGGTTTAGCTCAAAATCTTGAGCTATAAATCTTGAGGTCGACTTGTACGCCAGGTCGACTTGTACACCGCAATTTATGGAAATTAAAGAAAAGTTTCTTTTCATTTAGACACATGCCCCCCAAATCAGTATCGACTATATAAATAATTTTAAGAATTTTTTTTTTTTATGCTCGTTCCTTAGATACTCTTCTCTATTCTTTATTGCATTTTATAAACAAGAACGTACGTCCAAAACATACACTATTTCTAAGAAAAAGAAAAGAGTTTTTTTTATTTTATTTTCGAAAACTAATCAAGGCGGGAAAATATGATCTCATTTTGCACTGGGATACGTGTGACGCGCGTAGCAGCGAATAATCAGTTTAGTCACGTTCTCCAAAGCATCACACTGAAAAGCCGAACATTCGCAATGAAGACAGAAAATACGCAGCAGGCACCTCTTGCTGATTTTCTCTGATGCATCCATTCCAGTGGTTTTTTTTATCAATCCGCATTTTAATACGACGCTAAAAATCAATATTTCGATCATAAGATGTACGCACGCACACACAATTCCAAATCCTGCAAATACGTCTAAATGGGTATTTAACAACAATTCATATATTTATTCTTAATTTGATATCTAATGGCAATGCCGATATTAGCTTTTTCTTTGAAAAGGAATATTCGCTATTTATTGACTGAACAGTTAATACTGATTTATAAGATTTATAAAATCGTTGTCTTTAAACTATTTTTTAGGGAAATGGGTTTCTCATGCCCAGTTGCTGTTATCGCTCTATCTGATATCGATGAGGGTTTCCTTCCTAACCTTTTATTTGATGTAGTATGGAACATCAACATCTTGATTATGTCATTATTTTCTCTTCGAGTTATGAGTGGTATCCAGTGACTTATTTCGCTTATCTAAGCTCCCTTTTGATATCCTGATAAAAATCTATTTGGTTCAATATTTGTGAACACTGGTTAGTTTTCCGTTCTGGGTATGACGATAAACTACATCCGCGTCCTTGGTAAGACGATGAAATACGTCTAACAACAAGGCCTCTGATCAGGAGGTTTTCAGGAGCATGGACCCACCTCTTAATTGCTGGTGTTCCCAGGTCCACACTGACCCATGGGTCTCAAATATGAGCAAATAGCCAACCTCCAAACACTATGAAAGTGTAAATATAGGTTTAATAACAGCAATAAACGTTTTGAAGGAAAAAATACAATACAATGTTTGGAGAAAAAAATAATACCAGCAATAAAAATCTTGTCGGCAGTAAATAAACCATTGAGGTTGATATACAAAAACAAACCAAACCAAACTTGGTTAGTTTTGTTGCAAACGTTTACAAACCAAATATCGTATAGGAATCATTGATTAAGAAAGAAAGAACATTATGTATCCATAACTATTAACACTGAGTCGCGGAAAAGGTAAGATGATGTAAAAGGAAGAATCAGTAGCTTAGGAAAACAAGCTCGCAGAGAAAAACATTAGGCTTAATCTTTTTTCCAATGGAACATTGTTAAGACTAATGGTAGCTCTAACCGTTTCCTCATATGGTATTCTGTTGTGGCCTATTAGAGGCCATAAAGAAAGACACAGAAGAAGAAAATGGTAGGTTGAACAAGTGTATTGAAATAACAGAACATATATACAAAATAAGAGCGTTATTAGTCAGCAGATAGAAGTGTCCGTTCAAACTGTCAGGTTACAGTGCGTCTCGACTGCCGATGTTCAGAGACTGCGTGTCGACTGCCGATATTTAACAGTCCCCCACGAAGAATGTATGAGGCACAAGGCCGAGTTTAACATGTAGGCTCGGCCAAAAATATTCCCTTAGAACCCGCATAAACGGGTTCGGGATCTGTCTACCTCCCCGGACGAAACTGCCCTTCAGCAAAGCTTCACCGGGTTCCTCTCTGCCAAAGCAGAGAGTTCGACAGAAGTCGTACACAGTCAGAGACTGAGTGTCGACTGCCTCTTTGGAAATCTCGCAGGTTAGTATTTATGAAGGAGGAAGAGTTCATTCTCATGTAGATAGATCACCATAAGATATTTACAGACCGAACAACCACAGATTTTTTAGTTGAAATTTATATAATCTTTCAATTGATGAAATTTTCCAGGAAAATAGTTTTCTAATGTCCATTAACTTTTATTGCTTTTTCCGTTATTGGTAAGAGCTTCCGTCATAATCTTTGTTTCGCGTCCTGAGTAAGACGATGAACTGCATCCGTCAGCAAAGCCTCTGATCGATTTTGAGGAGCGTGGAACCACCTATTAATTGCTGTTTTTCGCAGGCCTAACCTGACCTGGGGTGGCAACATCTGTTAGGATCCTAACTATGAGTAAATATCTAACTCCCAAAATGGGGTCAAAACAATATGAAAATAAAAACAAAAATACATTTTTATAGTGAAATTGCCAGCAATACATTTTCTCAGTAAAAAAATTGCCAGCAATACATTTTTGTAAAATGACTAAAACTACCAAGAAAATAAAATTTCGGCATTAAATGACCCATAAGGATGTTGATGTGCCGTTAAACAAACAAATAACCTTTGTTTGTTTGTCGTTACTTATACGTTCAGATGATGATATTTTAGCATCCTTCTGTATGACTACTGAAGAAATTTTAGTCAGATCCTAAACACCGGCACTCCAAAACCACATAGAGCTTTACTAAATATCAAAACCACATAAATTGAAAACTTCCAACAGTAGCAACAACAAAAGCGAATAGCACATGTAACTCGAATAGAAAATAAGATGCAATCAAAACTTTAATTTTTCATACTGTAAAAGCAAAATTTTTTGTAAGAAAGTCTAAACAATAATAAAAGAGCTATATCCACAATAAATGTTTTAATAAAAAGTTTCTATAAATATGAGCCATTATAATTCAGTGGCTATTGATTATATTTTTTATTGGTTATCAACCTTTTACAGGTTATTTAAAGTCAGTCTATATTTTTAGATTGCAAGAAGTTTTTGACGATAATAATGATTTATTGATAAAAGTCCTACTAATTGATACATCGTTGGATGAGAAGAGGTGAATTCACCTTTACCATGGATATTTCTGCGTCAGTGGGTATAATGAATCCGACAGCAATTGAAATTCAGCTCTCCAACTCCCAATTCCAAGCTGTTATCTATTACACCACCTGCATATTCAGTCTTACAACACCTGGTATTGCCAAGTAGTCAGTCACCTAGGTAGTGACCAGGTTCGAAGTCACTTAACTTCAGCGATTGGAAAGAATCAATGTTTAAACGTGATATGGCCTTAAACCCTGTGGTCACTAAGTGTCGAAAGTTTCTTATATATAGAAACGACTATTCTTTTACTATTAGCATATCAGTCTCTTCACAATGCCCTATTTAAAATGTTCAAATCTGGCGCCATGAATTGATTTTCGAATCTAGATGATAGTGTTGTCAAATGAGATTTCTCAGTAATAATGATACCTTTAATCATTCTGACACAGAGTCTGAAACATTTCCTTTAGACTTGTATGCTTTATGAAACCAAGAATAATGTAAGTAGCTGATAGACTTAGCTTATTCACAGTATCAGTGGAATAATCAGAGAAACGAATTTACCAACTGTCACATAGTGCCAGAAATAAATATATTACAAAAGGTATAGCTTAGTTGAAGGTGGAATGAGTGAGAATTGAACTCTTTATCAAAGATTTGGGGAATTATTTTTCTTTGCATCTGCAGCCTTATATCATTATATATATATATAAATATATATATAAAGTACATCTAAATTCTTACACAGCAAAGTGTAAACTGAAACAAAGCAGCAACAGTAGAGCACTAAATTTAAATCAGACTAACGAGCAAGACCTGATAAAATACTCTACTCAAAGGTAAGCGTCCACTAGCCCAATATGCTGCCTCTAGCCATAGGCCTGCTTATATAAGAACAGATTTCTGTTTGTGTTTTTATGTACGAGATATCTGTTCAACTGATTACGCATGCGCATTTCCCATTGCGTCAACGTTGCGCTGCACGTTTTCCCAATTCCGATATATCTGGATAACGAATTCCAATAAATTCTTCATTTCACCTTTATTGCTTGTTGTTTTTTTCTGTTATTACTGTATCGGCTTTTAGTTGTCCTCTTATTGGTTTTACTTGAAATATTCCATTAATCTCACTGAAGATATGTAGCACTTTGAATGGATTTGATTAAAGATATTTTGAAAGAGATTGATGCGGTGGCTTCCGTAGACTTCACCATTGACAAAAAAAAAAAAAAAAAAAAATTGCATAAGTACTTCCAAAGAGGACGAGTTCTAGTTTTTCAAATATTGTCTTGGATTAGTAATAAACAATAAAAGCAAGAACGTCGTCAATACTAATACAACCAAGTAAATACTAATAAAAATAGTGAAACCATAATTTTATGGAAAAAGTTTTTAAGTAGCCAGGAAACTTAATAACTAGTGTAATGTCATATCTTCAACTACAAATATTTTCTCTTAAGATGTAGTTATGAAAGAGAAAGCAGGAAACGAAAAATATTAAGTAGTTAGAAAGAATTACTAATATTGTCAATAGAATACCAATAAAATTACGACAAGAAAAGAAATCAAAACAAAAAGTCTGTCTGACTAATGAAAAACAGAGAATGAAAGTAACTCTAATGAATGCAGTTTTAGTCTGTCAAGAGCGTTTGTCGGGGTCGTGTTTTTAGGTCAGAAGCTAAAAGAAATGTAGTGCTCTCTTCACTGGATGATGTACTATGAACTTGTGCCATATTAAGCTTTCTTTATCCGTCCTTAAACGCCATTTAATTTTAAGACAGGCATTTATGGCTCTCCCCAATTTCCTGTATG
Organism: Acanthosepion pharaonis; assembly: GCA_903632075.3. NCBI lineage: Eukaryota > Metazoa > Mollusca > Cephalopoda > Sepiida > Sepiidae > Acanthosepion > Acanthosepion pharaonis. The sequence goes on along the minus strand of CAHIKZ030000084.1, from coordinate 201,226 downwards.
ATCGTTCACGTTCTTTCCCTACCTATTTTCTAGTGTTTTTCTCCATTTATTAAGCATTGCAAATAGCTTATATTCTCCTCCGATATGCTTTGCAAGTGTTATATTCTTTATGGCCTTTTTCCTCTTTATGCGTCCAAAAAGTATAAAATGACTTTCTGATTGATAGCGGAATTCACTTTATCTTTTCCATTCTCCTTAAAACTTCCTCATTTGAAGCATGCACTGTTCATATTATTCTCAACATTATTCTCTAGAACCACATCTCAGTAGTCAATGTAAGTCTTTAATTGTGACCAAACTGTCCAACATTTAGCAGTGTTCTACAAATACCATTATCTTCTTTTCTAAATTTATATTACGGACCCTCAAAACAGAATGAGACAAATTCCAAAGAAGGATCTGTAATATAATCGCCTTCAGTCATTTTCTCACAGACGTGGCGTGGCTTCCCTCTGTCCTTTCTATAAATATTTTCTTGGCAACTGCGCTGGCGGCCATTTTTTTCCCTGGCGTTCCGACTACAGGAATTTATGCGTACTTCCAGACTGGCATCTAGGTCCCACCCGTTTACTGATGAAATAGCTAAAAACTACTCCCCCTACAGTTTCTTTTCTCGCACTTCCAGTCTGTGGAATTCTCTTCTGTTTACTTGCTTCCTTGACAACTACAATCTTCAAAAATGTAAATTCAACATCGATCGCCATCTTCTGTCTTTCTGAATCCCGTTCATATCCTTTCCACAATTAACCCTATACTCTGTCTTTCCTTTCACTCACTGTAACTACCAGTGCAATAGAGAGAGTTCTGCTTTGATTTCGTTTGTTAAACTTTTGCTCGTTCTCTATTATATGAGCCAGGTGAATTTCTTTACCAGCTTGACCGTGGTGGCTGCAATACTTAACTCATACATTAGTTCGTTTCTTTTAGTGAGAGATATGCATTCTTTCAGTTATACTTCGAAATCTGGAATAAAAATAAGGAATAAAAAGTGTTATCATCGTAGCGTTAGTTGTGTATGTTATGTCTCTGTACAAAAAGGATGAGAAAACATATCTTAATCGTAGTCTTTCCCTGTTGGTTAATATATGTCGTCCTTTAGTTGCATACAAATCAGTTCTACATAATACGAATTAATTGTATATGTTTTCGTAGAGCTCAATCTTCTCTATAATTTTAAAACTTTTTCGTGTCATATTTTATCGAATGCCTATGTGTAATCTAGGAAACACAGATATGTCTTTCTTAATTTCTACGGCGCATAACCATGCAAATTACATTTTCTTCTTTACATTCTTACAGCATTTTCAACCGCAAAATAATACCATATTTTCCATTCCAATTCAGTGAGATTCTTACATTCCTAATGATTCTTTTTCTTATGTGGCTCAAGCTGAATTTTCGAACAAGTTCACTTTTATTAGCGGCTGTGTTCTTTGGCGGCTTTATCGATATTGATCTACTTAGATCCTCCGGTATTTCACCACTATTTTATAGTTGGTTTATCACTTCAGAAAACTTATCAATGATGCGAAGATAGATAGCCAACATCGGCGTGGAAAGTGGAATCGCCGAGTGAAGTGCAAGTTTCCTTCCATTTGATTTCACATAAATACCCTTGGAAAAGGGCATGCATTCATTTATCCTCACAGTTTTAATATCACTAGCAAGATAGGTTTCAAGAAACTTTGATGACAGCTAATCATAGAATTCATTGCTGTTGGGAAGACGTCATGATCTCAATCCATTATCTGAACCAAGAAATGATAGCAATTTAAAGATAAATAATTATTTAGGAATAGTTCTTCCTTATTTTTGCCATTGCTGATGAAATTTCATATTTAATATCATGCATCTTTTACCATTTATATAGTTAAAGCAAATGAGAAGGTTCTTTCAAAGAACTTAGGGTATTTCGTACGTGTTAAATCCTCCATTTTCTTTAATAATTTCACCCAAGCAGTCAGTAAGACGCCAGAAGTTACGTAGTGTCAATTGTTTTATCTATTAAATGATTCGTTTTTTACGGCTTATCGACCCTTTTCAGGTGATTTTTAACTAGAAAATATAATTGTAAGAATTTCTTTGAGATAATAATGGTTTCAGTGATATACGTGTTACTAATTAACCTATAGCAGTGGAGAGAAGAGGTGGATCAATACTTTTCCCAAGGGAATTTCGGTTTAAGTGACTATAACGAACCCAACTGGAATGAGGACAATTCCTAAACGTTACCCATTACACAAACCGCGCGTCCAAGCTCCCAGTAACGGGTATTCTCAAGCGGTCACCCATTTAGATACTGACCAGGTTCGACGTTGTTTATTTTCGGTGGTCATACGGGAACTGGTATTTCAATGTGGCGTGGCCGTAAGTCAATGTGGCGTGGCCGTAATTTTTTTTCATATTCTCCGACACTCATTAGAGTGTCGGAGAATATGAAAAAAAATTATTAAGAAGAGAGAACAGTAAGAGAACAGGAATTAAGACAAAAGTTAACGATTGATTTTTGAAGATCATAGTTGTCTGTAAAGTCGTAAGAGTGTCTCATAAACGAGAAGCGCGAGGGAAGGAACTGTTAACATAGAACTTACGGTTACATCTTGCCATTTCAACATTAAATTGATGAGGCCTTACTGCCAATCTAGTAAAGTGCATAAACCCATAAATTCTACGTGCTATAGAGAAAATTCATCAGAACAATTACAGTTAGAATATTTTAGAAAAAGGCACAGAGAATCTACGTTGCTACGCTGGGAATGTGACTGAGGCTGAGATTCCAGACCAGAACCAATAACAATCATGATTCTTCTTTGTGTTTTATTAAGATGAATCTTTAAATACGTAGTAGAAGGCACTTTATTTTTTTTACAAAACTCATTCTAGTATTTGAAATAATGGACAGCCCGACAAATTATGATTTTACGCCAATACACCGTCATATGCTATCATCTAAAATTTAAAGCTAGAAGCCAAAATCTTTTTTCCTCAGTAAGCCAGACATTTGGACGCCATCGTGCCTAAAAATATACGACCTATATTAATACGGGAGGTGGCAGTGACTTGTACTGACCTTACCCGCACGTAGTACTGCACATAAAATGTAATGAAAACATATTTATTGACCAATCAGTGTAACTGAATTAGGTTATTTTCACAAGAAATGTCATATCGGGATCATCTTTTCTGTACAAATCGGCCCAAAGGCATAAAGAAGAGACTATGGAAAGTCCACCTGTTATCCAAAGCAGCGACTACGTGTCAATGCATTGAGCCTAATTAGAAATTGCTCCACTTTTTCTGAGATGTATGAATTTATCGCGAAGACGCGGCTTGAACAATCCTAATGAGATTTTAATATTGCTATTGAATACAATTGCCAGATCTGGTGCGAAACTCCCACTATATATCTCGAGATTCAAAGGGTCTGTAATTTGATCGAACCTGACCTGGCATATCGACTTCAGTCACTTTCTCAACGACGTGACATGGCTTCCCTCTGTTTTTTTTTTCTACCATTATTTTTCTGGGGATTTTTCTGGTGATATTTCCTACTTGGTGATTCGACTGCATAAATTAAAGCATACTTTTATACTGGCAACTACAGGATACAGCATAAAAGTGGGTACAAAATTCCAAATGAATTCTATTGTAAATTTTGGGTCATTACATTGATGTTTATCAACGTATACTCTTTTTTGTTTCAAAGTGTTTTAGTATTATAGAAATTAAAAGAAAGGCTATAACGGAGGAACATTAAAATGAACGCACTGCACCTGAGATGTTTAAAGCCGGATAACAACCTTAAATCAATACAATGTTTATCAAAAGGACAGTCATCGATAGAACGAGACTTCCTCCAACAAATATAAACCGAGACCATGACGACTTGAAATCTCCAGAACGCCAAAACTCATTAAACATGTGAATGAAAAAATTAGTTTAGGAGTTCGGAACGACGGAGATAGCCACCCGGAACTGATCTGAGGATCTCATCCTACAAGATAACACAGAGACAACTTCTTCCAACAGCCACGATAAAAAAATGTATTCAACGAAATAAGTAGTTGCTTAAGCAGATTTATGATGATGCGATGCAGAAAATCATTATTCATTAATAAGTTGCCTCAGAACCTACAAATCTAGCATCAGTTATGGTTTGGGCACCCATTTCAGAAAGAGGAAATCCTTCTCTTGTTTTCGTGGCTCCAGGGGTAAAGATCAACAAAAATGTACATAGAGGACATCTTGGAAGGTGTACTCAACAAGCCGTGGTGCAATCCCTATACAGCAATGAACACTAGACACCTTAACAAATCCGACCAACGAGTAGTGGTGCAGAGACAATTGACCTAGCTTCATCACAAGGACGAATGACCTCCCTCGTTACAAGATATCAACGCTCTTGACTATTGTTCGTGGACAGTTCTTGAGGGTGATATATGTTCTACATTACACAACAATATTAAAGATGTGAATATAAAATTGAAGAGAAGATGGAACAAAATACCAATGGACATTGTGTGTATCGCCATCAATGACTTTCACGAATGACTTCGACGTATTGTAAAGGCTAAAGGGAACCATATTGAATGATATTTTCTGTGTTTATTTACCAGGCTTATACTGTGTTAAAATTGAATTCTGATATAATACATTATTCAGGAGTTTTTTTTCTGGTGGAATAGTATTTATGCTGCACGTTCTAAGTCGCCGTTTTATTTTTAAATTATTCTAATTAAATGTAACCATCTGTTCTACTCTAGCAGTTTCTTTTCTTATCACTCATTGTACTCCCTTCTGATATCTTGCTTCCCTGTCAACTATAATTTTCAAAAATTTAAATGCAACGTCAATCGCCATCCTCTGTCTTCCTGAATTATGTTCCTTTATTTTCCTTCCTTCCTTTTCTCTTCACTAAAGTCCTCTCATCCTCTTTCACTCCCTGTAATAACCAGCGTCATACTGGGATTATCGTCGTCCTTGAGTTGAAATGAAAAAACAAAAAAAAAAAAAAAAAAACACCCCCCCACAAAAAAAAAAAAACAAACAAAAACACAATTTGAAAAAAAAAAAAAAGACAATCGCTTTGTCTCGTGTTTGAAAAGTTAATGTTTTATGCGCTGTTTAATGATTTCAATGATTAAATCAACTCCCAATTCGTAAGGAATTAAATTTGCGATATGAAACAATAAAGGGGAATATTTTATATAGCATTTTAAATGTTATATTTAGATTGTTACTTTCTTCTTTTATGCACTCTGTCCATTGATCACGTAGGTGATCATGGTTCTCCAGTAATTCCTAACCATATTAGTATGGAAATAAATATTCTATTTTCTGTCCTCCATTTACAAAAGCTCGTATACTTTCTTTCATTCTGACATTGCCTTTGACCCTGTGAGTCTCGTGTTCTTCCTTATTCTGTTTCATAAAAATATCACTTGACTTTTTCTGCAAAACCAGCAGACAATCACTGTGTTTAATAAAATAAGAACATACCATCTCCCCACTCGCTTGTAAATATCCATTACAATAAATATAAGATTTTCAGCGTTAAAGCTGAATTAGGTCCAATACAACTTCATAAGCTTTTAATTGGTGTTGTTACTATATGACACACAGTCTTTGTAAAATAATCATGCGTATTTGGATTTGAAGTTTAAAGACAAAACAAAACCTTGTCTCTCTTCCTCCCTCTAAGGTTTGCAATTTTTTTATATAAAAATAATCTTCGTCGCTCTAAGAAGTTATTATCTCCCACTACTCCATGTTCTGCCATCCTGACACAAGCTTATTAAGTAGTTTACTCGCTCATTCTTTCTGATAATATTTCCTTAAGTATGCCCTGTGTCTCAAGTTCTCTAAGCCCTCTTCCCTCATTATGTATCATAGAAATCTCATCTGACTTTTCCTGATTCTAAGTATGTGTTCTTTCCTTTCCCATTTTGCTTAAAACATCCTATTTATTCATATGTTCTGTTCGTGGTATTCTTAGTATCATTCTGTAGAATGAAATCGCTGTTGCTTCAATACGTCTATTTACCTGTGAGTAACTTCTCCGTCATCGACTGGCACAAAGAAGTATTGATATAAAGTAGCAACAGGAAAATATTCTCTTTACTTTTTTGTCGAAAATATTCCTTTTTCCTAAAACTTTATTTAGTTTCTGGAAAGCAACATTTGTTATTTCGATGCGTCCTCGGATTTTTTTGTCATAATTTTCGTCATCTGTGTTTGTCAAATTTCTATATTTTGTTATTTTAGCTTTTAAAACTAAAAACCATTTTTTGGACAAATATTTAATGAACGAATTCTCTTGAATATACATACTATATTCTATCAAAGAAGAAGTCACTTGAAAATTTTTGCAGGAAGATTACAAAATATATGTCAAATAATTGGTATGATTTGTGAAATATTGATATAACTGGCTAAAAAAGGTTTAAGCGAAGATAGACAAACGTATGCAGTGTATTTTTATACTGATGTTCACCCTGTAAAAGTGCCCTATAGCCACTCGAGGTAGAGTGTTACGGAGTAATAGGCACAGTTTATGCGGATGTATGAGGAAAATAACGGTTAACTCCTGGACTTGAACAGGTTAACATAGTGATGGGGGAAGCATCTTCAAGCACCAGATCAATCCAAAAATTCAGTACTGCGCCCATATATGGGCAGGAGCTGCTCAGTCCAAAATAATCTGCATGTCCTTGTGGGTGATGAATTACAGCCTCTTTCCCATAGATGAAAAATCGATAGCCTCTCGTTACGCTATCGCTTTTTTTTCTATAGAAAGTGTTCAGATGAATTGCATTCCTTAGTTCTACTAGTGCTAACCTTCCCGTCTAACATCCGCCATGACACGCAATTTGTAGGTAACCACTCTCATTCTGTTCTTATTCTTTTTGGAGAAATGTAAATTCAACTCGAGCCGTTTCTTTCCACGAACTGCTGTTTGTGGGACATACTGCCAAGAGGATGCCTCCTGATCACTCCAATCTCAACCTGTTGAAGTCTAGGGTTAATAGTTATCTTCTTCCCATACTCCCAGAAACTGTGCCGCTTACTCTGTAACCGTCTACCTCGAGTGACACTCGGGCTTTGTACATGGTGTACATTATTGTAAAAAAGAAGAGGGATAGAAAATTTCATTGTAAATCCTACACGAATCTGATAATATATCAGAATATGAAAGACATTGTTTCGGCCATCGAATTGAGATGGAAGTAATGAAAAAAATCTGGTTCTACAGGACGATAGCGAGAATGCTATGAACCAAACATGTGAGCAATGACGAAGATCTAGAAACAATGTCAACAAAAAGGAAAACTTATGCTTAACACCGGGAAATTCTAGGGAGATAATGAGAAAAGGGGGCTTGGGAAATTTGATACTCACTGGGCAGGCTAAAGGCAAGAAAGAAATAGGAAATTATCTGGCGGGCTTAATGAATGCATGGTGGAGCAGGGTTCAGGACAGATGGCAAAAAGATAAAAGTTATTAAAAGCTACAAAGAACAGAATATTGTAGAGACCCATAATCGCCAAAATCCTGAAGAAGGAATTGTCAAACATTATACCGTATCCTAAATCAAATGGCAGAGAATGTGGTTAGACACTAGGAAACAACTTCATTCACAAAAATAGACGTCAACAAGTCAGGGTTAGTGGGATGTTTTTGGGTGGTATTATAGGCCATGCAATAGAGTCTTTATTGTGAGTTCCGGATCCTGTTAGAATGACATCTTAGACATACGTTGATACATGACTGAAGAAGAAGCCAAATGCTTTCGGTAATAAACTTGTTTTTATGCCCGGTAATGCTTTCTGGACTTCGACGTAGAAAACTAATAACATCTGAATAAAATAAACTTCAAAGAAACTTATTTGATGATCGGCTTGTTCGGCCATCTTAAAACCGATTTATTGCTTGTGGAATATGCTGATGAAAGTTTACACTGGCGGATGGCAGATTACCAGCAAGGATGAGTATAAATCAATCAAGTTCAGAGCGTGAAGCATACATTTTACATTAAGTTAGTCTTTTTAAGCTTCTTTACAACAGTGGCAATGTTTTCAATTATGTTTAAAATTGTTGTTTTAACTTTAAATACGTTAAATAATTCTAATTTTTCATTGGGCCGCCATATTTCTTTTTATTTAGGAGGAGGTATCTCAGTGTCTAGGCTAGTAAGTTGAAATTTGAAAAATACGGTGAAATTCCTAAAATCGTAACCCGTCCTAACACTGCTATGGCAAGTACAATAATATATATATATTACGATAAATCAGTTATTTAAATTACGATAAACGTGCAATCAATTTACAAATACATGAATTATTCACACTGATCCAAGTGCGACTTTTGGATAATAAGTGCGACATTACTGTAATTATTGAACAATATAGTTCATGCCACTTTGACAGAAAAATTTACCAGTAAAAAATTCGTTCATCACCATATATGAACGCACAACCTTTAAAAAATTTAAAATCAAACTCAGCGTTGCTTTAGCGCGCTCCAAAAACAGTAACTCATTTTCAATAGCATTTTCGGATACAACAATACATATATTTACGTTGTCCTCTTATTACTAAGAGAAAAAACAAGAACAACATCTATTCTATACCTGAAGATGTCTGTAGGAACAGACGAAAGCTTGTAGTAAAAATAAGACCTAATACGGCAGAAATTTATATAAACAAAGATCATTTCATTCATAACGGATACGGAGGTTTTTGTATATTATTTGAATTGTTTGCGATGATGGATGTCTCGCCATTTAAATCATTAACCTTTGCATTAGTTTTTGTGTGAATAATTCATGTATTTATATATATATATATATATATATATATATATATATATATATATATATATATATATAATGTATCCTCTAAATATTTCTATGGATCCTGTCACTGGTTTTGTAAAATTTAGGGAATATTTAAAGTAGCTGATAATGAGAGATGTTTCATAAATAACGTATGCATCTAAAGATGCATTATCATATCGTAAAAATGGCAGTTAAGCAAGATGTCTTGTGACGACACTGACTTTAAATGCTTTCAAGATATTATTTTAAAAGATGTAAAAATATGTTTTGCCTTCATATAGTTGTATATCTGACCAGCAATCCATCTTTCTTTAAGTTTATTCCTCGGTTTATTTATTAGCTATTTTCAATGATAGTACTTATTCTACTATGATTAATGGTGTTTAAGTGCTATTGTAAACTGTGATAATTGCGAAAAATAGTTTATATATATTAAAGGAAATTGCTCAGGGTCAGCAAAAATTTAGATAACTTCTACACTCGTTTAGTTCTAAAAACACTTGTTAAGATACAAAGAAAATATAAAGAGAAAACATAATAAATGCCTAGTCAGTCTTTTTTAACAAAAACGCACGCAGAAAGATATATATATATATATATATATGCTGTATCAACAATATGTTTACAAGCTTTGCGGGGTATCCGCACACGTAAACAAAGACAATTATTCATATAGACTTATGTCCGTAAATCATTCTTTTTTGAGTTATTAAGTTTAAAGTGAATTTATGGTAGATAGTACTGTGTTGCCATATTGACGAGGTTACATTTGTCATTCGTATACATTTGTGGATAGTCCGTCTTCAACGTTTAATGGGCGTAGATGTGACTTAGCCGAAAAGTATTGACAGGATATTCATATCGTAAGCAGGCAGACATGATTTTTACATACAGCCGCGTGAATGGTAATGGACTCGAGGCTGTATGGCTGTATCAGATTGCGTTGTCAGACAGAAGGCAACCGTGTCATCTAATATGTGATTCTGTTTATCGTCGCGTTGTTGAGGCATGATCCGTAGCAGAACAAACTATGGATTGAGATGGCCGGAGATCCGCTCGTACGCCTGGCCACAAAATACATTCTACAGGCTGTCTGAGACGACCCAGGGATCAGCACTAACATTCGTACATCTCACCGCATTGAGGGAACTTTAAGAGCAGATCCTTTATCCGTATCATTTGAGACGTGTCCAGGGTTTTTCACCCTCTGCTCACTCAGCACGTGAGAACGTTTGCCGATTGTTTATTGTACAAACAGCCAATCCATCTCTTCAGTCTTGTTTACGGATGAGGCAACATTTGAAAGAGAAAGCATACCAAATTTACACAACCACTATTTGTGGGCGGATCGGAATCGTCATAGTACAATGCAGGCATACCAGAATCAATTTACGATTAATGTGTGCTGGGATTGTAGGTGACGGTTTGGTATGTCCTAGCACGCCTTACAGGAACTGTCTCCAGGGACTTTATTTCGAACACACAGACCACTTAGCGTCTGTAACCCTGCTATTACGAAGAAGCATGTTGTCCATGGCTCCAGTACATTTTAGTCACCTTGTTCACTCTGCACCGGCTGACATCTACCATAAAATATGGATAGGTAGGGGAGGATCGGTTCCATGTCATGTATGTTCCGTGACCTCAATCATTTGGATTTTTATCAGTGGCACCTAAATTAATTGATTTATGCAATAGACATTATTAATCCAGAGGCACTTCATCAACGAGTCACGAGGCCTGCTAAACTATGCGAAGCTGTGTGGTTGTATGTGAAAGGATCCGTCTCTCATCCGACGGGTGCATGCGTGTGTAGAAACAAAGAGGACATCTTGAACATTTATTATGAGTTGCTGTGTTGAGGTACAACGATGGCATTTTATATAGAGACTTTACCTAGTTTTGGCGTGAGGAAACCGCCCTCAAATATATATATATATATATATATATATATTTGAGGGTTCGTTTTATTATTACGTGGATACTTTACGTAATATAACGAACGAACTTTTTGGCCAATACAATACTTTATAATTTACGGCGTGATGGGAGGATTTGGGCCCAGCCAAGAAACTATTCAAATATGAAAATGGTATTTGGCATCTGGGTAAGTCTGAAATCTTATTTTCTACGGCTGATCTACTGTTTGCAGTTTATTTAAATTATTTTTGGATTGTAAATTGTTTTAGGCAACAATGATTAACTGATACAAACGTATTAATTACCCCGTAGCTACGGGGAAAGGGGTGGATTTATCTTTTTCGCAAGAGTATTTACGCGTAAGAGAATATAAGGAGGCTAAAAGGAATGGGAACTCGGTTCTGCGATTAACAATTTCGAGGCACTATCCATTACAAGACTCACACATCGATGCTGACAGTACTTGGTATTCCTAAGCGATCTTCCTATGAGGTACTCACAAGGTTGAAATTTGCCCACATTCGGTAATCGTACGCGATCCGGATTTTCAATGTGATGCAGCCTAAGACCTAGTATTTTGAGAAATAAAATCTCACAGAAAGAAAAGCAAACGAAATGATTTGACTGTTTTCGAAAAGAGCAATCTCAGGGAGTTTTGATATTTATAAACACCATTTTGTCTTGAAAAAAAATCTCATGCTATTTCAAAAAAAAAAAAAAAAGTGATGAATTCATATGAAGAATTTTTATATTATTTTTCAATTAAATTAATCATAGCTTTCATTCTCTCATACACAATCATTCAATGTGCTGCATCCTTTCAGGATGTTGGCGGTCATGGCTCTCCACAACTACCTATCCTTTGTAGCTCTTAGTAAGGTTTGTCTTTTCACAATCACTGTTATTCATATACACAAGCTTATTAGGTCGGTTATTCGTCGATTTCCTGTGTCCCTCTTGTCAATGTGCCATGTTTGGAGGTCAGTTTTTTTCAAGAACTCTTTCTTCATTATGTTCTAGAAAGTTCAAATCGGTCTTTCTGATTTTTAGTATAAATATTCTTGTGTATTTTCTGACATTCAACTTCCTCATTCTTATTCTAAATACAAAGATATCCGTGTATTTTCTGATATGCAACTATCTCTGATTTTATGTACAAATATTCTCGTTTATTTTCTCACTTTCCAGCTGTCTCTTTCTGAATCTAAGTACAAATATTCTTGTGCATATTCAAGAATTTCATCTCGATGTTTCTGATCTTATGTATAAGCATTCTCAATGCAGGCTGTGAATTTTTAAATTTCCATAAAAAAATCAGTTTAGTAAGTAGGTTTTTAAGTGGTGGCATTGCTGACCGCACCCACAACCAGTTTTGTAATCGGAATTGTCCTTGTAATATGATTGACAACCGAAGATAGAAAGCCCAGTCTGTCCGGTTATTAACACTAAGCTGGAACATGGATTCATAAATTTCCCAGGATATTTGCGCGAAAGTAAACGCAACAGTATCGGCTGACACTTAAATTAGACACGTCATCCCGCTCTCCGCTGCGCTCAAATCGTCATATTTCTAGCCTTGTGATAAACTAAACCAAATTACGTAAAAATAATAAAAAAAAGTATTTCCACTAATTGAACAACTTTTATCTTATTACTTATGTAAACTTAGATCACCCCGACATAAGTAGAACGAAAGAAAATAGAGATAGGAAGATTGTTTTGCAAACACAGACTTGCAAGTTTAGGACAAAAGGCAGTATTCGGAAATACGATATCAAACACCAAACAAACAACTATTTCAACTATCAAACATCCTCTCCCCATTATTAGACAGTTTTTTTTTTATGGGATTCTGCTTTTGGGATGTTGCAGTTTGGTTAATTCAATAAAAAAAATAAAATTAGTTTAAAACGTTTACAATCTCTTGTTTTACGTTGTCTAATGTCTCTCTTTCGTCTATTCCACGATTTTATTTAAAGCAATAACAATAAAAAGCTTCTTAATGTTATTCTGACCATGATTTGTAGAACCGTGTTAAGATAAAAATGATCATATTGCAGAGATCGATCACTTGGCACTCCAAAACAAAATGCTAGCGTCGATGAATCACATTAACGTCATTCTTTATAGTTTAATACATTTAATGTTACTTAACGAAATAAAATATCATTAAGTGTCTTTAGCGAGTACGAAAGTGACCTGAAAAGTTCATAGGCTCACTATGAAGGGGTGATGCTAGAGCTGTGAAAATCTTGCATGCATTAATTTCAACTATTTCAATTTATTAAGAGCTGCATTATTTCTTTCCACGGTTAAGTGATTGTTCATCCCGTTGGTAAAAAAAAATCATTAACAGCTGATATGATGTCATCATCAATGCGATACTGTTTCCCAGCAAATTGTTTTTCATGTTGGAGAAGAGATGATAGTCAAGAGAATATGGAGAGTGATCAACCAGTTCAAAGCTACAATCACGCACAGCAGCCATTGAAACCAAGTACTTGTGTGCTGTAGCATTGTCATCAAGGAACAAGACTTCTTTTGTCAGTTTTTTTCTGGGCGTTTGGTCTTGTTAGCCTTTAGGCACGGTGGAGTAATGGATAGCGGCTGAATGAGGAATCGGAGAGCCGAGTTCGATTTCCGATCGAACCCATTACATTCACTTGCGTGCTAATATCTTTCTGAAAGGTATGGATCCTCTTATTTCCCCAGCTATGGGTAAGTAGCAGGATAAACCGATTTTTATCGCCTTGGATGGCAACATGCCGCGGGAAAAAAATCTGCTTCGTCACTCATGTATCGAAAGATACATAATCGCCCGTGTATCACGTATGACACATAACTGACTGACTGAACTGCCTCAGCAAGTTGAAATAGTAGTCTCCATTGATGGTGGGGCACCTTTGAAGACAGTCAATAAACCTAATGCCTTTTGTATCACAAAAAACTGAGGCAATTGCCTTCCATGTAGGTGAAACAACCTTCGACCTCTGGAGCAGGTGAGGAGGGGGTGTTTCTACTGCATGGATTGTCTTTTTTTTCTCTGATGAATAAAACCCAATTGTTCAAGGAAATCAGATGAATCTATCTCAAACAGTGTTAGATGCCCCCGTTATGTGATCAGTCTGGTGCGCTTTTGATCAGGTGTCAGTAGACGTGGCACCCACCGAGAAAAATCTTGATAATACCAAGTACATTGTGCAGAATATTTTCAGCTCTCAAACGGGATGTACTAATAGCAATGGCGATTTGGTAATCGCCTGACATCAGTCATGTGGTGAACACGATCAATGCTTTCCTCGGTGGTGAAAGCTGAAGGACGTCTAGAACGTGGGTCATCTTCAAGACGCTTCCTTCCCCTCCAAAATTCAGCCGGTCACTTCTGCACTCTTGATAAAGCTCGAACGTCATTCCCTAATATAGCAGCCATGTCGGCATGAATGTCTTTAGCGGCAAAACTTTTTTTTCCTGCATGAACGTGATAAAACCACGATGCCAAATTGTATCCATTTTGAAGAGTCGCTACAAATTGCATCTGAAGTTGTCTTCGAACAATCAGATATCAGTGTATCTTGAGGGAAACAATGCTGTTATTAATAAGGAGAGTTGAAATTAATCCATGCAAGATTTCACACATCTAGCATCACTATTATAGTCAGCCTATAAAGTTTACAACCCAACTTCGTCTATATATGTATAGAAATATATGTGTTAATATCAAAAGTAGACATTATCAAAACTAATAGAATTTAAAATGGAAAAACCAAGATCAAATGCATATTTGAACTAATTAGAAATATAATAGAAAAGAAAATTTATATTAGAACCTGAAGCAAGCTGTATGCATGCTAAATTACAGTCTACATAAAATACAGATAGCATTTTAGAAGACTTTAAAAGTAAAAATAAAATAAAAACGCAACAGAACTTTAGTCTACTTTAACAAATCTTTCGGGATGTATAGAAACCAGCCAGCATGCCAAAATATCTTTAGAAGGATAAATGAAGTTCCATCGGGGAGATGGATCAAGAAGGAGCTTTCGTTTACTAACAAAACCATTTAACAATCACAAAAATATCTTCTAAGACGACAACGTCGGCTATCACACATAAATACAGTCCTTTTAAAACGAAGATTCAAGAGTTAATTTCCGACTAATCAACGATACTTCGAGACAAGTATTCACCTTACACATTCTGTAATATTTCGTCTTCAAATTTTATTTTGACATTATATTGTAGAAAGGATATTTCTTTTGATGTTTGAATATATATATTTCGGGTAGATGAAACTCGACAGCCCAGGAATGCATTCCATCTATCGGAAGGAAAATACTGATTTTAACCTCATCTGGCTTGCGGTCATATCCAAACACGGAAAACGCAATGGAGAGGACGCTTCAGTTTTACCATCAAAGAACTGTAATTTTTTTTTATCAAACAGGACGTTACGTTTCTCTCGCAAGATAAACGGGTACCTAGTGCGTGTGTATATAAATAGATAGATATAGAGACGATCTCTATTGTATACGTGTTTGACTGAAGATGACTGACCTATATATGGACACTCCCGTCGTCTTTGAAGTATGATCATCCAGCAACACAGTCCCTTGAGCCGAACACCTACCCTTACATATGATTTGATTATAACGATGAAGTCTTGTGCAGAACCAAACATACTGTTCAGAAGAAACGAATACAGAGAAAGAGTGCACAGAGAGTGCCACATTGCCTTCAATCGATTTTCTTCATGTTTTGAATTTAGAGTTGTCCTTCTCTTAGACCGATTGCCAACTTAGGCTAAAGGGCGAAGTCTACCTTACTTTTTAACCCATAGCAAATGGGCAGACAGAAAATTAATTAATACAAGGCATAAGTGAATGTAACGGACTTGATTGTAATTCGAACTCGACCCTCCAATTTCTCATTCCGAAATTTATCCATTACACCACCCCAACATCTATATTATATATCTGTTGGAAACTTGTAAATGAACTTACATTTTGTGACTGTTAATAAAGAAGAGAATTATATTGTCACGGGGTTTTCATAGTCGTCGACCAAATTCTTCGACATGCCTTATCCTTGTCATATGTGGGTGAATATGGATTTCAAATACATATTTTGTTTTTGACTTTGCTCTTCATATGTCACCATTACCTTTGCTCTTCATATGTCACCATTACCTTTGCTCTTCATATGTCACCATTTCCCTCACTCAAGCCCTTAAGTGCATTACACTCTGTTCTATCCTGCTTCTTTTGAGCTTCACTATGCCTGAGGATTGTTAAATTCTATAATTTCCTCATTATTTGTCATAGATATTTCAGTTAGAGTACCAGTATTGGGGGCACCTAGAAGTCAGTCAGTACGCCCTTGCTGCATCAGAGAACCGTCGTTAGATCCTGAACGTCGAGCGTTATGTGGTTTGACTGGTTCTGTATCAAACACTTTCGAGCAGACAGTCGGG